>CM055642.1:29771599-30371599 GCA_029378325.1 Elaeagnus macrophylla
AAAATCTTACAAATTTTAGCAATTTTAATGAAATTAATAATAATTTGTATATATTTATAGTTCACACATTACTCACTTCATTAAAATTAGAAATAATCTTTTAGATTCAAGTAATATGAAGAAAAAAAATAATGATATTTTATACTTTAAGCTAAAGAAATATAACAATAGATTTCCTTCATAAACAAATGAAACTACAAGATAATACTATAACTGCAAGGCTTTGCATGTTTTTATTTCAACGACAAAATCTTACCCAACTCCCTTCTTGTTATATAATAAACATGAAACTCTTATAAATTTCAGCAATCATTAATGAAATTAATAATAATTTGTATATATTTATAGTCCACTCATTATTTACTTCATTAAAATTGCAAATGATCATTTAGATTCAAGCAATATGAAAAAATAATAATGAAATTTTATACTTTAAGCTGATGAAAGATAACAATGGAAATAAGAAGAAGATAGAAGAAATAAGAATAAAGAAAAATACAAACCTTTAAAGCACGAGAAATAAAAAAAAATTAATTAGAGAAGGCTATTGTTTCACAAATCCTAGAAAGGAGAAGAAGATAGAGGAAATAAAAGAGTGATTTGGCGCCAAAAAATTGGAAGGAAAATGAGATAAAAATGTATGAAAATATTTTCAAAATATTTGTCATAACTATGGTTACTTTGCTTGAGTTCACTCGGTAGTGCTCAAGCACTAATTTTGTAATATATGACAAACATACTATAGTTTTACAATACGTGATATTTCATACACCAATAGAGATAATTTCCCCAAATGCCGGCCATCAAGAATACTCAAGCTCCATTGCCGTTGGCCATTCACATTCACTAAGGCAATAGTCTCCACTGCCCACTGTTCCACTCTCGTTACCCTGTATGTATTTACTGTGATATTAGCTAGTTTAGTGATCTTGCTTTATGTGCCGTTGAATCATTCAAATGTGTTATTATCAAACCTTTGACTACATTTCAAGCTGGGTTTTCTTTTTAACTGTGGCCTAGGGCCTCAGGAACTCTTGAGCCGCCCTTGGCATTTCTTTACTCTCTTGGCTACTTCTTCTGGTTCAGTTTGTTATCTCTAGTGTATATTAATACCTCACATACTTATACATCACAAATACTGGCAATTAAGATTTTTTTTTCCTTTTGAATTGAAGAGCTATTTTCTATTATGGGTTCTTTAATTTTTCTTTTTCCAAATAATATCCTTTTATCTTCTGCTGTTTTTGACCGTAGGGTTCTTCGTAATTTGCTTGAATTATAATACCATGGTATCCTAATAGCCTCACATGAATAGACAAGTCAAGTGCTGATTAAACTGAAGTGATATTCAAGTGTTGCTCAATCATTGCAGTTGTTGAATGCTAGTACTTTGGTTTATTTATCGGTGGTGGTGTTATTGTTTTTCTTTACAGAATTGAACTTTAATTTCAACGAGTTAGAGAACAAGTTTTCTTTTTTATGATTAAATTGCTTATAAGCGATGAATATTTCATGGTATTACTTTGAGAGGCCTTGAAAGGTCGTTGGTCTTATGAAACATTTTTCTTTAACTGGCTAACAAGAAGTCCTCGTATCCAATGCAAATTAAATTATGAAAAAGTTTTGAGTTAATATGCTGCATCATTGATGTTCAAGAACTTCCATTTCCTCTGATAAACATGGTTCTTTGGTGTAGAAGTTATGCCTTGTTTGCATTAATGCTTCTAGTGCAAGTGTTTGTTTTTGATTCTATCAGGACAATTCTTTTGCTTGTTAAAAAATGGGAATACTTCACCGTGTTTGTAATTCAAACGGCACTTAATGTTAAACCGTCTGAAAAGGAACCTAAGTTATAATGCTAATGTTTCAGATGCATTCTTAAGTTTCTTACCTTTCTTGTCTTTTCGTCTTGTATTCCTTTTACTTTTTTAACTTATAGAAGATGGAAATATGTCACTGGCCTGATTTGGTGGAAATTTTTCTCAGGCAAAATTACCATGAATTAAGCAACCAGTGTACAGCATATCTGGCATGCCTCCAGCTCAACTCTGGATGGATATTGTCCCCGATTATAAAGCATCTGTAGATGCAGAAGGTGCAACTGGTCATAATAAAAGTTCCATGGATATTTCATCATGAAGGTGATTCATGGATGCATTTATTTAGATGGGAACTTTGACGAATGAGAAAAATAAAGATCCAGAAAAGTGCCTACAGGACATGGATATTGAAATTCAATGTAAAAATAATTCTAGCACCAGAGTGGCTGAAAATGAGGATCGTGATGCAACTGAATACTCAAGATCATTTGATGACACTGTTGTTGATGCTGATAATTGTACTGGATTTATTGAAGGTGAAATTGAATCACAGTTCTTAGGGGATAATAGTTTTGGATCTGCATTTAGTAGTGTATTCCAGATGAGGTGTGTGTATTTTTCTCTGAATAGTCTATTTTTGTAATCAAGGTTGTCTATAATATAAGGTATTCTAGTTTTTCATAGTGTATAGTGGTTATGGTTCTTACTAAAACAACATGATTGAGCTTGGTCGATTATGAATCCACTGCTAAAAGTTATTCTAGAGAGGGTTTTGGTGCCTCAAATCTCATCACACTACATATTTTGAGGCAACGTGTATTACGTTTTAATAGCATTGGTTCTGTATACTTCATATCCTTCCATCCAAATAATCTGTATTTGACTTTGCTTTGTAATATATTGCAGACAATAGGTCAGATCCTGATAACGCTTCTGTAGCTTATCTGATGACTGGAAATCTTTATAGTTTAGAGAAGGTGATGATTCCGTGGAATAGGTCTTACAGAGGATGAACAAAGTTCACTCTTGGGTTCAAAAACTAAAGGGTAAAATTGATGTTGTCATGACTGAAAATGCTGCCAGGTTGTCATCATCAGAGAACTTGAGCCATCTTTCACCATTAGATGTTCAGACCGGCCCACCTCACAGTCCAGCAGTCTCTAATGACAATGGAGAAGCAATTTCTGTAGGAGCCATCTACAATTCAGCTGATCATATGGCAGAGTATGACATTGGAGATACAGTCATGCCTGATAGCGTGGTTTTGAGTTTTGGGGAGGCTATCCATGTTCTTGATATTGAAAGCACTTTGGAATTGCTGTCTGATGCTGATGTCACGCTTCATCAGCCACAATTTGGAGAATCAAGCAAAGATGTAAGTGTACTTTATAGGGAAAGGAATTGTTACTGCAGTTGATTGAAATATTTTTTTGGTTTCTTTTCACATATCAATTTTTGAAACAGATAATTCCTTTTATGTCACTAGCTATTTCATGATATATATTCCAATTGCTTCTATGTGTCACTCTAAATTATTGGTTTTGAGTTTTCCTCACTCTAAAGCATATGTTCATTTCTTTTTTCTTTTTTTCTTTGGAATGTCAAACCTTGGTAACTAAATCTGCTTGTCTGAAACTGCCACCTTGGAAGTACTAGAGCAACTGTGCTAGTTAACTTTTTTTGCTTCTGATATCTATGATGTGCAGATTGTGGACAACATCCTTATGCACGATGAGGCAACTGAAGGAAAAAAGCACACTTTACAAAGGATTAGTAACCAGACTGATGATACGCAAGCGAAACCAGAGAGATGCAAACAAAAAGGCAGCACTCCTTGCCCGATTCCATCAGTGAAAAGTGCCATTCCTCAGGAGCAATCGATTCTAGAATCATGTCTAGGATATGAAGTTCATTTTCCCAAGAATAAGAGAGAGCAAGGAGAGCACAAAGCCGGTTCAGTTGTATGGACTAATTGATGCTCCGGCGAACCTGATAGCCAATAATTTAAAATTCCTGCACTTTTTGTACTAATTCAAGAATTCATGTCAATGTTATTTATCAGTTTGCCTCACAAGTTGATGCGGCTGGTAGTCATGAAGTTGAGATTGACGTGGTTCAAAATGTAGCAAGTTATATAGTGGTTCGACAATGTTGACAATGTTTCAAACACATTGTTTGTAATAACGTTGGCAAAATTTCGATATTAATAAAAATATTAATGGAATGTTAATTAAATATAAATATTGTTTGTAAAATATTAATTAATATCGATAAATTATGTTTATGATCAATTTCATTTATTTTTTAAAATAATTTATTATTAAATATCATTATTTAATTCTATTAATCTTAAAACTTATTAGTTTAAGTAATTATTTTAAATATCTTATCTATTATATAAAATTTTAATTTATTGATTAAAATAATTATGAAAAATATTTATAACTGTATGTACATGTACTAAATAAGATAAACAATTTAAGAAATAAATAAGTTAATTTTGATATTTTTAAAGGTTTATTAAAATTTTCTTAATTTTATTTGCCACTAATTTTCATGAACTTTTTTCAAATGTTTTTATCAATAAAAATAATATCTTCATCATATTCTTAAAGCAAAGTCTTGACATTTTTATGGATGTTGATATTTCAAATCTTGTTATGAACAAAAGGTTTGATATACAACGAACAATATAGGACATCAGTAACAAACAACTATATGATTTGGAGCCTCAAAGGAAATCAGAGAGGTAGTAATTTTTTTTAAGATAAAATTTTTTATTAATAAAAATAAAAGATAAAATTTAAATCAAAGCTTATCAATTTAAATACATCAATAATTCAATTTAATAAACTAAAAATAATAAAATTTGTCGGTACATGGAGAAGAATCTAAGTTTTTATCCTACCGTAAGATTCTCGAATCGAGTGTTTAATTATTTCATTTGAAATATTGGATTATCTATTATTATTATTATTATTATTTTTTATTTTTATTTGAATTTTTTCGGTCGCAATTAATCATTTCATTCAAAATAATATTTGTTCAATACAGTAGAATTTTTTTTACAACAAATAATATGAAAAATAGGTATAACTAAATTGTAAAAAATAAAAAACAAAATTAATATAAAAGTTAAGTATTATCTTTTATAATAAATATAATAACATGACATTATTTTTCATATTAATTATATAAATTTTATATAATATATAAGTAACATAAAACATAAACTACTTAAAAGGTCAACTTTTAAAATAGCTAAGTTTTATAATTATTTATAAATTTTACATTAGTATCATGTTTAAGCAATGTGAAACAAACCTCTAACATCTCTCTTTAAAGTGTGGGTCTTTACAAAGCCTATCACTTTATATTTTTAATATATTTTATTATATTCTATTCTATTTGGATCACTTGTCTAATACCTCTAACATCCCCTCAAAGTTTGGGTCTTTGCAAAGCCTTTCACTTTGTATTTTTAACATATTTTATTATATTCTATTTTATTTGAGTAACTTGTCTTTTTTTCTTTCGTAAGGCTCATTCATTTTTTTTATAGGCAAGGCCTAAAGTATTTGAGCCATTGATTGACTGAAACTCTGATACCATGTAAATTTTATATAGTGTATAAACAACATGAGATATATAATACTTAAAAAGTTAACCTCCAAGATAGAAAAATCTCATAATTATTTATAAACCTTATATTAATATCATACTTAATAAATATGAGACAATATCTCTAACAAGTTAAACCTAAGATAGATTTTACTAGGAAGCGGAATTATATAATTTTTATGTTTTATTTTTACATCCATATCAATTATATATTATGATACATAAAAAAATTATTTAAAAAGTTGAATTAATTATTCATTTTTAATTTTTTTTTTACTATATGATTAATATATATATAAAAAATATGATTAATTTTTATTTTTAATTAAGGCTCAACTATGAGAATTTAAAAAAATAAAACAAATGTGCTCAACGACACTACGATCAAAAGCACAACTGACACCCAATAATATACATGGCCATGGGAGATGGGACACAATACACCGCTAGACTATGCCTTGTGACTAGTGAGACAATTATGTCGTTTAGGAAGGTAGCATTAAAGTTAGATAAGAACATTAGATAATCCTCTCAATGGCTACTTTTAAATATTTTTTATTATTTTAGAATATATATTTAAAAATATTATTTTTTATATGCGTTAAAAAATATATACAAAGGATATTGTCTGACGACTGACAATTTCTAAAATATATATTACACTTTTAAAAATATTTTAGGAAGTAAATAAAATTCTTAAATATGGGATCAATTAAGCTTCATTCTTTAGACCGACTTATCCTTACTTCTTCCCTTGCATTAAGATCAAGACAAATTGTTGGTCAGACACAGGCATATGATCCACTGTTATTCTTTATTTTATTTCAAATAAAATTACAACAAAAATTTAACTTCTAACTTTGTGTTCGTACGACTTAAATTTTTTTTTTCCACCACATAACAATAATGGTGACAAAAAATGTTCTCAGATATCAATCTCAACTCAATCGAAAAAACATGCTTTTAAGTAAATTTCATGCCAATAAGTCAATGGAAAGGTATCTTGTCTAGTACATGTTCCTAATTTTCCTTGAGTGTATTTAAAATTTGTGATATTAAATTAAATTATGCAAAAAAATATTATTATATATCACAATTATAACTGATACGGTAGATATTGTTATATAAATTTAACTATATTTAATAATAGTATCGAACTATCTTATTTATAATAGATCTCAAAATTGAGATATTTAGACTATTCTTTAACAAACACAATATATGCATTAATTTGACTTAAAATGACGTGCATATACACGAAGAAGTAAATTGATGTTTGACTTGTGGATGTGGAAAGCCTTGGTACCATAGAGTAATAAAGATGACAACATGGAGAACCATTTCCGAATCAACAGAAGTTCCAACAATAAATGCAACACTAAGAAAAACTATATCTAAAATCTACAGAGATTTCAACACCAAAATCATCCAATATGGCCACAAAATTTAAGAAAATGTACCTCCCTCAAAGCTGCTACTAAAATTACAAGAGTTTGTCTTTGTGTACCAATATCTTCCAACAATGAAGTTTTTAGAGCTGATTACATTCCACCAAAAAGAAGCTATAGTTACCCAAGATCAAGTATTCATAACAACAACAAGTCTTTGGTTGTCATTAGGGGAGGAGCCAGAAAAATTGTTTAGGAGGGGCTAATTTATTTATTTATTTATACAAAGTAGAAAAGTAGTAAGAATTACGGTCACTAAATTTTTCATGTCATATTATAATAGAGATATATAGTTAGCACTTAAACAATATAGAGTTAATACATTATATACTTAAACTTAAAATATAGAGTTAACATATTAAAATATGATAAATATAAACTTAAAAATTTTAATATAAAGCTTATCATATACTTATTTTTTTAATTTTATTTTTATAATGTTGAATTAAAGTTAAATATTTAATTTTTTGATTATCACTTTTAAGAAATTTTTTTACATAGTATATGACTATAATTTTATTTTTATTACTAATAGTTACAAAATACATGAAAAAATATATATATATACTTAACTATTTTATTTACAATTCATGTCATTTTTATTTATGTATTTGTTAAATATTGTTATATTACTACAAATAAAATATTTATTTAATATTAAAAATATTTATGTAATTAATTTTTTGTAAAAAAGTTGACGGAGCTGCAGCCTCTCACATAACTTCGCCTCTCTGCCTCTGGTTGTAATGCACACAATTGAAAAAATTAAATTCAAGCACGAAACATAGTACAAGTGAAGGGTGAAGAACTTTTAGAGGAAAATCATTAACTGATGATGTTTTAATGAGAAAATTCTTTGTTGAATAAGAAGCTGTGATATTATGATGCAAATCTATGGGGGATGCTTGAAAACCAATGTGGGTGATCAAGCATCAAAGGTTGGACTAGGAGTATTGCATGGTATCAAGTGTGGAGAAAGAAGAGAAAGAAAACAGGGTTACAGAGCATCCAGGATCGATCCCCCTTTGGCTGGATCGATCCTGCTCAAAGCGAGCTCCGATCCGGGACTTTCTATTAGAAAACTGATGCCCAGATATGAAGACGGATCAATCTACCTCAAGACAGATCGATCCCCCTCTGTCCGGATCGATCTCGCCCCTAACGGATAGTTTCTGTTTTTCGCAAAAAACATGATAAATGACTTTTAAGGGCATGGGCTTTGTTCTAGGATGCTAGGAATAGTTTGGACATTATTGTAATTGTGCAAATGTACTATATAAACATATTTAAGAGCTCTTAGGGTTTCAAGAGAGGATTTGTGTGCTTACCACAAGAGAGGAAGAAATAGAAAAGAGAGGAAGAAGAAGAAGAAGAGGGATTTTTCACCATTGTTGTGAGGAAAAATTATTGAGTGTCTCTTTGAGTGTTTTTCTTTCTTGTGAGTTTTCTCTTCAAGCATTTCTTCATTTGTACTTATATCTCCAATTTTGAAGCTAGTGGAACTTATCTCATTGAAGGGGTGAAGAAGTGGAGTAGACTCACCACATTGGTTGGGTTGAACTACTATAATTTGGGTGTTTTTTTTTCTTTTGTTATTATTTATATTTCCTTGCTTTGATTAAATATTTAGGACTTAAGAGTAATTGTTGTTAGATTGATAATTTTATTGGGTGTTTGCTTGAAAATTTTTATCTTATTTGATTAATTTTAATAGTACAATATTTAAGAAGTAGAATTCTCGTATAACAGAAGCTATGATGCAATTTCGTAATCTCATCAAATGGAAATTATAAGGAGACAGTTTAACGAGAAGGAAAAAGCTTGGCACTAGTACCCTTGGCAGGATGGTTTGGCTGGCGAGGAGCAACTACATGACTAATACTTTGGTCTTATAAATTATTTTGTGGTGTAATGACATGCACCAGAAGAACATTAAAAGAAAGTGTTTCGTATTATAAATAGGTGGGTGGTTGTAATTAATGGTACGTTCAATGGTAATGTTGATACATATGTTTCTTCTTTGTAATATAATATAGTTGCCTACAAGATTTCTAACAAATGATAAAATTGTAATTGCATGAACTCAAAGTCTCAAAATAGAATCTACGTTACCCTGGATATCTATATTCTTAATTAATTTCGTATACAATACACAATAATAATGAATCTCTCTCCAACATCTTCTATGATTCCTTGTAACTAGTGTGTGGCCGTCCATTCTTGTGAATTGTTCTTTCAGCCACCTTTTTGTTATATTGTTGTAACTAGGGACAGAGCTAAGAGGTTAGAGTGGAGCCATGCTCCCCTGCCATTAATAAAAAAAAATGAAAATTACTATTAATAATTATAATAGAATATATATATTTATTTTCGTCAATGGATTAAAAAATTGTAAAAAATATCGGCAATGTGCATTATTAGTATGACTATGTAGTATTGTTTTTTAATCAAATTATTGGAATATTAACGAATATTTTCGATATTTAGTAGATAATATGCAAGATATAAATATGTTAATTTACGTGGTGAAATATTTGCAAAAAAAAAAAAAAAATATATTATAATAATAATGGAGATGGAGGAAACATAACATATAGCTGTAGACATATTATTTACTTATAAAATTAATTATACACATGACACACAAGATGAAAATCATGGTATAGAGCTGCCAGTCTAGGCATAAGTGTTACTAGAAAATGACATACAATGAGACAACCTTGAGGATGTGATGATATAACAGAATCAATGTCGAACCATGACTGCATTGTAGTATTTAATTAGTATTAATATAAATAATAGTGATATTAAGCAGCCGCCGAGCCAGAAAAAAAAATTAAGAAGGGTTAAAAAAAAATTTAAATAAAAAATAAAAAATTAGAAGAAGTTATAATAAACTATACTTACTCTAACATTAAATTTTTTCATATCATATTATAATAGAGACATAGAGTTAATACACTATAATTAACTTATAACAAAACTTAAACAAAAATTTAATCAATTAATAAGCATTAGTTTCATGAATAAAACTAAAAAATCTAAACAAATAAAAAGCTCAATCAAATATATTAAGATTTATAGTTGTTAAAACTAAAATTAAAATAAACATATAAAAATGTAAAAATTAAAATATGATTTATAATTTTAAACTTGAGACTATATTTAAAAATATATGTTTATAAACAATATAAGAATGACTAATAATAATAAAAATAATAAATTTTTTATATAAAAAAATTCAAATAAATTGTAAAAGATTATTAAAATAAAATGTCAAATAATATAATATTTGATAAAGTTAAATTTGGATTGAAATAAAATATAATAAACATAAACTTAAAAAACTTTAATATGAAATTTATTATATACTTATTTTTTAATTTTATTTTTATAATGTTAAGTTTAAAAATATTTAAACATTATTTAGATTATTATATTTAAGAAGAATTTTTACATACTACATTACTCTAATTTTATTTTTGTTCCTAATAGTTATCAAATACATGAAAAATATATATATATTTAATCACTTTATTTATAATTTATGTCATTTTTATCCACATATTTGTTAAATATTGTTAATATATATTATGTACATAAAAATTAAACACAATATATTATTATAAATAAAATATTTATTTAATATTAAAAATATATATATAATTAATTTTTTTTAAAAAAAAATTAACTTATACTGCAGTCCCGCCTAGCTCCGAGTAGATCCCCCTCTGATAATTAAGTGACATGAGTGTATATAATGTTCATGAAATTTTTGGAAATTCTCTACCACAATTTGCGAATTATTAAGTAAACCTACATCGTCCTTTGTATTCGTGGAAAAATATTAGGGAGAGATAATCAACCTGCTCTTGACATTTACATTATTATATTCAAACTGTTTTCAACACATGTTATGGCACTATTGCTTGAATCAAGATTGATGTGTTCTAAACTCCCAAGAAAATCATATGGAACATAATTATAGCACAATTTTTTAATTTCTTAATATTGCAATATCTCATTTTTACTTAAGTTACTCAGAAAACATTGCTTTATTATATGCAATATTATTAAAAAAAAATTATCTTAAATTATTTTCTAAAATTTCAATATTCTTAAATAATATTTCATACTTTATTATTTTTACATAAATTTATATTAATATTAATAATATCATTAATATATTTATAAAATTAAATTGTTTATATATTCATAAGGATCGATCTTATAATCCATACTTTTGTCTCATATTAAAGTGACCTGCAAAATTTGAATGATTGTGACCTAAATTAACTGCGACGAAAGCTAATGTCATATTGTCATTGTAAATGCTTTCAACATAGTCAAACCAAATAATACCGAATGCAGTCAATAATTTTGTCCTGTTATACTTTTTATCACTCGATCGATAAATTTAGATACTTTGATTATATATTAATTTAAAAAAAAAAAAAATGATACTCTGGTCCGATTGTCCCCTAAAAGTGCATTCATCCCCCTTCACCTCTTGCCTCTCTCCACCCTTTATAAAGGAAAAAAAAAATGTTTTCAAATTTTAAATAAAATATGTCAATTATCATATGATATGATGTAATAATATTTATTTTTAATAATTATATTAAGAATGTTGGTCGAAACTTATCCATTACAAATATTTGTGATGTATTATATTAAAAATATTAAGTTAAATATAAGCGTCTTTAGAAATGGAAAAATAATAATAATAAAATTATATGCTATTATAATCTAATATTTATTAAATTTTATTTTTTATTTTTATTTATTAATTTATAATAATATCTTGTTTAATTTAATTTTGTGTATTTTAATTATTTTTATTTATTATTTATTTTAGACTTAAACAATTTTTTACTTATAAAGAAGCTATAATATTTTTATATTTTAGACTTTTTGTTAGTGTTTGAGATTTTAATACTTCGACTTTGATATATCACAATACTTATTATTTTTTACATTATTTTTTTATTTTATTTTATATTAATTAATCTTTTAATTATTTTATTAAAGTAATTTTTAAATTAATTTAACTTATCTAATTAAAAATTATTATATTAACGACTAAGTAAATATATTAATACTTAATGTAATATTTCAATTTTTTTTTTTTTACATTATAAAACTAATATATATTATATGATATATTTAAATAAATTAAATGAGTTGATTATAAACAGGTTCGATTTAAATTTGAAAATGACTCAACCTTACAACAGCTCTACCTACAATAGTCAAGATTTGTAATTTGTTACTTAGAACGGAATAATGGTATACGATTGGTTATCAAAAAAAAAAAAAATAGGAATGTCATGCGAGTGAACTTTGAGGAGGCTGACCCTTATTTTTCAGTTTTGGTTATCTAGACTCAAACTATTTATCCCAAATTTAGAATCATTTTTAAATGATGAATTATTAATTGATTTTTTTTAATCTTACAAAAGTATACACTTTTATATTATAAAAAAAATATGTGCATAATATTTTAAATATTTTTTTGACTTATATAATATTTTAAATATGTATTGAACATATATATTTTTATATTAAAAAATTAATTAATGTTATATATAAAAAAAAATATTTTATGCATTTAATAAATTATCAATTATTAACTAAATATGAAATTAATAACATATAATAAAATATTTGTACAATTAACTATTAATAAAAAGTTAATTAAAAGTAATTTTTATATAAAAATAATATTTTAAATAAAATTAAAACTCCAGTTATAATATGCACTTGCATCTTATCCAAATCAAATCTATGAAGTCAAAAGTGACCTATCAAGTCAAATATGAATTAATACAAGGCCGCGCCCACCACCGCCATGTGTTTTCGTCCAAGTTGAACAATATAGCACAGATGTGCTAAGCCAGCCAGATCTTGCTTAAGGCTTACTACTCTGCATCATCTATATATATACTCTCCCAATATCATCCATCGACATAGCCCAAACTCAATCTTATCAGTTATCAGAAACAAAATGAAGAAGCTTTCTCTCTTCTGCACCTTTTTATTTCTCTCTCTAACATTTGCTTCAGCAATCTGCCATGTAGACGACCAAACCGGTCTGCTGGCTTTCAAATCGGGTATCAAATCCGACCCGTCCGGCATGTTGTCCTCTTGGAAACCCGGTACCGACTGTTGCACTTGGGCCGGAGTCAATTGCCGGGTCAACAATCGGGTAACCTCCCTTGCACTCACGGGCCAACTTGACAAACCCAACACCACTCTCTCCGGTATTATTTCACCCTCTCTTTCTAAGCTCAAATTCTTAGACGGACTCTACCTTCAAAACCTCCGAGACCTCTCGGGTCCTTTTCCGGTAGCTCTCTTCAACCTCCCAAATCTCCTTTTCGTCTACATTGAGAACTCCAAATTATCGGGTCCTATTCCTTCTAACATTAGCAAACTTACCCAATTTGGTGCCCTCAGCTTAGAAGGTAACCGATTCAGTGGGCCCATACCCAACTCCATATCTAAATTGATGCAACTCACTCAGCTCAATCTTGCCAATAACCTCTTCACTGGCTCTATACCCTTAGGGATCGGAAAGCTCACGAACCTTACCTTTTTGAGCTTGGAGCGAAACAAGTTGTCCGGATCCATACCCGATTTCTTCGGGTCATTTGTAGATTGGCGGGGCGAATCCCATTTGCGAATCGTCAGACTATCGCATAACAATTTCTCAGGTAGTATTCCGGCTTCGATATCTTCGTTAACCCCAAGATTTCTTAACTATCTGGAATTAGGGCACAATGCCCTAACGGGAATAATCCCAGATTATTTTGGGAAATTTACGGCTCTTGATACTCTTGATCTTTCGCACAACAAACTATCAGGAACTGTGCCGAAAAATTTTGTAAATCTCACCAAGATTTTCAATCTCGACCTTTCGTATAATAATCTTGTGGACCCATTTCCAGAATTGAAGGTGTTAGGGATTGAATCTTTGGATTTATCTTACAACAAATTTCATTTAAAACAAATCCCAAGTTGGGTCACTTCGTCTCCGATTATTTACTCTCTGAAGCTTAGTGGGTGTGGAATTAAAATGAAGCTTGATGATTGGAAGCCTAAGGAAACATATTACTATGACTATATTGATTTATCTGGGAACGAAATTTCGGGTAGTGCAATTGGTTTGCTTAATAGGACCAGCGATTTGGTTGGTTTTTGGGCTTCTGGGAATAAGTTACGATTTGATCTAGGGAGTTTGAAGATAGTTAAGACCTTGAAGTACTTGGATTTATCTAAGAATTTGGTGTATGGGAAGATACCTAAGGAGGTTGCGGGGCTTCAACGACTGAATTTGAGTTATAATCACCTGTGTGGAGTAATTCCCGCGACCAAGTTTGAAGCCAGTGCTTTTGTGGGGAATGATTGTTTATGTGGGGCTCCATTATCACCATGTAAATGAAGTCTCTAGTTTTGTTTGCCAAACTTATTTAAGATAGCAAGTGAATAATGTGCTAGTTAATAATATTATTGGACACAACAATAAAGCTTATTTTAAGCATCCATTCGTAATGTTCTTCTTATGTTATTTAGAATTGCTCTTTAATAACTAGTTAAACACATTATATATTAGATACGATTCTATGCATGTGTTTAATTATGATTTCAAAATTTTAAATAAATGTTATTGTTTATATTTTTGTACATAGTATAGTTTGAAGTGATTAGTGTTAGTTACTGTTGGTATTAAGAATGAATATTTTTTCTTAAAAATTGACCAATTAATTTGTGTCTAGGTTCAAATCGAGTTTTTTCTTAAAGGTTGGTTGGTTCGATAAGTTTATGGGTCCGTTAAAAATAAAAATCAACAAAATTAAACTAATTTTTACTTTTATTATATATTTTAAAAATATTATATAATATATGTTTTAAAAAATAAATAAAATAAATTAATTAATATTATACAAATATACATAATTTTGAATTTGGGAGGGTAAGTACTTGAGAATCAATCATGAAGAAGTGTCAATAATGAGATATCATTGTTACATAACATATATTGATAACTTTAAATTTATCGTGCATTGGATATGAGTAAGGATAATAATTCTTATAATTGGTAGTACCACACCTGTTGGCTTTAGCTTTAAAAAAAAGTGTCTGTAATGGTAAAATATTGTTTGTATTTTTTATTATGATAATAACTTTTAAGTAAAATTATAAGTCAAAAATCGTCAAACCAACCTCCCTCAAACCGACATTATAAGTCGGCATGATGGTTGATTTTTTAGAGATTATAGATTAGCTAAAGTTTTGGATTTTTCAAAACTACCAAAATAAGGTCGCTTTGTAAAATGACTTAATAGCCAACTTTCTAAACTTATGCCTACCCCTAGTTGGTATTCTTAATATTAGCATTAATTCGAATGAATAAAAAATAATAAGTGTTATTTTATCTCCTTCTTAAAGAGTTATTTTCTTTGTTCAAAAAAAAAAAAAAAAAAGACCATGACTAGAAGGTCATTGAGAATTACGAAGTCTAAATCCTAATATATATATATATATATTAAAAACATAAAATTTGTATACATTTTTACGGCCACAATATTTATATTATGCTACAAATACAATTCTTTCGATGATTTTAAATTGATATATTTAAATGTTCAAATTATGATTTGTGTAGGTTTTAAAATTTACTCAAATTCTGTATGAGTACTAATGGAGGCCAATGGATGGATTTGATTAAGTTGAGGAAAAATTGAAATCAATTCAAATATTATATGTTTAAAAACATATGAGTTAAAATCGGCTGATAAATAATTCAAATCAAGTCAACCTAAATCAAAAATATTTGGATTGAGTTGGTAGTTGGGTCTAAACTTTCAAATTTTATAAATAATTTATGTTTTAATTCTAAATTTAATATTTATCTAAAATTTAAAGGAAAAAAAAATTCTCATGCAAACATAAGATTTGAAGGGGTGGTTAAAGAAATTATGGGAATATAAGTAATGAAGGCCTTCTTATAGAAGTAAGTTAAATGAGTAGTTTCTTCTTTAAACGATGTAAGACAAAAAAAAATTGAACTTTTACTTAAATATTACATAACCTATAAATATATTCTTATACATTAAGACAACAAGGTGAGTGAGTGACATGAATACTAAGCTATTTCATGCTTAATCTGGATTTGAATCCCATATGTCATAGATTTTTTAAGAGTTAATTAATATATATTCGAGTTGGGTTAAGTACCACGAAGAAATTTTCTCAACCTATTTCTGACCAAAGTTGGATGAGGTGGCTGAATTATAATCCAATTTAATAAACCTATATTTTGAACCCAACCTAATTTTGATGAATTAATTCCCTGAAATGGTATATATATAATAAAAACTGATTTTTTGACTCATATAGCAAAACAACTGTGTTTTAGCAAGATTTAAATAACACTTTTAACCCCCAGCTTATAATGGCAGCTTCGCCCCTCAATTGCCCCACTAGACAACTTCTTCTTCTTCTTCTCGTCTCCATTACAAGACACTGCCAAGAGGGTAATACTAATAATAGTACTGCTGCTTTTCCTCTTAAGTGATTTATTCTATAATCAGATTGAAGTTTGGAATTGGTCTTCCCCCTTCAAGTATTTAAACATTATACCTGACAATTGACATGACTGTGACTTGGCAGAAACTTTAGTGCATTCTACGCTGGAACCTTGTGATGATGCAGCTTCACCTTCCCTGTGAACTTTAATCTCCAGGAGCACAGAATCTACGTTCGATGCCGTCCTCATCTCATGGAATTTTTGGAGAGAGTTTGTATGAGCTGTGATGTTATTGAGGTTGTACATACAAAAATGTAAGAGTTTGTCCTTCACCAGGAAGACACAATAAAATTTGTACATTCACATACAATCACCCACTGGAAGAAGAAGAAGAAGAAGAACAGCTTATGAAATTTGTACATTCACATTTTGTATGTACAGGTTACATACACATTTATTTTGTATGTAACCTGTACATTCACATTTTGTATGTACAGGTATGTGAATGTACAGGTTACATATAAATTTGTATGTACAGGTTACATATAAATTTGTATGTACATGTTACATACAAAATGTGAATGTACAGGTTACATACAAAATATACAGGTTACATACAAATGTCCATAATCACAGTCCCTACTCTAATCTGCACATTTTTCTTCTCAATTAAATGCCCACCTTCTTCTTCGCAATTACCTATATAGCAAAGATATGTTAAAAATTACTTGAATCTGATTAACAGTTTTTGTGCTGAAACTTAAAGGTAAGGTGTACATACAAAAATGTAAGGTATATATACAAAAATATAAGGTGTACATACAAAAATATAAGGTGTACATACAATAAAAATATATTGTAAAATGACAGAATTTTAAGAAATTGGTATCAGAGCCATAAATATAAAATATAAAAATAAATATAAATTAATAATTAAATTAAAATCATCTTAAGTATATATAAAAATTTTTAGAAAATATTATAAGCTTTACATACTTATAAATTAAAAAAATGAACAAAAATGATATTTTGGTAAAAATTGTATCTAATACTTAATTAAAACTCACCGTTTCAACCTTAAAAAGTGCTATTTAGAAAAAATTGGCACTTTTTGCCGTATGTTTGCTATTTAAGTAACTCTCTCAATTTTAATGGATTGGATTGATTTGTACTGATTCAATGAATTGGTTTGAATTTTATCCACTCTTAAACTTTATACTAAAATTTACAAAAATTTTAGTTTGACAACATAAAGATATATTTAAGAAAGTCATAAAGAACAATAGTTTTTTTTTATGGCAATATATTTCTTTCAAATTCTTCCACAGACCTAAATATCTAATAGATCTTTAAGTATTCAATATTCAATGTTCAATTTTGAGCTTGATATCTCAAAAGTTATTACTTTTGCTCATGTCGTGGATACCTTATTTTTTTGTTTTTATTTTGCCCCAAGGTTCATAGTTTTTAGATAGATCTCAGCATCAAAAATTCATAATAAATAGTTTTTCCTTGAAATATCAAGAGCAATAAATTCAAGCATTGTGGGGTTTGCCATTGTGATTTAGACTATAAAGAAATTAGGAGAAAATTAGCCATAACAATAAGATAATTGTATAAGTGAACTGTAACTATTAAACATAACAACTAAGATAGAAATGGACAACGATAAAAGTTATTATCTCTTGAAGAATTTCAAAAGAATTTACAAGATTTTTCCAACTAATGAATTATATCATAAAAGCTTTCAAAATTTTTTTTTTTTCTCATTTATTAAATTTTAAATGTAATTTATTTTTAAGAATAATTTTAATGTTAAAATTTTCACGTAACGAAGGGAAAAAGAGATGAGTTTTAGTTTTAGTTTCAAATTTGGCTCTGAATTTATAAATCTACTAATCACATGAATCTTTTCGTCAGAATTTGCCAACGAATTATTGTTTTATCTCACTAATTGTACCTAAATGTTGTTTTTATATGTTAAATAATAAATTTGTAACTTTCTTAATAGTTGATCATAAATTTATTAGTTTACCATTAAAATTTTTAAGAGTGATCCTTGGCAAATGCTTCGTGAATTCATGGGAGGTTTGTTTTACTGACGTGGTATAAAGAATACTTCTTCAAAATCCAATGGGTTTGGTACAAATAATTGTAATGCAATAATACTAGAGTTTCTTAGGAAGACACACCAACAAGATGTTAAGAACTATATTAGAAGTAATTGAGAAAATTAACTCTTTTGAAAGCTTAAATTTTTAAAAAAATGATCAATTATGTTTTTTTTATTATTATATATTTATCACTTATTTACAAATATTTACTTTATACATCATGCATGATAGACACTTTCAATTTAACAATTGAGATTATTGAGCTATAAATACAGAACTTTCAACTCTAATGCAATGTTAAAAGTTGCTGGTTACCAACTCTACTAAAAGCTAGAGCTCTTGAGGGAAGAATCCCACTATATACATTTACTAAATTCGATCTTCGTATAAATTATGTAATATTATTTTAAAAAAATATAATAGATCTAAGTGGAAGGAAAAAAAAAAAAAGGCAACAAAGAACAAAAGGCCCAAAGTGCAATGGCTTGACTTGTTATAGGATTCTTAATGTCATTTCAAGGAGTATTTGGCTTAAATAGTTTATTTTTAGACAAATATTACATTTTTTTTCGACTAACAATTTAACCTTTAAAACCTACAGTTTCATATGCATAAAAAAAATGTATTCTATGAACACTTCAATCTCATCAGAGCTCTAGTAACTCTACCGATGGCTTCACCGAAACTTCGATAACTCCGTTAGCAACTTCACTAGATCTACGACAACTCTGCTAGCAACTACACTAGAGCTCCAGTGATTCTCGTCGGAGGAATATGTAACATGTTACATACAACGATAGAAGGTTATGTAACATGTTACATACACTGCCAGAGAAGTATCTAACATGTTATATACAAAATATAGGTAAGTAATATGTTGTATACAATGATAAATGTGAATGTAACATGTTATATATTATAACAAAGATAAATGTAACAATATACAAAAATATAGATGAATGTAATATATACCTATATCAACAGCAAACTTAGTCCAAGTCAATTCAAGAATTTGGTAAAAAGTTAAATGCAACAATTTGAGTAAATTTAACCACAAGATAAGATGAAACCGTCCATCTTTTAAATACCTGATACTTGTCAATAATTTATGTAATCTCAATTAGTAATTGTGAGGTCTTTGACCAATGAAAAAAATAAGAACGAAATAGGGTCTAACCTATCCTACAACGAGAAAATCAGATCCTCAAACTAATTACCATCAGTAATTAACAAAAAACAATATATATATAACGCAAATAAGAACATAGAATTTGCAAATCGGTGCCCATGAATTAAACTACAATTTTGTCAATTATGTCGAAGTTCCTTTTCTAGTGAAGGATGATGCAATCTTCAGCAAATAAACATTTTGTAAATAATTCCAGAAGATCCAACTCACTAATTAACAGCTGGTTACTAATGAAGAAGTTTTTATTTATAAATTAAAAAAATAAAAATAAAAACTAAATTGTATACTCAGATGAAGACGAGTCCTGATGAAGGGAATCGAGCTAGTTGGATTTGGGTAAAGAAGAAGTACCTGATATGTATTATCAAATTTAT
The DNA here is from genome assembly GCA_029378325.1 of Elaeagnus macrophylla. Lineage (NCBI taxonomy): Eukaryota > Viridiplantae > Streptophyta > Magnoliopsida > Rosales > Elaeagnaceae > Elaeagnus > Elaeagnus macrophylla. Next base: position 29,791,698 of record CM055642.1, read on the forward strand.
TTTACATGAAGCGAGTCGGGATCTATGGCTCAGACGAAGTATGTCACCTTCGTCATTGGGGATTTCTCTCATTGTTCGTATTTCTTTGCCGGTAGAATGGAGAGGGAGAAAGAGATGATGAAGAGAAAGCGTGAATTCTAGAAATGTGCTCTGAGAAGTCTAGGCCATGTGAAAGAAAAAGAGGGAAAAAAACAAAAACATGTATACTCTACACGATAGCATATATAGAGCGATTTTAGGGAAGAAAAAAAAAACTTATACTCCTAAAAAAAAGTCGTTATTCTGAGCTCATTCTTTCTATTTCAGCAGATAGGTTTGAGTTTTGTCTATTAAAATTGTGTGAGAAAAGTGAAATTATTTATTTTAAACTAATATATTGATTTTAAAAAAGTTCATAATTAATTAATATCTTTAATTTTTTTTTTTTTTTTTTTTTGAGAAACATTGTCGGAGTACTTACATAGAGAACAGTGAAAAGATAAAGATCAAGCAGCACACTTATTGCTAAGTAATCATAAAATCTCGATATTTCATAAACAATAAAAACATGAGAAGTGTTAATTAGTGATATTAATTAGAAAACAAAGAAAAAAAGAGCAAAAATAAAAAAGCATATAAGAAATTTTTTTCTACTTAAATTAAATTAAGGTACGAAATCTTATGAGTATACTAATATTTAAATATTGAAATTAATGAGAGAAGAAAAGGAGGAGGGAGAGAGAGAGAGAGAGAGAGAAATAAGCTTTAAAAAAAAGTTTAGGAGAGCTTGTAATTTTTTGAGTTGTGACATTGTAATTTTTTTTCTTTATTAAAATAATTATAATAAAAAAAAATTTATTATTTTATCCACATTTTTTCCTATTTTCGTAAATTTTGTTTAAAAAATTATTATTTTCTTAACAATTAGTATCAGAACCTTGATAATAGATTATGATTCAAAGACAATTATATTTAAATGGGAGTAATGGCGCAGATGAAGGAAAGGTAAAACTCGAAAAGTTTAATGGTGCAAATTTTAGATTCTAAAAAATGCATATAGAGAACTATGTGTGCAACTTTCTAAGGCACAAGTTCAAAGTATTTGATGCCTTTTGAAGATGGAAAGTTATGGTTGAAGATAAAAAAGCTCAAAATCGACAATGGTGGCAAATGGGAAGACACTAGGTTCAAGACATTTTTCTATGAGCACGAGTTCAAAATGGAGAGACTGTCAAGTACTCTTAAACACAACGATGTAATTTAGGAATGAGCGTAGAGATGGGCAAGAACGGTTATGCTAATAACTGTAAATGCCCTGCACCAATTTCGAGTAGATTCAATTCAGGTTATAATTGTCGGTTATGAGCTGGTAGTAGTTTTTCTACTATTTAACCACGATTATTACCTTTTAATATTATACAAAAATATACTTATTTTTAGAAAATTATAAAAAATTATTTTAATAAATTATTTTAAATATTGACATTATTTTTCATTAATTAGTTATTTAACACATATTTTTGAGTAAAATAAACCATATAGATCTAAGAATAAAGAATTTTAAATCAAATTATTTAAAGTGTTTTGTCATTAGTATTAAAAATGTCTTTTATTACGTATATATAAAATATAATATTATCATATGTTATATTTCAGTTAGCTAAGGGTTCGAAATTGCAATCTCCGCCACACATCTAATCGGTTACAGTTAATTTTGAAAAAAAAAATTGTTGTATTTTTGTGAATAACCACAGTTTCAATTATCCACGATTAAAATGTTGATCCCTAGTCTAGCTGAGCATATGGATCGTATGTTAACAAAGAGCCAAAAGCATGCGTATGCAATCCGGCCTACTAAAACAATTTTGGATCGGAGGAGTCAACATAGTAGCTTATCTTATTAATCAAGGCCCATAAACTCCATTAGAGTACAAAATGCCCAAAGAGGTATGGTAAGGAAGAGTTTGGCTATCGCATCTGGGATGGAAAAAAAAAAAAAGATGATTCGTAGTAAAGATGTCATCGTTAATGAGAAAGTTATGTACAAGGACAAACATATAACAAACGCCAGCAACTCATAAAAGAGTGGACTAGTGTTTGTATAAGTGGATGGTATCTTAGATAGTCATGTGACAAAACAGATAATTGAGAACACTTAGCAAGAGGAACTTGTTGGACAAAGCAAGGCATAACCATTCGACATCCCACAACCTCATATTTAGCTCCTTTATTAAGGTAATCTAGACTGCATGTGCCTAATAGAAGATATATGAACTATTTATTGCTAATTGATGGAGGGGACCTAGAATGCTATTATGAGGCATGTCACATCAAAGATGCTAGCAAGTTGGAGCTTGCTATGAAAGAAGAGATAAAGTCTTTAACCTCTAATCAAACATGATAGCTAGATGAGTTGACCCTAGGGAAGAAAGCCCTTAATAACAATTGGGTGTACTGGGTGAAACATGAGCATGATGGTTCTAAGAGATACAAAGTCCAACTAGTTGTCAAAGGATTTAAATAGAAGGACATAATCAAGTGCACCAAAATTTTTGCTCTAGTTGTAAAGCTTAGCACTAACAAATCAGTGTTGAGTATTGTTCTTAGTAAACATCTTCATCTCGAACAGTTAAACGTGAAGACTGTATTTTTACACTGAGACTTAGAAAAATAAATACACATGTACTAGCCAGAAGGTTTCTATGAGATAGGAAATGAAAACATGGTGTGCATATAGAAAAAAAAAAAAAAAAAAAGAGAGCTTGTATGGCCTAAAACAAGCTCCAAGATAATGATATAGAAAATTTGATGGTTTCAAGCACATGAACGATTTCCAAAGGTCTAACGCTGACCATTGTTACTACTTCAAGATATTTAAGTCTAATTATGTCATTTTACTACTTTATGTGGATGACATGTTAGTGGAGGTTTTAATTATAAAAGATATTAAAAGATTGAAGCAACAATTATTAAAGGAGTTTGACATGAAAGACATGGGTCTAGCAAAGAAGTATTTAGATGCAAATTATTAGAGATAAGAAAAGATGGACTTTGCAATTATCTAGGGAAGAGTACATCAGAATGTTTTGCAAAGATTGACACCAAGATAGTTAGCATATCCAGTCATTTTTTACCTATCCAATGATTAGTGTCCCTTGATAAAAGAAGAGAAAATCTTCATGACTAAGATTCTTTACGCCTCAGCCATCAAAAGTTTGATACATGCAATGGTTTATATGAGACTAGACATTGGTCATGTAGTGGGAACTATTAACAGGTTCATGTCAAGTCTGGAAAAGACCTACTAAAAAGCAATGAAGTGGATCTTGAGGTATCTACAAGGTACCACAGAGAAATGTTAAAAGTATAAGAGTACGTAGATGTAGACTTTGCAAGAAAAGTCGATCATTAAGGAGCACCACTTGTTACGTGTTTACCATGGGTACTACAACTATTAATTGGATTTCACAAATACATAAGTTTGTTTCCTAATCCATTATAAAGGCTGAATATGTATCAGAACAGAAGTCAATAAAGAGATGATGTAGCTTTAAAGATTGTTAATTGAGTTAGGATTCAAACATGAACAAAATGTTTTATATTGTGATAATCAGCAGAGTGCGATGCATAGGCAAAGAATTCAGAATTTTACTTCAAAATCAAGCATATTGTACTTCGTTATCACTTCATAATGTCTTTATTAGAATATTAGATGTTAAATCTTAAGAAGATCCATGGTAGCAAAAACCTAGTAGACACAATGATAATAACTATCAAAAAACTGAAGTTGTATTCAACTTTAGTGGCCCTACAAGTGTGACAAGACTTAGAATTTTTTTTTTTTCATTAATTAAGTTGCATAGATAAATTAAAATCAGTCTTCAAATAAAAGACTATTAATTAATTAATTAAAAAGTCAATTGTTAATTATTGATATCGATTATAAACCAAAGAAAAAAAAAGTTAATATAGAAAAGTGTACAAGAGTTTTTTGGCTTCGTAAAATATTGAAATGAATTATAGGAGAAAAGAAAAAGAGAGAAAGAAATATACTTTTTCATTTAATTGTTTAAAAAACTCGCAATTATTTAATTGTAATATTATAATTTATTTTTTATTAAAATAATTATTATAAAATTTTATTTATTATTTTATTCACATTAATTTTATATTACTATAAATTTAATTGCATGAAAAATTGCCATTTTATTAACAAAAATGGGCAAAGGAGATTCGATTTTCTTAAGAAAGATAATATTTTTGAAAGATTTTGCTAACACCTTTCGAAAATATACTTAAGAAAAGTCAAATCTTAATTGAAAATAGTAATTTCTTAAAACACATGTGACGCCAAGAAAATAACCATCTACAAATCCATTATTGTATCTACTTATCCTAGCAGTTTTTTTTTTTATTATTATCAAAACTTATCTTAGCAGCTATATATGGCATTACGACAATAGTAAGTAGCTTACTGAAGAAAAAAAAAAAAAAAAAAGGAAATAGAAGAAGAGCCAAAAAAAGAAAGAAAGAAAGAAAAGATAATGGTAAGTAATTAGAAGAAAAAGAAAATTTGCTACTATTCTCGAATGAATAAAGCATGTTTAATTTGTAGAATAAAAATATAAATAATAATAAAAATAATATTTATTATAATATTTATATTTTAGTAGTGTAATGAAAATAAATTATAATATTAAAATAAAATGTAAAAGATTATAAATAAATTAAAATTAAAAAATAAATTTTTTTAATTATAAATAAAATAAAATAGATTATAAATGGTTATACAAATGTAAAAAAATAATAATAATAATATTACAACATATTTTTGAGAATTATTGTAGGAATAAAAATTATTATTATTATTATTATTATAATATTTTATATTTTATTATATATTAACAATAAATTAAATATAAAAATATATTGAATTATTTTGATTGTGATATGTGAGCTAGACCTCATTGTCTAGGAAGTACTTCAATGAACACATGTAAAAGTAGTAAGAAATTAAACAACCTAATTAAGAAATAAAATAGTCTAAATCTGGCTAGTTGATCAACAAACAGAAGGTAGGATTTATCTCAACAAGGACTTCACGCCACACATCTTCAACCTCCATAACCTCCATCATTATCATCAACTGACGCTGGCAAATCACAACCAATTGTAGCCTTTAATTATTAGATGTCCATTAACAACAAATAATATATGTCAAGGCAATTTGTTAATGCATGTAATTGTGAGCTATTTATGATTAGTTCGATTTAATTTTTAATAAAAAAAATTAATTTAATTTAATTATTTATATAATTTAAATTGAATTGGATCATGCAATTTGTCTAATAATTATTAAAATTAGACGGTTTAGTCCAATTTACTCTGATTTAATTAATGATTTTTTTTATGGTTTTTAAATTTTAATTTTTTTTTCCTTCAATTCGTGTTAAAACTTGAAATTAATATAAGAATTTTTTTTTTAAAATATAACCAAATTACTTTAAATATGTTATAAATATAAATCATAAATATCCCATATAAACTAACAATTAAGTTGATAAAATTTATAAATTATTAAATCATCATAAAATATATGTAACTGAAAATTATAAACTGTATGATAAAGAACTAAAACTATTAAAAAAAATTAAATGTAATATTTAATATTTAATAATAAATAATATAATATTTTTTATTTTTAAAATAAATAATAATATAATATATTTTTAAAAATAAGATTTTATATATATAATATATAACGGTCCGGTATGGTTTGAATGATTAAAAAACTTTAAAAATTGAATCGTACAATTTGAAAAACGGTTTAAAAAATATAAACTAAATCGAACAATTTAACTTACATAATCATTTCTAATCTATCCGATCTAATTTTTTGATTTAGTTTGATTCTTGAATACTCATATTATTGGGTTTTAACTCTATGTCTTGGGTTTCAATAATCTTTTTTTTTTTTTTTTTTTTTTAATTTATTTGATAAAAGGTTCCAATAATATATATGATTTGCTCTTTTAATTATTGTTTATGTGAAATTTGAGTTTCGTTTAATTTTTTTTTTTATAACATCATTTAACCCATTAAGAGTGTGTACTAATTAGGATAAGGAATTAAAGAAAATGGAGTTATTTTTATTCTATTATTTATTTTTTAAAAGTACGGTGGAAAGTAAATAATGAAAAGTTATTCTTATTGATTGTTTTTTACTCTCTTTTAATATTGATTATCTTTCTCAAATTCACAAAATGTAATTACAAAAATATATCTTATTTTAATATTTTATTTTATATTTTTTATTATTAATTTTAAAAAGATATTTAAGTCAATAATTTCATTCTAATTTTTTATAATTATTTAATAAATATAAATAAAATAAATAAATTTTATATTTATTTTTTTTATTGTAATTAATATTTATTTTTATTTCGATCGTTTCTAATTACAGATTAAAAAATCATCCTTAGTGACTTTAAGTTTTTGTTAACCATGCTCCAAAATTTTACTTTATTCGAACGTAACAAACATCTTCTAATCTTTACAGCTAGCACGGGTTTTAAGATTGTGACATCATCTAGTCTAATTTAATTTAAAAAAATAATAAAATTCACATATTTAAAATTTTTAACAATAAAATTAGTAACTTCGTATTTAAATTTATATTTTTACAATTAAAAAATTTGATTAATATGTTATTTTTCTTTGAACACCCATTCAATTAGAATTAAACGACGACAATTTCGACTCGTTTAATATTAAACATTTAATATTTTACGTTTAAATTAAACGTTCAATATTATTAAAATGTTAGTTTTATTATTATAAATTTTAAGGGTATTATTTTTAGTAATTTTTTATTTAATTTTTTGATATATTTAATAAGTTGGATCCTACTGCTTTACTTATTAACTGGATTGGACTGGTTAAATTTTGGTTCAATTGTAGTTTTAAACTGTTTCGTATAATATTCATAAATCAATTATATATTGATGCAATTTTAATCAAATATGCTCTTAGCCTTAGCTTATTTATTGAAGCTTTAACGTTTCAAATCCAGATAAAATGGTCCAGTCTTGCCTCATTGTATTATAATTTTTACTTTTGGTTCGATTTTTCTTTGTTCACCTCTAGTATGTTGTAGTGAATCTTGGTATGACACCTTGTTTGCTATTTTTTCTTTTACTCTTAAATAACATGAATATAAATGAATTGATTAACGTAAGTTGTATATAACTTTCATATGTGTACAATTAATATGTTTTTTTAAAATTAATTTAATTTAATTTTGTATATAAGTTTCTTATTATTTTAAAATTAATTGAATTTTATTTTTTATATAACGTTATTTTAAAATTAATTTAATAAATTTTTTTTTTGACCATCACTCTTTAAATTTAATATATATATATTTTTTGGCAATCACTCTATACCGATTTATGGCATTACAGACTACATTTTATCCTTGGGCAATGTGCACCCAACGTTCACATAAATAAAAATGTAGTTTTTACGACCCAACGGCTATTAGATAATAATAAATTACTGTTATTTAACATTTAATTCACAGGTTCTATAAAAAAAAAAAAAAAATTAATTCACAGGTTTTCTACGACTTTCGCTTTTATTTTTCGACAACCTCTCTTTACCAACTGAACACATTACAGCCCACAATTTCTCCTTGTGGGACGTGCACCCAACGCGCACATAAAGAACTTTTTGATAATAAGTGTAGTCTTTACAACCCAACGGCTATTCATTAAAAAAAAAAACAATGGTTATTGTCTATTAGATAATAATTGATTAGTGTTATTTAAAGATTTAGCAAGGAGTGAATGTTATTAAAAAACTCAATAACATTAAAATAGCATATTAAAAAGTTGTAATCTCATAATAATAATAATATATCTTATGTTCAGTTAATAAGTTGCAATCAATTAAACTATATTCAATATTGAACTCTGATAAGTTAGATCAAGTTCAATGTTGAACTCCGGGCAATTTGACCATAATTTTTATTGAATTTGAACAATTTGACCACGTTTAATATTAAATTTTAGTTAGATCCTGTTTACTATTTTTTTGAAGTATTTTTTTTGTTATAAATTTTAGAGGCATTATTTGAAATAAATTTTTAATTTTTAATTAGATGAAGACATAACTATTTTTCTTTTTAATTTTGTTAGCTGAAGATATATAATATTATTGATGTGTTATATGACTACATGAAAAATAGTTGCACAAAATTGTCTCAATACAAGGACAAGAGATCTGAAAAATGAAGGAGAATAGGCTAGGATAACCTCCTTCCATTATTTTTAATGTATGTTGAACCCAACTTGTATTATATTTAAAATTCCAATTTTACCCATTAGCTCCTCGGAAGTGAATTTGAGATGGCTTTATTGTTGTTGTTTGAGATGGTTATTTATTTATTTATTTTTTTATCTGGTTGGTAAAGTATAAAGGAGATTCGTGCGTCACTCCTTAAATTCCAAGATGGACAAAAGAATCATCATTAATTTATGATACATTGAGCTATTAAAGCCATTTATGCCTCTTATTTTTGTTTTCTAGTTTCAATTTATGACATTCTATTGGAGGCATTTCTACCGACAAAGGTGAGAACAAATCCAAATATCTTGATGTGCTAAATGATGAAGTAGAAGACTACGTTGAAAGAAACTTGACAGCTTTGGGGAGATATGGATGAATAAAGAAGACTATCAACTGAATGTGTATAAAAAACAACATGAGAGTTATTAGCTTCTAAACTATCTAACAAGCCATGACTATATTTTTTTGGTTCGACACAAAGCCATGAATATTGTAGACTCAATTTTTTACTTGGACGATTGCGTTAATATACTGATGGGTTCTCCAATTATTTGTTATGTTCCCGCAATTGAAATAAAGGAGGTTTATCTTTATCTCCAATTATTTGTTTTTTACCCTTATACAAAATATAATAAATTGGACACTTACTCAATTAAATTAAGATGAATCGAATACATGTTAAATTTTGCTCAAACAGTTTAGATGAAATATAGTCATTGAATAATTATAGTTAAGTTATGTTGAATTGAACATATGTTCAATTTTTTTTCAACTAATAATCACTTGTCGATCAAATAAAAAATTAATAGTTAATTATACATAAAAGAAAAGATTAGTAAAAAAAAAATATTGAGTTCATGTTTTGAGTTGTAACTGATTGCCACCCGATCCAACGAAGAACAAACTCAAACTTTATTAAAATATTAGTAAAAAATACATGTATATGATGTATTTCTTATTTTAATTTTTTTTTATTTTTTGGTTAATATTTATAAAATAAAAATAAAATTAATTTTTTTTATATTTTTAAATTAATTATAAAAAATAATATTTAAAATTTTTATTAAATATAATAATTATTATATTATTAAAGTTCTTATTAAATATAATATTTATTCAATGATCATGTTTAAAGTTCTTATTTATTTATAATTTTTATTTTAATATTATGTTTAAATTTTTATTTAATGTAATAATATATTATTAAAAAATAATTAATATTAATAATTTAAATTATAGAAATAATTTTATTTAAAATTTTATTAAATTAATTTATATAGAGAGAGGGGCGGCTAACGTCATTTTTTTTAAATATTAAATATATAGTTATTGGAATACACGTTAATTTCAATTCCGTCAGAGGTAATCGTAAATGCCTGCAGCCTCACATTTTGACTTTAACCTTTCGTTTTTCTTCTTCTTAATTTTACTTGGTCCTTGGTCGTTGCCGTTAGTTTTATGGATGTTATTCATTATTAATATATTTTTTTATCAATTAAATTATTTATTCTCTTTGTTAATTATTAAACATTAGTATTTTTTTTTCTTTTTTTTAAATATATTAATTATATATTTTATTGACTTAAAATAAGTAGTGAATTTAAAATTTATATTCAAAAAATGCAACATATATACACTAAAACGTAATACTACATACGTCTCTTATCGCTTGTTTTTAATTAAAAAATATATACAATTTATGTATCATTTTAGGAAAAATATTTCTAAATTATTGAATTTATAGTGAGTTAATGAGTGTTAAAGATTAAAATTTAAGTATGATACAATAATATTTGTATATTTAATTTGTCTAAAATATTATAAATATTACATCTCAAATTTTATTTATCTATAATTGAGATAGGCATGTACCCTTCTAAGCTTTAAACACATCCACCTTGCTAAGAATATGAATTCATTACATATTTTAATAGCAATAAATAATTTTTTTAATTTTTATAATTAAGTAGGTATTTATTATTCATTATTCTTTAAATATACTACTCACCAATTGCATTATTTATTTATTTATTAAATACTTGTATTTTTCAAATCAATAATTACACTTATATATTATTGATGCAGTAGCATGAGTTTGATGTCGTTTTTTAAAGAACTTGTCGTTGAGGCGTTATTTTTTGTATGACTATATGGTTTCTTTATTTGTTTGTTAATTTTTTATTTCTTTATTTGTTTATTAATTTTTATTTGATTAATTACTAGCTTTGTTGGTCGGTGGCCTAGTAGCCCAATGGCACAACATCTCTCCCAATAACAGGGAGGTCACAAGTTCAACACTTGTTGTGGACAAAGTCCATTTAGCAAAAAAAAAAAAAATTACTAGCTTTGCTGAGTACCGTTACACAATGCGTAGAAAACTAGCTAACACACTATCTTGTTCTCCATTCTATTTGTTTGATATTGCGTTTAAGGATAATGAAAGAAACGTGAGAAGTGAGCCGACATACTACTTGTTTTGTTTTATTTTCTTTCTAATTAACTACGTTAGAAATGACATCAAAGCGTAAGGTTTCTCCTCACCTTCAATGGTTAGTTCCAATGATAGTAGTCAACAACCCACAAACGAGTTACATGAGTCAAAAGCTATTTAGGCATTTATTCATGACTTGGAACGAAAGTCTAACCTTATATTTGAGGACTTCGCTCGCAAGATTCGTCAGGGCCCTCCCCAAATTTATGCCAAGAACAACGACTATCTCCACTTGTAGAACCAATCCTACAACCCCTTTGTGTTGAGCTAGAACCCCAAATTAATGAGAACCCTTATAACCTGATGACTCTGAATCTGATGAAGAACTAATTCACAACCAAAGAATGGTACCCGACAACCCAACATTGCATGAAGATGCTTACAAGACCCCAATGCATGAGCGAAGATTTGAATGAACTTATTAACCTCCTCGTTTTAACGATAGGCTTGATTATAAGCTCAACATTGAGTTACCCAATTTCTCTGGTCATATACACATAGAGGATTTTTTTCATTGGATTAATTTTGTGAATTTTTTTTATTATGTGGTGAGATCAAGCCCAAAATGAGAGAAGAATGGTTTGCAAACCTCCCATCACTTCTTGGGTTCGAATGAAAATGATCCAAAGGTTCCTACCCACAGATTATGAATAGTTGCTTTATCAACAGTACCATTAATGCCAACAAGGTAATGGTTTTGTAATTGAATGTATTGAAGAATTCTTGAGACTGGACATTCATGCTAATATATGGGAAAAATAACCACAGAAGGTAAGAGAAGTCTAAACTTGGTGAATAATTTTGTTTAAGTGATACATACACCTAATGACTAGTTCTCATACAATCAGCAGAAAGCATTGAATAGATAACACGTAATTACAAGTCTAAATGATACGGACACCTAATGACTAGTCCTCTCATGCAATCAACAGAAAGTATTGAATAGATAACACGTAATTACATATACATAAATAAGACAGAACAGATATAGATGTAAAAGTAGTAAATGCTTTCCAATCTTAGTATATTATATATGTGGTCATATATGTCGTGAATACTCAGATTGTACTAACTCATGTAACAGAGCATACAAACATAACGATAATATGGTAAATCCACTTATCCTCCAATTCTAAGTAGTAACATTTATGAGTTGCTTAAGGCAACCACTCAAAAGTAAAATTTATTAAATAAAATAAAACAATTATTACAGATTCGATAAAGATTAAACGTCAAATAATTTTATCAGTTAGGGACCACTTGTCATAATTGCATAGGCTGCTATTACAAGCTGTCAACATAGCTACTTTGATTTTCATTGAATCCGACAGTGTGATATAAATACCTGCAATCAGTATGCATATACAAATAATATGCAGTTTACCAAAAATATGATTTTAGGATAAAACACCTCGAACCAACAATACGAAAGCACACTCTACATATGTTGATACGAAAACTCCACCTCGTAATAACAATAAAAAAATATACTCGATGTATTGTTATTAAGAAAACTGCATTTTATAAATGAGTTTATAAACTCTACCCCCCCTCTCGTAGTTTAATATAGAAAAGTACTCAATGTATTAAAACTACTGAATCACCTTTTGAAAATATTTAAACTCCAAGTGAACAAATCACCTCCGAATTACTAATACGAGAACACACTCAACGTAATAGTTATACAAAAAATAAAATATTTATCAAATACACTAAAAGATATTTTTCACACTTTTTAAAAATTGGAAAGCCAAATATGCAATGTGAGAAATATATGTAAAAGGAATAATAGATGTATAGAAAGGTGTAATTAATAAGAGAGATGAGGGGATATTTATAGCTAATTTTTTATCCTCTAGGACCCTCGTTAACCCTTCATCATGCACCCCCACAAGGCTTCGCTAACTACCCTAGCGAACCCCTTACAAGATGTTAGAGAGGTCTAACGAGTACAGTTCCACCCTATAAACAATTGTGGACCCTTCGTCGGCCACTTCAATGAGACTCCAACGAGCTAATAAAAATAAGTTTTTTTAGGTAAAATTTCACAAAATAAAAACTCATAAATACTTACCAACTTTAGGAAATAAATGCAAGTAAAAATACATTTTAACATGTAATTTATATGCTCTCAACCACCTTATGGTATATGTATCATACAAACATATAATGGTGTTAAGATCTATGTGAGTATGTGCAATACTAATCACAAGCAAAACATCGTACAAAGAGGTTGAAAAACACTAAGTAAAATAAACAGACTCTGTATTTTGCACACACGAAAGCCAACAATGGAACTTAGCCAAACTTGTTGGAATGTGAGCGAGGCTAACAATTGAGCTTTCAAAATAGAAACACAACTCTCTCGAGTTAGGAGATCATCCTACCCAAAGAAATATATGTTTGAAACTTCCTATGAAAAATCAATATACACCAATCTCCTTCTACACACAAATTCTAACTAATCCCATGAACTTTAACACCCAAGCCCAAATAGCCACTCCCCACACATTCCCTAAGACCAGTCCAAAACCTCCAAATTCATCTCATAGAAATAATCCCTATGCTAAACCATTACCCCTAAAGTGTTTTAGGTGTCAACAACTTGGGCATTGCTTTAATGAATGCCCTCAAAGGTAGTTGGCTAATGTTGTGGAAGATAATGGAGAGGTTGAAGAAGAAGAAATTGATCCTGATTATGACAGTAAGCTAGATGATGCATATTTAGATAAGGGAGATGTTGGAAAAATAGCCTTTTACATTGTACAGAAGTTGTTACTCTCTCCTAAACAACAATCACTTACACAAAGGCATTTCATCTTCGAAACTATGTACACAATTAATCGTATAGTCTGTGATATGATAATAGATTGTGGAAGCACTAAAAATATTGTGTCCAAGAACCTGATGAAGGCTCTTGGTACTAGCAGTTTTTGTTAGTGAAAGTCAATTGAATTATGAAGTTTCCTTGCCTCCATCAATGTAGAAACTACTTGAAATTTTTTCTAAATTAAGTCCAATAGAGTTGGTAGTTGAATTGCCCCCACTACATGATATTCAACATTTATAGATTTTATCCTTGGAGATATCTTACCTAGCTTGCCACATTGCAAGATGAGCCCTCAAGAACATAGCATCATTCAAGGAATAGTTGAAGAATTGTTACATAAAAGACTTATTACTTAGAGTCTCATTCCATATGTAGTACCAACACTCTTGGTCCCAAAAAAAAAATGACTCTTGGCATATGTTTATTGATAGTAGGCGAATTAATAAAATTATTGTTTCCCTATCCTAAGGCTGAATGACATGCTAGATCAATTTGAGGGTTATAAAGTATTTTCAAGACTTGATCTCAAAAGTGGCTATCACCAAATTTGCATTAGGCTTGGTGATGAGTGGAATACCATATTTAAAATAAAGATCTCTATGAATGGAAGGTGTCATTCGAATTTTATATTGCCCCTAGCACTTTCTTGCATCTAATGAATCAAATTTTGATACCATTTTCAAATAAAATTATGGTCGTCTACTTTGATGACATTCTAATACATAGTAGAAGTGAATAAATGCATGAGAAGCCTTTGAGGCAAGTTTTACAAGCTCTTAAAGACAATAATCTTTATTTGAATCTCAAGAAGTGTGAGTTTTCACCTGCAAGCTCATATTCTTAGGATATCATTAGTGATGAAGGCATCTCCACAAACCTAGCTAAAGTAAAAACAATTGTTGATTGGCCCACAACTTCCAACATTCAAGAGGTGAGAAGTTTCCATGGTTTAAATACCTTTTACAGGAGGTTTGTTAAAAAATTTAGTACCATAATGACACCTATTACAAATTGCTTGAAGAAAGGGAGTTTTACTTGGGGATATGAACAACAACAAAGTTTTGATGTGGATAAATAGAAATTAAGCACTACCCCACCCCAATGCTTACTTTTCCCAATTTTGATAAAATGTTTCAAATGGAAATAGATGCATCAATGGTGAGTGTTGGTTTAGTGCTATCTCAAGAGAGTAGGTCGATTGAATACCGTAGTGAGAAATATAATGAAGCGTGACAAAAGTGGGCAACTTATGAACAAGAATTGTGTTCTATTGTAAGGGTGTTCAAGCATTGGGAACACTATCCAGTGCAATTTGAGTTTGTATTGCATAATGATCACCAAGCTTTGAAATATTTGAATTCTCAAAAGAATGCTTTTAGGCTTCATGCTAGTGGGTAGTGTTCTTGTAGAAGTTTCCTTGTGTGTTCATCTACAAGGTAGACAAGAAGAATCAAGTAACCTGCGCTTTGAGCAGGAGGCAACACTTATTGACAACACTTAAAATTGAATTGACTTGCTTTGATCAAATCCCTGAGCAATAGGAGTGGGATGAAGATTTCTCTATTGTCTGGAAAGATTATGTAAACAAGAGGCAGTGTGAGGACTATAATGTAGAGGGTGGGTACTTGTTCAAAGGGAATCAATTGTGCATTCTGAAATGCTCTCTACAAGAACAAATAATGAGGGAATTGCATGTCGATGAATTAGCTAGACATCTACGAAGAGATAAAACACTTTCTCTATTGCAAGACAGATTGTTTTAGCCACATATGAGCAAGGAGGTCACTAAATTCGTGCAAAAGTGTTATGTCTGTAAATATGATCAAGGAGGTCAATAAGGAAGAAACTCAAAACACTGGCTTGTACCAACCTTTACTAGTTTAAGAAACAATATGGGAAAATCTCAGTATAGACTGTTTCCTAGGACTTCTTATGACAAACAAAAAAAATCAGATTCCATTATGATTATTATGGAAAGACTTTCTAAAATGGCACACTTTGTACCATGCAAAAGGATCAATGATGCTTGTCACGTGACTACATTGTTTTTCAGAGAAGTGGTGAAACTATATGGTATTCCAAAGTCAATCACTTTGTATAGGGATGCCAAATTCCACAATCACTTTTGGAAACAATTGTGGAAGCACTTTAACACTAAGTTGAAATTTAGTAGTGCTTATCATCCTCAATCCGATGGCCAAACTAAAGTCATTAATCGAACTTTAGGAAGTATGCTTAGATGTCTTGTGGGAAAGAAACCTAAGATGTGGGACATTGTCTCGCCACAAGTTGAGTTCGTTTTTAACAGCATGCCCAACAGGTCTATTCTGTATACAAAAGCACCAAACTATGTTGTTGATTTGTTACACCTTCCTGATCCTAAGAGCAAGGTTGCAACAACAATAGTGGAGGATTACAAGCAATTTCATGAGAAAGTGAAGAAGCATTTGGAGAAAATGAATGCTCGGTACAACTTGCAAGCTAATAAAAAGAGGAAGACTAAAGAGTTTGAAAAAGGTGAACTGGTAATGGTGCATGGCATCGACTTCCTACGGGTTCTTACAACAAGCTGCAACATAAGAAATTTGGGCCTTATCGCATTAACAAGAAGATTAATTCAAACTCTTACCATTGGACCTTCCCACTGATCTTCAAATTTATTCTACTTTCTACATCTCTAACATTTATTCTTATTATCCACCTAATAATGCTGCAGTTATCAATGAGATTTTAGAGTTGAATTCTCTCACAGATAGGGGCTCTGATGTAGGAGCATGAGTTTGATGTCATTTTTTAAAGAACTTGTTGTTGAGGCTTTATTCCTTTTATGGCCATCTGGTTTCTTTATTTGTTTGTTAATTTTTTATTTGATTAATTACTATCTTTGCTAATTTGGCATTGTACTGTTACACAATGCATAGAAAACCAACTAACACACTATCTTGTTACCTATTCTGTTAGTTTGTTCAGCTTTTTGCTTGATATTGCCTAGGCTAATGAAAGAAACTTAAGAAGTGAGTCGACATACTCCTCATTTTGTTTAATTTTTCTTCTTCTTCTGATTAACTACATCATTTATTCGCATAGAATACTAAACTTAAGATTGTTGTCTTAATTATTTGATGAAATTTATGCCGTCAATAATAAAAAGGGTGGT
Organism: Elaeagnus macrophylla; assembly: GCA_029378325.1. Taxonomy (NCBI): domain Eukaryota; kingdom Viridiplantae; phylum Streptophyta; class Magnoliopsida; order Rosales; family Elaeagnaceae; genus Elaeagnus; species Elaeagnus macrophylla. The sequence continues at coordinate 29,808,504 of CM055642.1, forward strand.
TATTTAATTTATCAAAAATATTTGTTATCACAATTTAATATATGTATTAATTTATATAGCACAATTTAATTAAATTATTATTAATAAAAAATTTCACAATCTCTTCATCATCTCACATTTTTAATTTAATATTTAATTAATAATTAACATATTATTTAATATATACAATAATTTAACTTAACTGTTATAACATTACTTTTAATTTATCCTATTTAAAGAGATCGAAGAAAAGGGTAGCTACTAGCTATTAACTGTTATAACATTACTTTTAATTTATCCTATTTAAAAGAGATCGAAGAAAAGGGTAGCTATGAGCGTATGACTTCGAGTATGAGGCATACATGAGACTGGGTCAACTCAAACCACTTCTTCAATCATATCAATTTTATTAATTTATTTTTTTTATTAAGTATTAAATATTTATATTTTTAAAAAATAATTATATTATTACTTATTTTAATTAATAATAATTAAATATATATAATATTACTTAATTTTGCTTATGTTTAGAGAAAAATAAAAATTAATAATAAAGTAAAATTATTATTTTTTAAATTGTGAGATAAAATTTTAAATTATTTTACTATTAATATTTTTAATTTTGAAAATAATAACTCCTTAAAATTGCAATCTAAAATGAGGGCCTTACCTTGCTTTAATCACGCGTTGGCAGCCGGGTCAAACAGAAGCGCGTGGAAGTAGAATAAGACAATACATTAAATGAATTTTAAAAAATTATAATTTTTGTGCTAAAACGAAACATTCTTAATAATATGAAGTAAATAAATTAAAACAAGATGGAATAATAATGGTTATAACGATAATGTAATGAATTAAGACAAAGAATATGAAGGAAATAAATTAGGATTCTCATATTACCAAAATCAACCATTTAATAAGTAGGGATATATTGTTGTTCCTCTCTCAATAGTCTTCCCATTCAAGTAAAGTTAGTTCAACCCACATTGAGTGAGAAAGTGTCCAACCTTGTCTTTCTCTCTCCCTCTCGATCATCATCATTAAACCAACATAAAATTATAAATCCCACAAAAGGTGAAAGGTGGCACAGGAGGAAAGCAACTTCACACAAACAGAAACCTGATTCAAAGTTTTAGGGAGAGAGTCAAAAAAATTCACAGGGAGAGAGAGAAAGAGAAGGTGGTGGTTGGTGGTAGCGATAAACTAAAAGTTTTCGATTAAAAGCTATGTGGGTGAAAAGCAAAGGAAAGAGAGGGTAGAGTAAGAGACAATTAAGGGAGAGAAGCTGTGTTTTGCTCTTCCCCTTTTTTTGTTGCAGCTTTTTTAAGGGTTTTGTTTAGAACTTTGGAAGCTCTATTGATTAATGAGGTATGTACGTGGAAATGATCATCTTTGCTCTTCTAGGTTTTTCTTAGTTTTCCCAATAATGTTCATAAATTCGTGTTTTTGTTTTGTTTTGTTTTTGTTTTTGTTGGAGATATAGCTGATTTTAGATCTTATGCGTGAGAGAGAAAAAGAATCTCTGTTCTCTCTCTGTTGGAGATGACGAGTTATTTTCAACTTAATTTGAGGTAAATTTTCAATAAAATAATGATCTTTCTTGGGATCATTCTCAGATTTCAGGTGTCAGATGATGTTTCATGAAGAAACTAAATTAAACTGTTTATATAAATTAAATTTCTTTTTAAAAAATTACCTTTCTAATTCTATCTACTCTCTTTCTTTCCGACGACGCGTCCAAATGTTATTATTATTATTATTTTCACTTTTGGAATTTGTTATACAGGTGTTTTTCTGGGGCAAAGAATGTATTTGACTTGCAATTAATAACAAAATGAAAATGATTAGAATATTCTATTTTGGCATTATGTTTTTGTTTGTATTTCTACAAATAAATATAAAGCTTTGAACAATAATGTTATGGAACAAAACAAGTTCGATTTTTAAATCTAAGTGTATTTGTAACATAACAAAGAAAGAAGATTATAAGTTTTTTTTTTTGCCTCGTAATTGAACAAAGAAGAGGGGAATTTAGAAGGATCCCAGAAATTTTTGGCTTGGATAATTATTCTATAATTCTTTAGTTCAACCAGTAAAGGATTGGGGGATGATATTATTGGTAGATTTCGTCTTTTTCGATAGACACAACCAACTGAACTAACAGACTATTCACAATTCTTGTAGATTTTGAATGTGATTGGAGAAGAAAAATAATCAAATTGACATCTAAACAACTGATGTTAAGTTGTTAACTTGACATACATGTTTACATGATAAGGCAGTAGGTTTATAGCGATACATATTTTAATCCCAAACTATTTGATTTCAATTTCTATTGTATATAGTGAGAAACAGTAATGCGAGGAACATGGGAAAGAAGGGAAGTTGGTTTTCTATAATCAAGAGGGTTTTTACGTCCAATTCCAAGGAGAAGTTCATCAATGTAAGTTGATTTTTCTAAATCGTTATTTTTTGTTCGATTTAGTCTTATAACTTTAACTGACATTTTAGTCCTATAACTATTAGAAAAAAATGAAAATTCATTTAGTCCCTTAAATTTAATTTTGAGTCATTAATGACATACAAGTACAATAGAAATTACAGTGTTTACTATGTTGCAGTGGTTGTGTACTTAACTTTCCTGTCCATAGATCATGATAAACTCCTCATAATGCAATAGATATATTAAACCAATTTTAATTGCTATTGCAGGATCCAGACAAGAAAGGCACAAAAGAGAAGAAGAAGAAGAAAGGAGTTGGGAAGTTAAAGCATGGAGAGACAAGTACCTTCATTCCACTCTTCAGAGAGCCTAGCAGCATTGAGAAAATTTTTGGTGATTTTGAAAGAGAGCAGCAAAGCCTAACTTTTAGGCCTCTTACCCCTCCAGAACAACCTAAAACACCTCCTTTTGTTCCTCATAGAGTTGCTTCTCCCAGGGCTGCTTCTCCAAGAGGTGTCTCTCCTAAAGTTGCTTCCCCTCCAAAAGCTGTTCCACCTAAGGTTGCTTCTCCTCCTCGAGCTCCTTCACCTAGAATTGCCTCACCTCGTATTCCTTGCCCCCGAGTTCATTCTCCTGCAGCCTCTGCTTCTCGAAATGTTCATCAACAGAAAGAGCTTAGCTACAGACCTGAACCAACAATAAGGAACCGTCATGATTCTGCAACTAAGATTCAAGCAGCATATAGAGGCTATATGGTAAGTGTGTACTCTTTCCAATTTCCATATGTAGAAAGTTCTTGGCACAAGTATTCAATGGCCAATGTGTCACCTGAGGCTCATAAGAACAAAACTGAGCAACATGATTATCAAATGTTGAGGGTCTCTCAGGCTCTTATAACTTTTATCGTTATCTGACAAACATAATATTTACTTTTATTCAGGCTAGGAGGAGCTTCAGAGCTCTCAAGGGACTTGTGAGGCTTCAAGGAGTGGTGAGAGGACAAAATGTGAAGCGGCAAACAGTGAATGCGATGAAATACATGCAACTCTTGGTCAGAGTTCAGTCCCAGGTTCAGTTCCGGAGGATTCAGATGTTAGAAAACCAAGCAAAACACCAAACTCAACTCAAGATTGATAAAGAAGTGGAAAGTAACTTTGGAAAATGGACCTTGAGCCAGGCTGTAAGTTATCTTCATTGTGATTTCTATGTAAAATTTTCTCTTTATTTTTTGATCCCAAAATTACTTTAAACAAAGATACTTTAAGAATCTGTAAGCTAATATGCACCATGAGCTGGCGAAATTCTAAAAGGTTAATCTTAAGCGATGTAGAACACACTCTTTCTTTTTTAGTCTAACAGAGTAAGCATATCCATTCTATAAACATATTTAATATTGACTACTAACAGGTTTGAGCACTGGTATAGTCCGATGCAGGTAATAATGATGAATCATGGGACGATAGCTTGATAACAAAGGAGGAAAGAGAGGCAAGGTTGCGGAGAAAGATTGAGGCTATTGTCAAGAGGGAGAGATCAATGGCTTATGCATATTCTCACCAGGTTTTCTATTTGCTACACCTGTTCATATCAGATGCTCAAAACCTATGCATTTAGTTTATGAGAATGTTTCACAAGGGGTGCCATAATTCCATTTTGTTTTGATTGTTTATTTTGTTCATCCTCTCTTTACAAGCCAGTTTTGTAGGAATGAGTTCTACCCAAAGTGATTGTTACAATAAGTAGCAGAAAATGCTTGTATCCTGATTTTTGTTCTTACCTTTTGTTGGCAGTTATCGAAAGGCACTCCTAAATTTGGTCAAACACATTTAGCAGATATGCGATCTGTAGGATTTCCATGGTGGTGGAACTGGTTAGAAGGACAGCTTCCTCTGGCAAATTCAGCTGAAAGCAGTGCCTTGAAGAATTTCCAGCTTACTCCTCCTAGATCACATTCGGGGTTGAAACCAAGTCCAAGGCCTGCATCAAGTAACCAGAAGCAGCATCATTATGGATTTGATTATATGGACACACCCACACCCAGATCCTCAAAATCTACTATACTCATTAGTTCAAAACTAGCTCGAACTCCGCCACCAAGTAGAACAAAACAAGGCAACAACTCAGGTCTATCAAGGTATTCAAAAGCAAGAGGCAGTGGAGCTGGATCACCTTTTAATGTTCAACTGAAGGATGATGATAGCTTAACTAGCTGCCCACCATTCTCAGTTCCGAACTACATGGCTCCTACTGCTTCTGCTAAAGCAAAGGTTAGAGCTAGCAGTAATCCAAGGGAGAGATTTTTGGGGACTCCAAGCAGCGAGTCGAAACGAAGGCTTTCGTTTCCATTGACACAAGGCATTGGGTCTTTTAAGTGGAACAAAGGCAACCTTTTCTCTAATAATGATTCTAGTTCTCCAAGGATTTTAGATAAGAACCAGTCTTTGCAATCTATAGAGAATGTGAGTGTCGATTCAACAGTTTCTATGCCAGCTGGAGTTGGAAAGAAGCCGTTTAACAGATTTGTGTGATTTTCTTTTATGTATTTTTAGCCTTTGTTTCCTTCATTGTGGTGGTTATCTTTGTTTGAGTGTATGATGATAGTTTGAGTTACAGAAAGTTCTGATGTAAAATAATAAAAGACATTAGGAATTTATGGTTTGAGTAATTGAATGTAACTGGATTTGGGTTTCTGAAAAAAGCAGGATGACCGTGATTGATTTTTTTGTTTTCTTTGGGAAAATAAATTCTCTCTCTGTCGGTACTGATGCCATTAGAAACAAGCAGTATTACTCTGTTTTTGGGCTATATGTGTACTTCTTTTGATCTATGTTACACGGATTCTTTTTAGATATGTATATTAGTGTAAGAAATCTATTTTTCTTAATTTTCTGTCAATTTTTACCAAATAGAAGTACAGAGTAATTACAATTATGTTCATGTCGTGTTGAGTACTCACATGTATTCATATGGTATTCGCTTGATCATGAAAATTAAAGACTGTGTAACATAGCTTTGTTTATCGTAAGGCTTAACTGGCGCGTGAAGAGTTAATTAGTATTCACTATTAACTAATAAACAGCGTTTCTCTAACACCAAATGATGTAGCTGTTTCATGCGCAAGTTTCACGTGACGTGATATGAGGCCTGAATTCACTATAAAATCAAACAAGGCTTCTTTTGTGAGTAGAGACAAAGGTGACGTTATACCAAAACAATATAACGACAAGTGGACAATGTATGTATGTAGTCCTTTTTCTTATGGAACCAAAACTCCCACATCAAAAAAAAGATGATATGAGGTTGGAATTGTCTCTTAGAGATTCAGACAAGAAAGGTTATGTACAGGGGCGGAGCCAAGAATTTATGATGGGGGGCTGAAGCAGTAGCTAAGCAATACTTCCTTTGTCTTCTTTCCTTCATCTGAACTTATCAATGATGAAGAGCATATCAAAATAACCAAAACAATGAAATGTGTCATGCACAGGGGTAGAGCTATTTATTTGGATGCCCAGATTGCCAACGACCACGCCCAAATTCCCCTCTACCCGGATTGTTATTATGGCGCACCACAGGCAATACTGGCATAAATTAGACGGATAGAAAATAAGGTCTTTAAAACTCTCAATGCACCACATTAAGTATTTCCAGAAACATGAATCATGATGCATTTAGGTAGAATAGAACATCATAAAACACTAAAAAATTACAAGCACAACATCCCCGTAGAAATTTCATCATTCCCCAAATGTTTACTAGACCATAGAATTGCAACCACTCAGCCTAGCCTATCACCTACTTATCCATTTTTCAAAGATTTCCATGTCCTAAAGTAAAATACATCAAGCATAAATGTTTTTTTTTCTTCCCTTTGAAGTTGGTAATGAGAAACAATCATTGCATTTGAAGCTTGCTAAAGGAGCTACGAACTCCAGCTGCAAATAAGGGGAATAATAATAATAAAAAAAACAAATCCTGCTAGATTACCCACAAATTCAATCAATTCAACTATTTAATAAACTAAAACAGAAAAATACATAATCCCCAGCCAAGCGATTCGATCAAGTAATTACCGAGGATAGGGTGAGGACTAATAGCAGGCAGGGGCGGAGCTATTTAGGGGCTGGGGGGGCTGAAGCCCTGGCCGAATTTTCTGGAAATTTTTTTGTCTGCAACTGCACGAGTCTGTACCAGTAGTGGTCGTAGTGGAAGTGCGAGCTCTGGTGGAGGAAAAGAGGTAGAGAACAGCGATGAGGTCGACAGCGACAACAATAACAATGACCATAATAGGGCTTACTCTGGGTACGAAGAGAGTGATCTCTTTGGCTCTGATAATGAAGATTACTGCAAAACCTCTGCTATTAGTCCCCACCCTATCCCCGATAATTACTTGATCGAATCGCTTGGCAGGGAATTATGTATTTTTCTATTTTAGTTTATTAAATAGATTGCATTGATTGAATTTGTGGGTAATCTAGCAAGATTTGTTTTTTTTTATTATTATTATTGCCCTTATTTGCAGCTGGAGTTCGTAGCTCATTTAGCAAGCTTTATATGCAATGATTGTTTCTCATTACCAACTTCAAAGGGAAAAAAAAAAAAAAAAAAACATTTTTGCTTGATGTATTTTACTTTAGGACATGGAAATCTTTGAAAAATGGATAAGTAGGTGATAAGCTAGGCTGAGTGGTTGCAACTCTATGGTCTAGTAAACATTTGGGGAATGATGAAATTTCTATGGGGATGTTGTGCTTGTAATTTTTTAATGTTTTATGATGTTCTATTCTACTGAATGCATCATGATTCATGTTTCTTGAAATACTTAATGTGGTGCATTGAGAGTTTTGAAGACCTTATTTTTTGTCCGTCTAATTTATGCCAGTATTGCTTGTGGTGCGCCATAATAACAATCCGGGTAGAGGGGGATTTGGGCGTGGTCGTTGACAATTTGGGCATCCAAATGAATAGCTCTGCCCCTGTGCTTGACACATTTCATTGTTTTGGTTATTTTGATATGCTCTTCATCATTGATAAGTTCAAATGAAGGAAAGAAGACAAAGGAAGTATTGCTTAGCCACTGCTTCAGCCCCCCCCCCCCATAATAAATTCCTGGCTCTGCCCTTGATAGCAGGGGTTTTGCAGTAATCTTCATTATTAGAGCCAAAGAGATTGCTCTCTTCGTACCCAAAGTAAGCCCTATTATGGTCATTGTTATTGTTGTCGCTGTCGACCTCATCGCCGTTCTCTACCTCTTTTCCTCCACCAGAGCTCGCACTTCCACTACGGCCACTACTGGTACAGACTCGTGCAGCTGCAAACAAAAAAATTTCCAAAAAATCCGACCAGGGTTTCAGCCCCCCCAGCCCCTGAATAGCTCCGCCCCTAGTTATGTAAAATAATCTTATCTTCAACATTATCTATTTGAATTATACTCACCATATTATCATATATAAAGCCAAATTAAGTTAAAAGAATAGTTTAGCAAAGATAAAATTACTCAAATTGAGAAGAAAACATGGTTGTTAGACTGACAAACAACTCACGCACTTTCATTTGCGTAGTTGTAGTACAATGATAACAAAGCATTCTTGTGGTGTGTGCAAATTCTAAGTTAGGGTTTGATTTCAATATATGTGAGTTATGTAAAGTTATTTTGAAGATCAAATGTAAAACATTACAGGTATAGATGGGCTAGAGCTTGGAGTGCCTAAGAGAGGAGGCATGGTAACCTCAACATATATTTCCAGTAATTATTTAGCTAATTAACTATATATATATATATATATATATTGAAAGAGAGAGAAAGACCTTAGGTATACTAGGTTTACATATGCATGTAAATGGAAAGAAAAAAAAAAATCCAATTACGTGTGTATGCAGTTGCATATCAAGCAATATAACAAGCTCGATGCTTAGAATTAAATGTATACATGTCAAAAACGTGTTTGTTGGGTAATAAATTGATCAAGTACGCGTGGTATCATTTGATTAGTCTATGTCAGTAATCGAAAAGTTAAACGATATAATCAAGTAAATCTTCATTAGATGATTTAAATTAATTGTATATATATTAAAATTATTATTAAATAATTTAAATATTAATTAATATAAGTTATTTACTAAAAATTCATTCATCAAAAAACCTATAAAAAAGTACGCATAAGCTAATACTTAAAACTTCTCAAATTTCTCTATATTATTAACATTTTTTCAAGAAATTGACTTAAGCATTATAGTGGATACAACACCCCACGATGTCATTTCTTGACGTGATTTTCTAGTGACGTACAGAGTTGACGTGTTAAGAAACGAGATTGAACAAAAATTGGATTCAATATCTGGTGCCTTTTGTAGGAAAGAAATTTGATGTTCAACCAATTGAGCTAATGCAAAGTCAAGAATATTCATTATGTCCTTTGCGTTCTTCATCATTATTCGTTGCATTCTTCATCAACTTTTCCTCTCAAAGCAAGCTTGATCCATTAAACCACTAAGATAAGCTCCCAACATGTTCTTGATGAATTTTCACTTCCCTAGTAGGATCATGACTAGGCTGGCCTCCAAGACCACCAACCAGCCCTCGGTGTGCTTCTAAAGAATGGGCATACCTAGAAGGAACCTAGTTGTTCTGTCTCTAGATTGCTACCATTTGCAATCCATTCGCATATTAAGATACAAGCTCCTAATGGGAAACTCTCAAAATCACCTGATAGTAGAAATTGGAACCTAGGTTAAGTCATGCCCTAGTCACAAAATCGGTTGAGGAAACCAGACTAATCATCTTGTGAGAACAACAACCACACTTGGACTTGTTGTGCACCACTAGCTAGCCAAGCCAACTTGGTTTACCAAGCATCCACTAGCATTGAGCTTTTACAACTCCTATCATCCATTCCAATTATAGCCGTCTATGCCGGCACTTACAGTCTGAACAAGATTTTCCTAGCACGCCTTGGGAAACCACTCTAAGGTTAGTTACCAGTGCAATCAAGTTAGGACAGCCACACCAATAATGTCATTGATCTTAAGGTGGGTGATCATGGCTACAATTACTATATAGACATTACTGTAGAAGAGTAGGGACTTATACTTTAAGGAAGAGTAGGCCTTTGTAGGGTAGGTCGCACCCTAAAGGGCTACATTGTCTAGAAAACAACTTAAAAGGTTACGCTTTCCAAAATGCCTCCTCCCAGGTCACAAAGTCTATAATGCTATTGACCACGCTAAATCTACAAATACAAGGATTTGCGTACAAGTAATAAGTATTTTTAAGAACAAGGGTTGTCGTACCCATGAGGATTGGATTAATAGGTATTTGAGAACCAAACTATAATTACATTAAACTATTCAGACTAAGATAAATATAGATAAAATAATAATAAAAATCTAATATTTACAATATTAGATCAAACACAATCACACTAGCTAATTAAGCACAAAAGAGTCATAGGAATCCACAATCCCAAGCAATTATCAAACAAATTATATGATCAATTGACTCTAACATATGCATGCATTCCTCTATCAAATAAACTACATACAATATAATAATCTAACATAATCACACTCTTATACTAATTAGATTAAAATACTACTCAGTAAGAATGTCAATTATAGATCACATACATAAGAATCGTACCTCTCAGCCAAAAAATCATGTATGCCATTTAATCAAGATAAGTAAATAGATACTTCTCTCAAAGCTACCTAATTACCTCTATGGTATAATTGTTAATTAGACAATTAATTACAAGTAGATTAGATTGAATAATATAATTAAAAAAGTAATCACAATGGAATATAAGAACAAACTAAATTATTATATAAAAAGATCAATTCAAGAGGATCCTAATAATAAGTTTAGCTTCATAAAATATTCAACAAAATTTCAAAAATATTGAGTTAAAATACAAGAGAACAGATTAACACAAAATGGTAGAGAAAGATAAAACTAATCTCCTTGTTACTTCATAAATCAATCTCTGTCAACTGTCACTTTGGTAGAACTAAACTCCAATACATTCAATGTTGAATTCTCCTCTTATTATGCCTCATTCTCTAAACTACTGCCTCTTTTCTCTAAATTATGTAGGTTAGTTGAGGAATGTGTGAATCCATTTGCTTGGTTGCTAAGAGGTTTATTTATAGACTAAGAGTTATATGTTAGAAGAAATTGTAATTCAATTATGAGTCATCGTTTAGATAGGAAACTTGTGTAAGTGGAAATGCTGGAAATTTGGCTTTTCATGTATAGAAAACAGCAAGCATCATACTTAAAATAGTGCGCATCGAGGCTCAAGGCTCTTGGATCACCAGTGGAAATGCGCGAGCCATGGTGCCAAGCTCTCGGATTGCCAGTGTAAAAACACAGGCCGCAGTGCCAATAATTCTCCGCTCTGGCTCTAGGCTGCACTGCAGTGCCAGACTCCCTATGCTAATTTGAGTTCCTTTTTGTTCATTTCCTCTGTTTGCTATTATGTACCTACATTGATACAATTGAACAACTATTAAGCCATTTTAATTACAAAATAATGCAAATAGTTAGCCTAAAAGTGGTCAAATAACTTTACTTTTAAAGAGTTATCAAATATCACCCAAGCCGCGCCAAACTTGATAGATTGCTACCTTATAGGTTGCGCTGTTCAAACAAGCTACTCTCTAGGTCACATCTTCTAACTCACCATCTTTCAAATTGTGGAAACAAACTTTGGATTCAGATCACACATGATAACTATAGATAAAAACCATATCAAGTGATAGAGATTCATGCCACACTTGGTGAGGTAGATGTACTACCTTCCAAAGAGTAATGTCTAGACTCACAAGAGCCCAAGATGAGAAGTCCATGTTACTACCATTCTTGGAAGCAGTCACTACTACAATTTGGGTAATATAGGACGACTTTTAATTTAGAGTGAGAAACAAATAGAACGATTTTAAGTGTATGGCCGTCATATAAGAAATATAGGACAGCTATTACGGAAAAAATTAGGCAAAATTTTATAGTCATCTTAAAAAAATTTATTTTAGGACGGCTATTATTTTTTAGGATGGCTATTAGACGGCTATTAGTGAGTAAAAATGACTTCTAACTTTCGGATCAGTAATACATTGAATGTGGTTCCCAAATATTGATTTATGATATTGAGTATACTGTATCATTAATACGAAAAAAAATAATTTTAGTGAAAATGCGTTTTGGTTAGGATGTTTAATTAATGAATTAAAATTATTTGACTTAAAATTATATGCTAGGTATATATGTATGGGAGTTGTCATTATCCTAGGTTTACACTAAACTGATCATTGGTGTATGTACCATATCATGTGGTGATGAGGCCCTAAAAGAGAGCCAAATTAAGCTTGTGAATCACAGTTGCTATAGGGATATTAGACAAGGGCAACTTAGGCGCAGTTGAGTATGGCTCCAATTACTAGAGGTATTAGCATATATCTTTAGCTTATATACTATTGATTTACTATTTTAATAAATTATTTGAGGCTGAGTGGTTGCCTTAAGCAATCCGTTAATATTATCACTTAGGGAAGGTATCTAATTGAGTTTAACACGTTATATCATTGTATTTGTATGCTTTATTATTTGCGTGAGTATAATCATAAAATTGTTCAAGTATGTTCTAAACATATGAGGGATTCTTTATGATTAAAAAACATTATTATTTTTCTATATTTGATTTTATCTGCTTTTGCTTGTGTTAATTGTTTACCTGCTTTATTTTCGCAACTTGTATGGGAGGTGTTAGTTAAGATATTGTTATCACGTTGTTTTGGTTATGCACAGAGTATCAAATTTTTATAAAATAAAACGTAGATTTATAAATTTAAATATATAAAATTTGCAATTAATTTACATTTGGGTACTTTTATTTTAGTTGTAATTTTGTCGCATCAACGTTAATGATCCCTATAAAATTTTAATATAATATTAGTAAATATCTACGATAATTTAAGATTTTAAATCACCGTAAAATGGAACTTTTGGCATTGACATATTCCTCAGCATAATTCCTAAAATACATGTGTGATTCAAAATCTTGAAATATGTGTACTTATATAATTTTTATATACTAATAAAATGAAAAAAAAAAAAACAAAACAAAACAAAACAAAAAACAAAAAAATGGGGTTATAAATATGAATCTTTATAAGTAATCTAAAAAATAATGATAATAAAATAAAAACCCATTTCGATTCCAATCACCTTAGAACATTCTCAAGAAACACAATAATGTTCTCCTTGTGTGTGTGTGTAGTTCAATCAATCTAAAAAATGGTACTGCCTTGAATCCTTGGGCAAAGTTTTCCATTGCCCATCAACCAACCCATCATTCTTAGCAATGTCTTAATTCTTTGGTCCACGACTCCACGTTTTCTGTCAACCCACAATAAGCCCGCAATCTCTTAGGCATTTTATCAAACACTTGCCACCATTTCTGATGAGCAGAGCCACTAGCAACCTCATGGTTTTCCTAAACATCCCAATTACAATCATAATCCTTATGACACATCCATGGCTTCCAATATAAAAAATTATGTCATTACACACATACATAATAAAAAAAGTCGATCACAATAAAAATTATTATTTCAATAAAACACCTACATTATATATGCTTATTACACTAGCAGTAAATACCTAATAATATCATGTCATTATCAATATACAAAAACTTACACGTAAATCCTATGTTAATATTATTCTAAAATTAAAGACAAAAATCAAAACAAAAATTAAAATACCCATGTCTCTATTTGATTAAAAACAATATGTATGTGGTCGTCGGAGGTCGCGCCGTGGCTGGGTAGCCAGCAAACATGTTCTGAGCGAAGGGAATGGGCGGTTTTGGGAAGAGAGAAAGAGAAGAAAGAAAGGAGGCGCTGTTTTGTGTTGGTTTTACCAACAAATGAATGCAAATTTTTGTTATTTTTTTCTTAATTTATTTGTGCGTCGGTTTATACATAAACTGACTTCAACTTGAGTTGGTTTAAACATAAAACGATGCAAAAAAAAAAAAAAAAACAACGATGCAATTAACAAGTTTTGTAGTAGTAAATTAGCATCACTTATAAGTCACCTTCATCTAAAAAAAACAAAACAAAACTGATACACGTTTATTAGCTAATAATTTATAGTTAGGTGTCTTATTATACTTTATTATTTTATTATTTATAATTTTGATATTAAGATAATTGATTATACTATACGATTAATATAGATAAATGAGTTAAATATATTGAATGAAATATATGTGTATTGTATTACTACCTCACAATAGAGGTATATATAGAAGATAAAATACAAGAGTTCTAAATAAAAAGAACTGTGTACAACTTAGAACTCTATTACAGATAGACACTAATTACATGACTCACGCTAATACTCCCTCTCAAGTTGGTGCATACATATCGACCATGCCCAACTTGCTTAGTGAGTCATAAAATGCCTTCTTGGAAACTCCTTTGGTGAGCACATCTGCAAGTTGCTTCTCAATGGGAACAAAAGGAAAGCTAATGAGTTTAGCATCTAGCTTCTCTTTTATAAAGTGACAATCAACCTCCACATGCTTAGTGCGATCATGCTGTATTGGATTTTGTGATATGTTAATGGCTGCTCGACTATCACAATACAACTCCATAGTATTTTTGAGTTCGAGACCCAAATCAAACAATAAACTTTTTATCCACAGCAGTTCACAAACACCATGAGCCATACCTCTATACTCAGCCTCAGCACTAGACCGTGCCACAACTTTCTGCTTCTTATTTTTCCATGTAACCAAATTACCTCCCACAAAGGTAAAGTAACCCGATGTCGACATTCTATCTGTAATACTTCCTGCCCAATCTGTATCTATAAAGCCACAAACTTCAAGAGGATTGTTGTGTTTAGTGAACATTACTCCTCTCCCTAGAGCTGACTTCAAGTACCTTAAAATTCTCACAACTGCATCTATGTGACTCTCACTCGGGTTATGCATGAACTGATTTACCACACTTACTGCATATGCGACATCAGGTCTAGTATGTGTCAAATAAATTAGGCGCCCAACCAATCTCTGATAGCGAGCTCGATCAGTTGGTACTTGATCTGGATACTCTGCTAGACAATGATTTTGCTCAATAGGAGTGTCAATAGGTTTACAATCCAACATGCCTGTTTCAGTTAGTAGGTCAAGAATGTATTTTCTCTGACATAGAAAGATTCCTTCGCTCCCCCTAGCTACCTCAATTCCTAAGAAGTACTTCAGTTCACCCAAATCCTTCATCTCAAACTCAGAGGTTAGCTGTCTCTGTAATTTATCCATCTCAACAGCATCATCTCCAGTAATTACCATATCATCAACATAAATAATTAGAGCTGTTACCTTCCCTTGTTGATGTTTGAGAAATAGCGTATGGTTTGAATTATTCTGCCTGTAACCAACCTTTTGCATGAATTGTGAAAACCTTCCAAACCATGCTCGAGGGGATTGCTTGAGACCATACAAGGACTTCTTCAATTTGCATACAAAATTACTAGGAGAGGCAGCTACATACTCAGGTGGAAGATTCATGTATACCTCCTCGACTAACTCACCATGAAGGAACGCATTCTTGACATCAAGCTGTCGAAGTGGCCAATTAAAGCTTGCAGCAAGCGAAAGTAGAACTCGAATAGTATTCATTTTTGGCAACCGGAGCAAAAGTCTCATCGTAGTCTACACCATACGTCTGAGTGAACCCTTTTGCTACAAGGCGGGCTTTATACCGATTCACAGATCCATCAGCATTATATTTCACAGTAAACACCCATCGACAATCAACTGCCTTCTTGCCTTGTGGTGAAGGCACAAGTTGCCAAGTATCGTTCTTCTGTAATGCCTCCATCTCTTCCTCTATTGCCTTTTTTCATTTTGGGTCTCCCAACGCATCCTGCACTTTGTTAGGTACTGATATAGTAGATATTTGATTTACAAATGATTCATATGGCTTAGACAATCTTTCAGTAGACATGTAGTTGGTTACTGGATATTTTGATTTTGCATGGATACTTGGTTCATATCTTTTGGGTGGTTGACCTCGAGTAAACCTATTTGATAACACATACTGTCCAGCACTAGACTCAACGCTATTAGTATCAGTAGGTATACATACCTCAGATGAGTGACCTTCAGTACTAGGGAGCTGTTGATCAAGGGTATGAGTGATGCCTGAGGGAACAACAATATCTTCATTTTCATTTTCAGTGGTTGGAGCTGGTGCTTGGATACTTGGAGTATCTATTTCTTCCACTACTGGATTCAATGGGTTAAGAATCTCAACTAGACCCATAGAAATATCAGTAGGTGATTCTTCCAAATCCTCCCCCTCACCATGATACAGCTCTTCGAAATATGAATTCTCCCCCCGACGAGCAGTATTGGGTGAGGAAAAATAACTCATGTCCTCAAAGAAGGTAACATCCATAGTGACATAATATTTTCTGGTTGGAGGATGGAAGCACTTGTACCATTTCTGATAACCTCCATAACCAACAAACACACATTTGATTGCTCGGGCATCTAACTTGGACCTCTGATTTTTAGGAACATGGACAAAAGCAACACAACCAAATACACGGGTAGGAAAATTATGAAATGATGACAAGGACACATGAGATGCGAGAACCTCGAACGGGATTTTGCCGTGAAGGACACTAGATGGAAGACGATGGATGAGATGGGCGGAAGCTTGTACAGCATCCCCCCAAAGGTATTTTGGCATATGAGCACTAAATAGGAGTGCATGAGTCATATCAAGTAAATGACGATTTTTTCGTTCAGACACCCCATTTTGTTCTGGTGTTTGTGGGCAAGTAGTTTGGTGAACAATTCCATGTGTTTTAAAAAAATCTTGAAACATACGATTACATATTCTCCCCCATTGTCAGAACGTAGGACTCTAATGGTGCTATTGTATTGTGTTTGAACATGAGTACGAAAGTTTTAAAAAACTGAAAAAATGTCATCTTTGGTTCGAAGAAGAGAAACTCATGACAATCTTGTACAATCATCAATAAACAAAACAAAATACCTCATGCCCGATACAGTGGGCTCTTTACTCAGTCCCCAAACATCAGAATGAATTAACTCAAAAGGAACAGTACTTTTATTAGAAATACTAGGAGAATAAGTAATACGATGGCTTTTGGCCAAAACACACGTCTCACAATGTAAAACAGACTCATCAACACCAATGAACAAAGTAGGCATAGATTTTTTCATAAGACTAAAAGAAGGATGCCCTAAGCGGCGATGCCATAACCAAATTTCACTTAGATTGTCAGAACTCGAGGTCAATGCGGTGCGGGACTGTGCTCCTGGTTTCTCCCCTGCGTAGTTCTGATCCAAATGAAACAATCTGCCCCTCAGATACCCTCGACCAATTATTTCCCTGGTAAGAAGATCCTGAAAAATCACATACATAGGATAAAAGGTTACAAAACATTGAGACTCAGTATTCAACTGTAGGACAGATATTAAGTGATGGGATAAGTCAGGCATATATAAAACATTATGGAGCTATAAAGTTGGAGTGATACGGACTGACCCCTTTCCTAAGACAGGAAAAGCTTCACCGTTAGCATTCGTAACATAAGACACTAGAGGGGAAGATAACTCAGTAAAATACGATTTATCCTAAGTCATATGATCAGATGCACCGGAATCAATAATCCAAGTATTAGACCCAACAAAGTGAGAAACGCTTAAGGCCATACCAAACTTACCACGACCAGCTATTGAAGCTATAAGGGTACCTTCACATATCACACGATGATCCTGTCCAGTCACACCATAGAAATCTGGTTCCTGTACTACTTGTACATCAGCTGCTTTCCCTTTAGAACGATAATTTGGCCATTTAGGTCTAAGGTGCGGGTTCAGTTTCCAGCAAGTCTCTCGGATATATCCTCCTTCATTGCAATAAGAGCAATGGGGACGAGGATGATTGGCAAAGCCTGGTGGTGGTCCTTGCTGATGAAGTGGAATTGAGCTCTGCTGCTGGAGAGAAGGTGCCTTTGAATTGGCTTGATTGACAAAGCTTGGTGGAGGTCCTTGCTGATGAAATGGAACTGAACTCTGCTGTTGGAGAAAAGGTGCCTTTGAATTGGCTTGAATTGCTAGACTAGATAATTCAACCTGTGCCTGATTAAGACTTTCCTACTGAGATTCGTCCTTACGAATGTATGTAAAAGCTGTGGTCAAGCTCAGAGGGTCTGGCATTCGAAGCAATTCGCCCTTAGCACTATTATGTTTTGTATCAAGTCCTCTTAAGAATGCATGAACTCGCTCAAGCTCCTTTTCTTTCTGGTACCATATAAGGTCCTCTTGATTTTTGATTTTGCACGAACGTTTCTAATCAATTTCAACCCATATATTCTTCAGCTTGGTAAAAAATATAGACACTGGTTGCCCATTCTACTGCATGCTGACAGCTTTGCACATTAACTCGTGGACCTGTATAAAGTCAAATTCATTAGTGTAGAGGTTTCCTAAAGTCTTCCATATAGCCTCAGCTGTGTCACACTCTTCCACCATCTGTAGTACATCATCTGTGATGGCTCTAAATAGGATAGACATTACGAATCCATCATCATCTTTCCACTTAGTATAGGCCTCCAAATCATCTTTAGGAGGAGCTTTAATTGTTCCAGTCACATGTCCTATCTTATGCATCCCACGGAGATAAAAGGACATAAGTCTTTTCCATGTTCGAAAGTTGGTACCACCGAAAGAGCCACCTTCTGAACTCTTGACAGAAACTTCAAATTTTGGAATTTCAGTTGTCGTTGAACTCTGATTCATTCTTGAATCTTCCATTGAATCAGACAATAATAATATGCAGCAGAATAAAAATCACTTTTTTTTTAACAGTTGCCTTTTACTATTGACAGGGCTGACCGTTGACCGGAGGTGGGCATTATTGACCGTTGACCGGATGATGGGAGGGGATATGTAGGCTTAGGATTATGGGCTTGGGCTAGATGGGAATAGATATGTAAGCTTAGGATTATGGGCTTGGGCTAGATGGGAATAGATATGTAAGCTTAGGATTATGGGCTTGGGCTAGGGTTATGGGGTTTGGACTAGTGGGCTAGTGGGCTAGGGTTTGGTGAGTGTGGGCTAGGGTTTGGGGGGAAAACAAGAGAGGATATGTTTGATGTGATTAGCTGCAGATCTGAGGCAAGAAAAAGAGCTAGGCGGCAGATCTGGAGCTAATGGCGGTAGACAGGCGGCGCGGATCTGAACAGGAGGCGCGCGGCGCAGAACGAAAGAGACAGGCTGCTCGGAGCTGCGCTGGACAGACAGGTGGCGAGAGACAGGCGTGCGTACGGCGAGAGGCCCTGAGCAGAGGCGCGGATGGTGAGAGGCGTTGAGCAGAGGTGTGGAAGGCGAGAGGCACTGAGCAGAACAGGCGGCGCGTGGCGCTTGGTGCGACAGACAGCAGCGTGGAGGAACGGCGGAGCAGAGGCACGCAGAGCGACGCGCAAAGTGGATCAACGGCAGATCTGAGGGATCTCAGACAGGCGGCGCTGGACAAGGTGATGGTAACGCTGACAGAAAAAAAAAGGGATAAAAATTCCTTTACGAACCTTCGCTCTGATACTAAGTTAAATATATTGAATGAAATATATGTGTATTACTACCTCACAATAGAGGTATATATAGAAGATAAAATACAAGAGTCCTAAATAAAAAGAACTATGTACAACTTAGAACTCTATTACAGATAGACACTAATTATATGACTCACGCTAACAAAATGAAGTTAATATGACCATGTTTTTAAAATATAAAAATATTTTTGTCTAAAAAATTTAAAATTTTTTATATAGTATAGATATTTGGTGGATCATTTCAAATAATTTAAGTATAATAGTATGATATTGAATTATATTATAATTAATTTACTCAATATACAATAGTATGAGATTGAATTGTATTAAAATACATTATAATTAATTTGCTTAGTATTTAGTAAAAACATGTAAACATATATATTAACATTAAACTGTATTTTTTAAAAAAAATTATGTTTAATATAATATGTGAATTCTTTTATTTTGTTTTCTTGTCTATCAAAATAATTTTATTATTTAAAATCTAATATAATAGAAAAATATTAGGACACATAATTTTAAAAATAAAAATTTTAATAAATTAAATTTTATGTACAGAACTTTATATATATGATGAGTTACAGTGTATATAATTTTATTTTATACTATAAAAAAATAAATTAATGTACAAAATTTATAAAAAATTAATAGTACTAGAAGATTGTAGATCGAAGTACCAATTGCCAAGGCCGCTAAAAGTTTAAGAAAAAGGTAACAATGTGATTAACGGAAACAAAGGGAATGCGGTAAGTTTAAAACCATTGTCCACAACATCTACGCATTATTAATAGGGTTCACAATTTCTAATAATATAATTAAAATGTGATATAATATAAAAAAAATTTAATAAAAATTAATTAATAATTTTTTCATATTCTTAAAGGTTTTGATATTCTTCTTATTATAAATAAGCAACACGAAAAAAAATCTAGTAAATTTTTTTATGTGTCAACTAATACGAAAATTCGACATAAATAACACGAAACGAACCTGATACACACACGAATAACACGAAACGAATACGATACAGACACAACTAACTAGACACGATTGCCGTCCCTAATTATTAAATTGTTGTTTGTCGTTTTGTCCATAACAAGATATACTATTAATTTTCCCATAACCCATAGCCCTCTTAGAATTAGGATAATTAGGCTTGACTAAGAAGAAATGTTGGAACATTTTTTAAAATGAAAAGATATAGCTTTTGACTAAAAGGTTATAATGGTTGGGTAAGTACATTTTGACAAAATATACATTGAATAATTACAACTTTTGGAAGTAAAATGTTATGTTAAAAGGTTGTGACTTAAGTAAAAGGACATAATTGTTATGAACAATTACATATGTTCTAAAAGACATGACTTTTGAAAAAGTCACAACTCATCAAAGAGTTATAACCCAATTGAGGGGGTGATAGAATTCTATAAATAGGCTATTCATTTAGGCCATTTAAAGAACATAGAGAAAACAAGAAAAGAAAATTCAAGATGGATAATAAATGTTCTCTAACATTCTCCACCTCAATTTATGTATAAATAAAGTTAGTGTTCTAAATACTGCAGATTTAGAATATTAATTATCTTGAGTACTCTTCAAAGTCAAAGGTGTTCGTGGGTTATTTTCATGAATTCACACCATAGATAACAAGAGGCTTCGTTGTATCCTGGAGGCATATTTACTAAAATCCAGTGCATCACCGAATTGATGAGGGCAAATAGCATCTTAAGGACATCGATTTAAAGTCATGTCTTAAAGCCAAGTTTAAATGTTGTATTATTTATAATAATTTTACAGTATCATAATTGAATATTATGGAGGCTTGACTCAAAGAATATAAAGACTTGACTTGAATATTGCGGAGATCAACTTACAACAACAAGTTCAAGAAAATTTTTCCAACAATCTTAAGACGCTATTTTATGCCATGTGAACTTGTTATTGGCTTCACAACTAGTAAAGAATTTAGTTTCTAAATTTAATTTTATTTGTGAAGCATGATTAGATATCTCTATGATGTATCTTGAATTTAATATTATTTTAAGAGTATGCATGTTAAAATTAAGATAATGCATATATGTATAGTTATATGCATGGATCAAATTTCATAAAAATTAATTAAAATATAAAAATAAATTTATATATTTTAATTGGTGCATATTAGACATATAACATACATGTATTAAATAATCATGACTCCTAGTGGTGTCGTGATCATTGGTGAAAGATCATGAACTTGGCAAAAGGTCATGACTTCGTGAAATATTGTGATCATTGATAAAAAGTCATGACTCATGAAAATGTTGCAACCCTTAGAGAGGAATCATGACTTTTGAGAAAGGGTCATGATTTTTAGTAAAACGTGGTAACCTTTGGTAAAAAGTCATGATATTTGATGAAGGATTGTGACTCTTGGTGAAAAGTCATGATATTTGATGAAAGATCGTGACTCTTGATGAAGGATTGTGACTCTTGAAAAAGGTCGTGACTCTTGTTGAAGGGTCGTGACTCTTAGTGAAAAGTCGTGACTCTTGGTAAAGGGTTGAACTATTATTGAAGAGTCATAACTCTTGGTGAACAGCCGTAACTCTTAATTAGAAGTCATGACACTTGGTGAACCATTGTAACCTTGGGAGAAGGGTTATGACTAGTGGTGAAAGCACTTATTTAAGAGTGAAAGTAAACTTTAATAACTTAAAAATAATATAGAGGAAGAATATGGATTCCTAAATTTTGATTGATTATTAAAAGAGTAAGCAAATTAATATGGTAGGTGAGCTATATTGTGAGATCTTAGAAAAAGTAAGGTTGCATATGCATATGCATATGCTCCACCTAGGTAATTAATATGATTATCCTACCTTCATGTAACATATAAGCTAGATGATTGCGAATCATGGTTGTAAGTATTCCTTTATGATTTAAGTTAATATATCTTGTATAGTTGTATGTGTACACACTAATAAGATGAGTTCTTTTTTTTTTTTTATGCATGTAACCAAATGTAATGTGAGTAACTGGTATATGAATTTCATATAAAATTATGTATGATTGATGCTCATAGTAAAAACATTGTTTTATGAAAATTAATAGAAGAACTTGAAAATTTCCTAATGATAAAAAGTCTTGCAAAGAACATAGTTACATATTCATAAAATGGGGATGGGACGGATGCCAACCTTAAATAAATCACTAATGATGGAAACTCAACCCAACACTTGAAACATCAAGATATTAGGTTTAATGAATCAAAATATATCATATGTTTGCGATTGCAAGCACACTAATAAATAAATAGGTGTCCCAAAGAAAGATTGCTTTGTACACATAATGGAACGAGGAGGATAAGCTATTTAGCTTTTAAGGAACTTATAACAAAATTTTATGTGGGATACTTTAGGTACGTGAGTATCATTGATAGGTTCACTTATGTGAATGTCGAAGATGGTGCCATCTCTTATGTAGCTTGACTAGTTACTAAAGCACTCATGAAAAGCCAAGATATAAGACACAAGACCAATCCACATGTTAACAAATAAAAGAACATTAGATATGACTAGGGCTTATGTGTGAAACATGTCT
The DNA here is from genome assembly GCA_029378325.1 of Elaeagnus macrophylla. NCBI lineage: Eukaryota > Viridiplantae > Streptophyta > Magnoliopsida > Rosales > Elaeagnaceae > Elaeagnus > Elaeagnus macrophylla. The sequence continues at coordinate 29,831,165 of CM055642.1, forward strand.
GGTTAACCAAATAAGGTCGATGGTTCAAAGGCTTGCCTACTATGCTACCTTGCTAACTTTGATGTGTTTTCACTGAGTAAAGGTTCAAGTCCAAAAGACACATTTATTTATACATAAGTCTTCGGAACATACTCAAGATAAAAGTTTTCAAAATTGTATTTCATTTTTGAAAATGGTTGAAGATCATTGGAACATTTTCTAAGATGAAAAGACATAGCCTTTGACTAAAAGGTTGCAATGGTTAGGCAAGTACCTTTTGGCAAAATATACATTGAATAGTTGCAACTTTTGAAAGCAAAATGCAAAATGCTATGTTAAATGTTGTGACTTAAGTAAAATGACATGACTTTTTGATTGGTTGTAATTGTTATGAAAAATTACAACAATTACATATGTTCTACAAGATATGACTTTTGAAAAAGTCACAACTCATCAAAGAGTTGTAACCTAATTGAAGGGGTGCATAGAATTCTATAAATAAGTCATTCATTTAGGCCATTTAAAGAAAATATAGAGAACAAGAAAAGAAAGTTCAAGATGGATAATAAATATTTTCTAACATTTTCTACCACAATTTATGCATAAATAAAGTTAGTGTTTTAAATACTGCAAATTTAGAACATTAATTATCTTGAGTGCTCTTCAAAGTAATGTGTTCTTGGGTTATCTTCATGAATGCATACCGTAAACAACAAGAGGCTTCATTGTATTCTGAAGGCGTATTTGCTAAACCCTAGCGCATCGCTGAATTGGTGGGAGAAAATAACATCTTAAGGACAACTATTAAAGTCATGTCTTGAAGCCAAGTTCAAATGTTGTATTATTTATAATGATTTTGCAGTATTATAATTGAAGATTATAGAGGCTTGACTTGAAGAATATGAAGTCTTGACTTGAATATCTCAGAGATCAACTTACAACAAGTTCAAAAAAATTTCCCAACAAGAAGAAAAAAAAATAAAAAAAAAGTACTATTAATTTAGCCATAGTGGGTGTTTTGGTTTGGGACTAGTGTTATATGGAAGAGACTGAAAGAGAGAGCTAGAGCAAACCACCAAATTAGGCAAACAATAAATGGCTCCCAAACTCAACCCATTCTTCTCTCAAGCTCCAAAGTCACCATCTTTTTCTCTTCAAAAACTGGTCAACCTTAGATCTCCTAAATTCTTCATGGCCACCATTTCTCTTTTGAACTTTTAAAAAGGATTGTTCTTTGATATATTTGGAACTAATTTTTTTTCAAATTTTCTAAAACCTAAAACTCTATTAATTTTAGGTTAGCATAATGATTTTCATGGTAATGTTAAAAGAAGAATCACCAACTCTCTACACAATTATATTTTAAAAAATTCTTCATAATTAATTAATCATGTAATTTAATATTTGTGTGCCAGAAGGTTCTAGATTGTAGGTAGTAGGCTGGTCGTATATATGTTTGTGTGTGTGTGTGTGTGTCATATATAATTATATATGATGGTTTTGTGATATGATGTAGGTGAGTTATATATGAGTGCGTGAAGAATTGAGAAAGTAATACAATGTGAGGGGTAGAATTAAGAAGGTGATATAGTGTAAGATAGTGTGTTGTGAGAGGAAAGAGGAAAGAGTTAAGAGTGAGTGAAGTGATGTGATGTGATTAGATTGCAAATTGATAAATAGTGCTAGTGGAAGGTGACATAAAAAAAAGTAATTTAAGTGTTGTAATAATATTATTAGTGTGAGTTAATATTTTGAGTAAGCATTTGGCTCCCTATGTATGCTTTCAAATTCAACAATTTGGTATCAGAGTGAGTTATCTTAGGCCCATTTTTTTGCCAAAACTTATAGCAAAAGTTGCGCACAATCGTAGATGATTGTGAAGCTTATTAGAAATTGAGCTTGCTTGGATAAGATAGAGGTTTTTCCAAGTCACAATAATAACATACCTGCAAGGGGTAGGAAAGAAGCTCAACAACAATAATTCTAGCACATGGTTCATATACAACCTTACCTTCAAGGCCATGATTTATGAGAAATTGTGGGTGACAATGTTACACTACTGCAAAATGCTGGTGCTTTGAAGAAATGAAAGATTAAAGCAGGCAAGGCAATTTACGTGGTTAGGGCCTCAGTGGAAGATCAAATATTGGAGCACATCAAGCTTTATAACACACCAAAGGCAATATGGGACACTCTTATCAAAGAAGAATGATAGGACATTGCAGCTTCTAAAAAACGAGCTCCTATAGTCAAGTAAGGATATATGTCAATTAATGATTATTTTAATAAGATAAATGTATTTGCCGTGAAATCTTAGATTTAGATCCTACTGCTAATATTTTTGAGTCTAGAATGAGAAAAATTATTATTTATGGGTTAAATCCCAATTATAAAAGGTTTATTACGATCATGCAAGGTTGGATGACCCAACCTTCTCTTGTAGTGTTAGAAAATTTGCTTGCTGATCAGAAAATGTTAACAAAACAAATGTCTGAGATCTCATTAAAGTGTAACAAGGAGGCACTCTTTAGTGGTTAAAGAAAAGAATGACACAATTTAGTCTTAGCAAATGATCTAAAGAAGAAGAATTTGAAATAGGAGAATTCCAAGTAGGAGAAGTTGAAAGTAATTATAACAGAAGAGGACAAAGACTTCAAAGATTTCTGAAAGTTAGTGGCCCATGTTTCGTGTGCAGTAAGAATAGTCATTACACAAGAGACTTCAGAATTTACAAAAAGGTTAGTTGAAGGTAATACTGTGACATCCAATAATCAACAAGAATATCAGAGTGAGGAAAAGTTGGATGTTGTAGCATGCACAATAACAATTAAAGAGAAGCATAGTATAAGTAAGAAGGAGTCGAAACTTTTCATAAGTATCCCTGGACTAGTTAATTATGAAAAACATGATTATTGACTCAAGGTGTGCAAATCATATGATCGAGGATAAGAAGAAACTGCAAAATGTTAAGGAGTATAAGGGAGATCAAGTAGTAATCGTGGCTAATAATGCAAAGCTATTAATAAGCCATGTTGGGAAGACAATTGTCTTGCCACGTTGTGGTCCTCATCAATTATAATTAAACGATGTCTATCATGTGCCTAGAATCGGGAAAAATTTGTTGTATGTGTAACAACTAACATCTGCAGGTAACCTTAATAATGTTAAGGTATATCAAGATGTAAAGGTCATAAGGACACCAACAATGGAAGGAAGAAAGCTTAAATTTATTTATGTAATGTCAACTCAATCTAATAACATAGACAAGACATAGAAGAATGAGACAGCTAATTTGTGGCACGCATGATTAGGACATGTGAGTTATTATAAGTTAAAAGAGATCTTGAAGAAGAGCATGTTGAAGGGTCTCCCGTTGCTCAAGTTAACATAAGAGACAGTATGTGCTGGATGCCAGTATAGGATGGCTCATCAATTTTCTTTTAAGGAGTCTAACTTAAAGACAAAGGAACCATTGGAGTTGGTGCACTCAAATATATTTAGACCGATCAAACATCCATCAATTGGTGGAATGCGCTACATGGTGACTTTATTGACGACTTCTTTAGGTACATATGAGTTTATTTTATGAAGGAGAAATCATAGATATTTACTAAGTTTAAAAGGTTTCAAGAAAGATTTAAAGATAAGTCAGTAAAAAGATTCAGTTCTTAAGCAGAAACAATAGGGGAAAATACACATCAAATGAGTTCGCTCAATATTTAGGAAAGAATAAGATACGTGTCAAATTTATGTGTTCGAAAACTCCACAAAAAAAATGGAATCGCAAAGAGAAAAAATCGACATCTTGCAGAAACATGTCGAAGTATGTTACATGTTAGGACCATTTTGGGCTAAGGGCATGAAGACAACATCACATGTGTTTAACAAGTTGCCTCAATCAAGTTTGAGGTTCGTGATATCCTTTCAAAAATTGTAGGGATATAAGTCGACAGTCAATCATTTTTGAGTATTTAGAAGTGTTTGCTACATGTTTGTATCAGATCATCAAAGGAGCAAATTCGATAAGAAGGCAACACAATGCATCTTTCTAGGGTATGACAGTCAAAGAAAATGATAGAGGTGTTACGATCCAAAAGTTGGCCGATACTATGTTTCAAGGAATGTAGTATTTGATGAAGCGTCATCATGGTAGTTGTCGAAGAAAGAGGAGTCATCATAAACTAAAGAACTACGTTAGGAAATAAGAGAATCAATGATAGAGAAACTTCAAAAATCAATAATTTTACTAGAACTTAAGTGTGAGATAGAATAAGAATCAACAAGGAAGATACAAAACCCTCAACAAGAAAGGGCATATCAACCATTTATTGAAGAATCTAGACTAAGCTAACTATAAATTGAATCGAAGGAACCACAACCACTTAAAAGGTCAAAGAAACCAAATTCAAAGTATGTTGATTGAGTACAAGAAGAGAGAGTCAGTGTTGAGGGAGAGTGTTAAAAGAAGTATCACCAACTCTTTACACAATTTTATTCTAGAAAATTCTTCATAATTAATTTTTCATGTAATGTAATATTTGTGTGCTAGAAGGTCCTAGATTGTAAGTAGTCGGCTTGTCCACCAACTTAGTAAAGTTATATATATGTGTGATGGTTTTGTGATATGGTGTATGTGAGTTATATATGAGTCTGTGAAGAAGTGAGAAAATAATAGAGTGTGAGAGTAGAATTAAGAAAGTGATATAATGTGAGATAATGTGCTGTTACAGGAAAGAGTGACGAGTGAGTGAAGTGAGGTGATTAGAGTGTGAATAGGTGATAAGTGCTAGTAAAGGGTGACATAAGAAAGAGTAATTTAAGTGTTGTAATAATATTATTAGGGTGAGTTAATATTTTGAATAAGCATTTGGCTGTCTATGTGTGCTTTCAAATTCAACAAGTAAATGAGAAAAATAGTGTTTCGAATTAGAATTGATAGTCCACCACAATCTTTTGATTAAAGAAACAACACTTTCACAAATATATATTCTCCGTTTGAAACTGTTTATCAATTTAATTGAAAGCACTTTAAAATAGATCAAAGCCTTTTTAAGAGTATTTGACAATTTCTATTAAAAAACGCTTTCAAAAGTTTGAGAAATAGTTTTGAATGCATTCTTCTATTCTAAAATTGTTAATAAAGTGTCAATTAAAAATTTTAACGTTTTTATTCTAATCACCTAATGCTTCTCTCTATAAAAATTATTTTTAATCAAACAATTTTATTTTAAGCCATTTTTCTTGAAACTACTTCTAAAATTAATACATCTAAATGGGCTCTAATTGAAAGTTTGAAAGTACGCATAAATTAAGGTGAAGGAAATAAAAAATGAGAGAGTTTGTGAAAGAAAAAAAATGAAATAAATTTATTCAAAGAGATGCATGAGAAGAGAAAAGATGATAAAGTTTTATAGGAAGCATTCTCATGAATAATTTGAATAACTCTTTCATTAATTGCTTTACATAGATACGATTGGGTAGTAAGTTTATCAGTATGCTTGACGCTATTTGATTCATCCATGTTAGCATTTGAAAAATAAAATGGTACAACAATTACGTAATTATTTTTTAAATAATTTATATTAATTACTTATATATTTATATTATTATTCAATAATTTTAAAATTAAGTAATATAAATTATTTATTAAAATATCATCCATTAAAAAAGTATAAATAAGTATTTATAATCAAAAAAGGTAAGCATAAATTCACATCTATAAACTCTCAAACTCTCTTTAGAAACTAACTTAAGCATCGAAGTAGATACGACACACCACAATGTCATTCCTTACGATTAAATAACTATTTTAAACAAAAAAGTAATCGCACAAAAGAAAGTAATCCTCATTCTCTCAGTCCTTTTTTCCTTTTTCTCCCTTTGCTTTCCTTTTCTTCTTATCCTCGTCCCCAGCTACCTTCTTCTTCTTCAATTTCTATCTCGTCGGGGAGGGACCTCCCTTTTAGGCAGAGTTCCTTTTCTGTGCATGTTTTCTTTTCATTTGGTTTTTGTACTTATGTATCTTTTAATAGGAGTTTTGTTTAGTAAATAATATAATGTTATTTTTTTTTTGTTAAATTTGACTCTATGAAAATCAAATTTAGTGTGTAGTCATAGGTATGAAATCTTTTATCAATCATGTGTTTAGATATTTCTATAACTCTCAGATCTACAAAAATTTAGTAAGATGTACATATTTTGTTCAACTTAAAACTTCATTGATCAATAATCTTAGATCAATGTATTAACAAGAAATATTATAAATTGTAACAATATTTAAAAATAGAAATTGATGCATATATATATTAATTTAAAATTTTAAACATTAAAAATATGTATTATGTTGGGATCAAAAATTAATTTTAAAAAAATTATTACAATTTATGCATATATTAATTTACATAATACAATTTAATTAATTTTTAATTAGTAAATAATCTTATAATTATTTTATTATCTTTTATTATTAATTTTATATTTAATTATTGATATATTACTTAATGTAAAATATTACTCATTTAAAAAAATAGATGAATTATTTGTTGATTCAAGACCAATAATCTTATAACAATATGATAAATAAGTAGGTGTGGCAATTCGTATGTATTGGGATAGTTCAGGCTAGTTTGAATTTAATTTGTGTTATGAACTGTTAATCCTAACACAAACTAAAATAATTCGGCCTGATCCAAACTAGTCCGAATGGGTCCAAACTTTTATTTATATGTATTAATTAGTCTTTTTTTTCTTTACCTTATTTAATATGATATTAATTGAAAAACTTATAAATTTTATTATAATTTTTAATCTAATTAGAATAATAAAATATTTGAATCAAATTTAATGCATTATAATAATATTAAATATAAAAATAAAATTTTTGTTATAAGTTTTACAAAATTAAAAATTAAAAGTTTCAAAATCATAATTATATTATAACAATAACTCAATGAACCACGACCTAAAATTAAAGTAAATAATTATTTTAAACTTAAATTTTATATAATTATGATTAGTAATAACATAATATATTTACATATTATTAGTAAAAAAATGTTGCAAATTTTATATAACACAAATTAACAAATTTAACTTATAAAAAAAATAGTAGTAATAATATATAATAATAATAATAATAATAATAATTTTTTATTTTCATATTATCGGACTGTCTTTAACTCAATTCTAATTTTTTAGTGTTATTTGGACTGGCCTAAATTAGACCCAAATTTAATTCTTTTATGTTTGGTTCGTATTTTTTAATTCGTGCTCAGTTTAAATAATTGTACTACAACACAAATTATCACCCCTATAAATAAGATAGTAAAAATAATTTTTTTAATCTTTAGAAGTTGCAATGTTAAATGTCAAATTTTCGTTAATTTTGATAACATCAATATCAATAAATAATTTTAAAAAAATATTATTTATTTTAAATTTAAAATAAATTATATATAATATTTTATAATATTATTGACAAATATAATTCAATTTATAAAATTATACCTAATAAAAAATTATCATATTAATTAAAATTATAATAAATTAATTACATATAATATTGCTAATAAATATTTTTGAAAAGCATAGTCGGTACACTGTGGAGTCTGTGGATGCTTGACACATGTTCTAGGTGAGGTGGTAATATTGTTAGGCGGCCACTGGCTGATAGTTTGTGCCGGGGTGCTCAAGTACATAATCCTAGGTAAAAAAAACGAAAAAAGTAAAGTACCTAATAAGGTAAACATAAGCCTACCGGTACTTAGAAGATGAAAAAAGTCAATATACCGACATCAATATTCAATAAAAATTAGGTATATTATTGATAAAAAAAAAACAGAAAGATATATTAGGTATGATTATATGAGAATACTTCATGAATGACTTGTTTAAGGAATTACCCATTTTTCTTACTCTCTCGTTACTTCCAAACTAGATTTGGACTTGGATTGTTAATTTAGATTATTTAACCTAATAATTAAATGTATATGGGTGATTATCAATTATTTATTTTAATTTTGTTGGATTTTTTTTTTTTTTTGATAACATAATAATATCTAGTAGGTAAATGTTTTATTTCACTAAAAGCTTTGAATTATTATTAACTTATTACTTTATGCATTTAAATTTGTATCAATTAATAATTTAATTGTTATTAATTATTTTAAGTTAGATTAAATAAATTATAAGATTGTAAGTGAGTCTATCTCTATCCGTACAAATCGATAAAGTAATAAAAAATATTACTCATTGTTAAAATTGAAAACAATAAAATAACTATGCCAATAATTAGTCATTATTTTTACAAGAATGTTTTTGAAAATACATGATGGATAAAAAAAAATTAATAATAAAATAAATTTTAATTTTATTTAATATAATGTAATTTATGAAAGAAAAAAAAAACATTTTAACACGATCCCTTGTGACTTTGACCATTTTATTGAATCAATAAGTTAATTTTAATTAATTATAAAAAAGTTGAATATATTACGAAACATCTTAAATAACACAAGAGTAATATGCTTAATTATATGCGATACAAAATAATATACATTCTCATCCAAAAATAATGTATATATATATCCACCACATTTTTGTAGAAGAGAGTTGATGAATAAAACTATTTAAGGTGTTAGCTTTTCAGATAATTATTGAGTAAATCTTTTGAATTTCAAAACATATGTCTATTACCATGACAAGCTTATAGTATTTAAATAAATTAATATTTAATTTATTTTCTTATATATTTGTTACATTTTAACATTATAATAAATAATATTTTTAATTTAAAATAAAGAAAAAATTAAAATATATAATTTTAAAATTAAAAATTTATTTATATTAAATTATAAACAAATTTATCAAGTCAAAATTTATAAGTAATCATATAATTTGTTTTTTCAATTGTACATGAATATTAATCCAAAATTTATAAGTAATCATATAATTTTTTTTCCAATTGTACATCAATATGATTCGACACACACTAAAAACATAAGAATTGAGAAATACAGTAAATATATCTTAAGAGAGTTTTAATTTTTTATCCCTAGTTATAAGGAAAACGAAATACATGTTTTTAAAAAAAAATTTATTTAAATAAATATTAAAATTGAGAAATCCAATAAATATATCTTAAGAGAATTTTAATTTTTGATCCCTTGTTATAAGAAAAACGAAATGCATGTTTTAAAAATAAAACTTATTTAAATAAATATTAAAATTGAGAAATATAGTAAATATATCTTAAGAGAGTTTTAATTTTTGATCCCTTGTTATAAGGAAAATGAAATACATGTTTTAAAAATAAAATTTATTCAAATAAATATTAAAATTGAAAAATACAGTAAATATGTCTTAAGAGAGTTTTAATTTTTGATCCCTTGTTATAAGGAAAACGAAATACATGTTTTAAATAAATATTTAAAGGTATTATACATAAATTAAAATTATTTTATATGCATAATTTAATTTATTAATGTTTTTGTGATGTTTACGTTACTCATTTTGTTAAATTTTTGATAATCTTTATAATTTTTAACATATATGTAAAAAAAAAAAAAAAAAAATAAGAACGCATGTTCAAAAATATTTAAAAGCTAAAATATAATAATATATTTTAAAAGAAGTCATATAATACAATATTTTTGATATGAAAAATATATAAAATTATATTATTTTTATATTTACATTAATTATATTATAATATGTGATAATATTATTTAAATTTTTTAAATAATTTTATTATGTATAATAATATGATTAATATATAAGTATAAATTATATTTTAATGCGAGAAGATGGTAGGCCGAAGTGTCTAGTGCCAGCTACCATGGCTGCTGTAAATTTAAGAAAAGGGTAAATATGTTATTAAAATAAACAACAAGGGGAATGTGGTAAATTCGATAACACAAGACCTACGCATTAATAAATAGTTGCTTGCAGTCCCCACCGAGATATAGTATTTAATTTAGCTACAGTGAGTGCTTTGGTTTTGAACTAGTGTTTTGTGGAGGAGACTGAAAGACAAAGCCAAATCGAACGACCAAATTAGGCAAACCAGAAATGGCTCTCAAACTCAACCCATTCGTCTCTCAATCTCCAAAGTTGCCATCTTTTTCTCTTTCACCAATGACCAGCCTCAGATCTCCCAAATTCTTCATGGCCTCCACCCTCCGCTCTGGCACCAAGTAAGTGCTTCTTGCTTCATCTTCTTCTCAAACGTCCCATCTTCTTCTCCTTTTCTTGGAATTATCAATGGATCTTTGTTATCAATGGATCTTTGTGCATGTTAGTCTTACTTAACTTGTTTTGGATCTGGGTTTTTCTATTCTCTTTGTAATTTTGTTGGTTACTAGTGATCTTATTGTTTCTGCTGCTCAAATGCACTTCTCTTAGCTACCTCCTCTTTTCTGTTTAACCAGGTCTTCAATTCTTGCAGATGGGTTTGATTTTCTCTTTATATGCTCGTCTTGATTTTCAAAGTTCTTCTGCGTTTCGATATATTGATGAGTTTCTCCTGTTTGTGCTCTGTTATATCCCAAATTTTGATGGCTTATTCTTTTCTAATTGACCCTTTTTCACCTGAACTCTCCTAGAATGGATGCACTATTTTCTAATTGAATAAAATTCCAACAGGACTGACTACTGATCTCCTTCGCTTAAGAATTTGAATGAGCATGTATCAAATGGCACATGCCACCTAGGTCTTTTTTTTAATTATTTATTATTGTTTTAATTATTTTTCCATTGAAATGGATGTAGTTGGAATTGTTGTGATATATTGTTTTGTTGATGTCATCTTTCAAAGATTGACCTACTTAAATATTTAATTGTTGTCAATTAATGCCTGCGTCATTTTTTTTATTTCTCTTGACCGTAAAATATTTGTTGATATTTGCCAAAGAAAGCATTTATTTTCTGCAACTATAGTTCTCTGTATTTTTTTTCCTGGCTAAAATGGTTCATAAGTTCTTCTTAAAAACCTTCATTGATGAATTTTCTATCCATTATAGGTTAAAACAACAGAAGAAATTTTTGCTCTCAACTTTATTGTTTTCATATAGAGAGTTTATTGTTAAAACGGCCTTTTCAAATTGGATCTTTTAGTTAGTGGTTGTATGGTTGTCCACCTGTTGGTTTCTTTGGTCTGTGGCAGTTCAATTCTTGTCCACATCTGAAAGTTCACTGCAGATGGATATATGCTGTGACAAATACCATTTTTGTTGTTTTTATAGTTTAACCAACTTCAAGTCAACTGGTATTTGTGTTTATTTCTACAAGGCCTCACAGTAAAATGATGTACAGAACTCCATCAAATATGATGATTTACTGGAGTAACTTCAACTCTCTGTTGTTTTTTCAATATTCTTTGAATTGCAAATGTTTCTTGAATCCTAGTTTTGGTTATCCACAGTATGCTTTGTATTCTTGAAGATTGTTTAGTAAAATGGGTGACTTGGTGATCCAATGGATGTACTCCTTACACAACAAAGTGTTTGAATAATACAAGTATTATATGATGTAAAGGTAAAAAATTCAATTGATGATTTGTTCCTGAGTCTATTAAATTATGTAATCCCAATGCGCTTGTGTAGGTGCATGGTGATTTTTTTCTTTCTTTCTTTTTTATTTTATTTTATTTATTTATTTTTTTTTTTTTTTTTGCATAATGGTGAGTAGTGTCGTCTGTATATGTATGCTCACTACTGTTACGGTAAAGATAAAAAGTTTTTAGAGATGAAATTGTCTTGCTTTCCTGTGGAAGATAATTTGGTTTGCAGACGTTCCAATCTTTCATATCTCTTTCTATTTCAATTATACTAGATATGTTCTGTTAGTTGCTGTGAATTTGTGGATTTGTAGTTCGTGCAACTTTCCGTTAAAACTACCATGAATACCCTATTAGAGACTTAATAGTACTTTTCTTTAGCTAAATGGGGACCAATATTTATGGAGCATAATATAAGTGGCATATGGACTATTATTTTAAAGCTCATGGTCTGATGCATCTCTTTAGTCTCTTTTCCGCGGTTTATGTTGTTACCTTGGTATGGCATATGACATGGGCTACTAGGTCATTAAAATGAGTTTAAATTTATTAAGAATGCTTAATTATTACTTCATATACCTCTTTCTTATGCAAGTAACTTAAACATAATCTGCTGTTTCTTGCAGGGAGGTTGAGAATTTCAAAAAGCCTTTCACACCTCCCCGTGAAGTTCACGTGCAAGTAACTCATTCGATGCCACCTCAAAAGATTGAGATATTCAAATCATTGGAGAACTGGGCTGAGCAGAACATTTTAGTTCACCTGAAGCCTGTTGAGAAATGTTGGCAAGCTCAGGACTTTCTGCCAGACCCTGCCTCTGATGGATTTCATGATCAGATCAAGGAACTTCGGGAGAGAGTAAAGGAGATTCCCGATGATTACTTTGTTGTCCTGGTTGGAGATATGATCACAGAGGAGGCCCTGCCTACGTACCAGACAATGCTCAATACCTTAGATGGAGTTAAGGACGAAACAGGTGCAAGCCCTACTTCTTGGGCCATTTGGACTAGGGCATGGACAGCTGAGGAAAACCGGCATGGTGACCTTCTAAATAAGTATCTCTACCTTTCTGGACGAGTGGACATGAGGCAAATTGAGAAGACTATTCAGTATCTTATTGGGTCAGGAATGGTTGGTTACCTAACATAAATTGTTTTGTTTTCTTTAATATTTTCTGCATTCAACGCCACACAATTCCACTGAGAAACTGTTGTATCTTTGTTGGGATGCTTTTTATCCACTTTCAACATACAGTGATGATCGTGATTGGGTACTGCTATTTGTTTGTCATTTTGATAATCATTTAGGATAGCCATGCTACTTATTTTCAAAGTACTTTTAGTGGAATCCTTGAAAAGATTTTGTTTAAATTTTCATGTATTTCTTTGTCGATTTTTTTAGGATCCACGAACAGAAAATAATCCATACCTTGGTTTCATCTACACTTCATTCCAAGAAAGGGCCACCTTCATCTCCCATGGGAACACTGCCAGGCATGCAAAGGAGCATGGTGACATGAACTTGGCACAAATATGTGGTACAATAGCCTCAGATGAGAAGCGGCATGAAACAGCATACACTAAGATTGTGGAAAAGCTCTTTGAGATTGATCCTGATGGAACTGTTTTAGCCTTTGCTGACATGATGAGGAAGAAGATTTCTATGCCAGCTCACTTGATGTATGATGGCCGTGATGACAATCTTTTTGACAATTTTTCAGCTGTTGCCCAGCGGCTTGGAGTCTATACTGCCAAAGACTATGCGGACATATTGGAGTTCTTGGTTGGCAGGTGGAAGGTGGCGAATCTGAGTGGACTTTCTGGTGACGGTCGTAAAGCTCAGGATTATGTTTGTGGGCTAGCCCCAAGAATTAGGAGGCTAGAGGAAAGAGCTCAAGGAAGGGCCAAGGAAGCGCCCACCATACCTTTCAGTTGGATTTTCGATAGAAAAGTGAAGCTTTAACGAGTGAAGAGTTACATAAGTCATCTCTCCTGCAGGTATCCTGCATGGTGATCAAGGAGGAAGAAATTTTGGAGTTGCAGTTGGTGTTCAAATTCAATTCATTGTTCTATCAGGTAAGAAGGTAATGTTGAGAGAGTGACTTGCGTCTTATTATGTAGATACAATTGTGTTTGTGGTGTCAGTAGATCTTTAAGGTAGGGGCAGCTGTAGTTCCTGATGCTATGTTCTGCTAAATGGTTATTTGTACTGGTTTGTATCACAACTATTTTAAGATATAATTTTATCATTATTAAACAGTCTATACCTTTGTTTCATCAGACATCTGGTTATTAGCTTTAATTGCTTTTCTCCGGCTCAACTTTTGATATTCTTCTGTTATCATATGGGAAAAATTGGTTGGTTTGGTTGTGAACGAAAACTTTAATGATTCTATTCTAATCGGTTTTTGGTTGGGTTTGGTGTATTGGATTTTAATTTTCCCCTTAAATTGTGATATATAATGGTCGTCTTTAAAATAAATTTGATTTCATAAAATTAATATATAGGGTGGGCATCTTGTTTTCAAAAATCGACTAATCAATACGAATCTAGGTCTAAATCGAGCTTATATTTTTTTGTTTTTGGAGGTTGGTTGGTCCAGTAGGTCTAAAATATTACAAAATCGACCTTATCAGTTTGATTGTAGATCCGTCAAAAATAAAAACTGAAAAAATTGAACCAATTTATACTTTTATATATTTATATATTTTTTAAAATATTTTTAAATATTATATAATAAATGTTATAAAAAATAAATAAAATGGAATATTAATTAATATTATACAAATGTATAATGTAAAAGCCCTAAATAAATATTTAGTTTGTGAAATCATGATTTTAAATTTAGGAATGTGAGTAGTGGAGCATCAAAAATAAAGTGTTAATAATGAGATATCATTCTCATATGGCACATATTGATAGCTTTAAATTTATCAAGCATTAAATATGAACAAGGATAGTAGCACTTATAATCGATAGTAACATATCTGTATGTTCTAGCTTTAAAAAAAAATATTTGTAGGGATAAAATATTTTTTGTATTTTTTCTTACATTTTTTATTATGATAATAATTTTTAAGTAAAATTATAGGTCCAAAATTGCTAAACCAATCTCCTTCAAACTGACACTGTAGGTCGGCTTAAAGATTGTTTTTTAAGATTATAGGTTGGCTAAGATTTTAAATTTTATAAAACCTTCAATATAATATTAACTTATAAAATAATTTAATAATAAACCTATCGGACGTACATTCACCCCTATTAAATTTTTAAATTGTCTATGGCCTTAAAATATGAAACATAAAGTAATTTGAAAATTTATTTACTTTATACATAAAACTTTATCATAAGACTTTTTGAATTGCATAGAACTTAGTGATACGTTAGAATTTTCAATTATTGAATAAAATAATGGATGAATCTAATATATTCTAGTCAATCTAGTGTTTTTATTTTATTTTATTTTACTTTTTATCGGCACCTATTTTGAAGAGAGGAAAAATTAGCTCAAATTTACGATCTTTTAAATATATGACACTTTAATTTACCCAATAGACTGGGATAATGTTATGTAATTGAGTAATTTAAACTTTTGGATCCAAAATACACTCTCTTATTTCATCAGTGAATTACTTAAATAGTAAATATTGAAATAAAAATACCATTTTTACTTAAATAGCAAATATAAGTTAGAAAACGCATAGTTTTAAAATCACTTGTCATATTAAAATTACAAATTTATCCTTGAGTTAATATTCTTCCAATGCATAAATGTAACATTTACATACAAATCAAATTTAAATGTAACCCTTACATACAATAAAAATATATTATAAAATGATAGAAATCATAAAAAATCAAACGAAAAATCAAGAAATAATGGAAATAGAGACACAAAATATTTCAGGATCTTAAATTTTTTTAATGTAATGCGTACATTCACATTTATTTTTGCATGTAAGCTATACATTCAAATTTTTTATTCTGATTATTGATTACTGCTACTGTTTTTATAGTAGGTTGACTTAAAATTTCTTAATGTAATGCATACATTCACATTTATTTTTACATGTAAACTATACATTCAAATTTTGCTATATTTTTTTATTTTAATTACTTTGATGTTTTATGTATTCTTTACATTTGATTAGAATGTACATTGGAGTTGATTAAGAATCACATTGTAGTAGATCTTTTTATCTCTTATATTAGATTAGAATGTTCATATATTAACATATTTTTTTTGTAAGCTGTACATCCAAATTTAGTTATAAAATTTGAATGTACAGCTTAAATGCAAAAAAAAAAAAGTGAATGTACGCATTACATTAAAAAGTTTTAAGATCATGAAATATCTTGTGTCTCTATTTCTATTATTTCTTGATTTTTCGTTTGATTTTTTATGATTTCTATCATTTTACAATATATTTTTATTGTATGTAAGGGTTACATTTAGATTTAATTTGTATGTAAATGTTACATTTAAATTTTTAAGCTTGAAAGATTCAAGGGTTGAAAAATTCATTTAGATTTTATTAAAACACAATCGTGTTTCTATTTGAATAAAAAAATTAATTTCTCTATTTTCTATGCTGTCTCATACAATTAATACTTAGTTCATACACAATGACAACAAAAAGGTTCTCAAAACACAAAATTTGTTTCCTGAGAACTCAGAAATGCCCAAATCATAAAGAATACATATTCTACAATTCTAGTCATAACACTTAAAAGGTGGTAATTTTTTATTCAACACAAAAGCACGATTTAAAATACAACACAAAAAATTTGACTCAAATTAATATTGGGTCAAAAAAATTAACTCAAAATAACACGAGGAAAAAAAAAAAAAAAAAAGAGGTCAGATTCGGTCGTTACTAGGGTTGACCGTTCAAACCCCCCCCCCCCCCCCCCGGGGTCCGTTTTAAAATATATATATATAATGAAAAATCAAAAAGCAAATAACTCATCACCATCACAGATTCACACCTCACAATCACAGAACCTCACACCTCGCGACACAGTCGACACTCACTCTCAACCCTAACAACCGAGCACACCATCGCCTAAGCCTATCCATTGCAACTCACATATTATATATTATATAATATATTATATATATATAACTATATAAGAGCATAGCAATTGAAGATAATTTTGACTTTGCTCAATTTGTTTCGATAATATTTGTATTTGCTTCTCAGCTTCTTGCAAGATTTGATTATTACCTTATTATTTTGGTGTTGCCGTTATAATTGAATGTATTTGGAGATTTCAGATTTGGTTATTGAACCACTTAAATATTTAAGTTCTTTTCTCTATTACCCTTAATATACCCACATATTGGAACTCAATATCTGTACGTGTAACTTGGTAGCAAGATTTTTTTTTTCTTGGTTCCTTTGAAATCTGTATCAACTTGATTGGTAGATTTTTTTTTTATTTTTTTATTATATACCAACATATCACTGACTTATTTGGAAGCAAGTTGTTCTAAATTTGCAATATAGTTTTGTGAGTTTTCTTCTTGTTTTGGTAATCCAATGTTTTGTTCCATTAACACACAAAATTACTATGGAAGTTGTCCTACCTGCTTTAAATGAACATGGGCTGAACTTCCATTGAAGGAAAGGAAGTAACAGGTTTAAATGAACAAATGGGTAGAGTGTGTAGAAATATTAAATAAAAATAAAATTAATTAGTTAGTTGCATAGGTAGAATGCAGACAAACACATTGAGGTTAGAGTAAAGCATCCAACTTTCATAAGAAGAAAATGTTTTAGTTCATCAATCATATTTAATAGTTTATCACATTTTCCTATAAGTCAATACCTGGAAATATGGAGGATGAGAAGTAGTCTTGGACTATTTAGGTTTCTTCTCTATTTCAGACTATAATTGTTTTAAAGTAGAGGTTCACAAAAAATATTAGGGAAATTACCAAAAATAATATCCCTAAAATTTATAGTAACAAAACTAACACTTCAATAATATTGAACATTTAATATTAAATTTGAACATAAAATATTGAACGTTCAATATTAAACGAGTCTAAATTATCGTCGTCAATTCTAATTGGATGGATGTTAAAAAAAATAATATATTAGTCATTTTTTTAATTGGAAAAATATAAATTTGAACACATATAGTCGTTTTCAAAAAGGAGGCTCATAGTAAGTCCAAATTGTTAGACTTAATTTTTCTTTGAGAGCAATAGGTGTTATTATTCATAATTTAATATTGTGACTCATGCCGCTTTATTTTACTTTTAAATTGCATATAAATTATTTCTTTCTATGACTTCGTTTATTCTGCTTATATATTGATATCATGATATGTTTCGTTTGTCTTTGTGATATATAGATTAAAAATAAAAATGACACAATCATCAAAAGTACACCTTTAATTTGAAGACTTTGAGAATGATGTTGAGATTGAGACATATGAGGTGATGATGAGTTTGGATCCAAAAGAAAAAAGGAAATAAACATATTTAAAAAAGAGCAAAAATTTAGAATTATTATAAAGATCTTCCCATATAACCTAACAAAGAGGAGAGATCAGTGTGTATATATTGTGGTGCTTTATTTAGATTGAGTCATACTATGAGACATGTAATTTTACGAGTCATTATGCAAAGTATCTTAAGAGAAATAATCGTGATATTGGTCAGATGATTATCGATAAAAGAAAGGAAAGATATATAATTTGTTCGACTAAATATGATCCAGAAATATTTAAGAATTTGATTGCTTGAGCTATTATAATGCATGACTTATCTTTTCAATTTGTTGAATATGAAGGTATTAGAGCTTGTTTTGAACATCTTCATCTCGATGTTAAATTAGTTTCTAGGAATACTGCTTTGGCTGATGTTCTTAATATGTACTTAAGTGAAAAATCTAATATTAGATCCATGTTAGATGCATGTCCTGGAAGAATTTTTCTGACCTCTAATTGTTGGTATTCTTTAACCTATGATGGTTACATTTCTCTCACATGTTATTTCATTGATAATGAGTGAAAATTTCAACAAAAAAAAGAGTGTTAAACTTCTCTTTTATGCTATCTTCACATGGTACCCATTTTTAAGTAATAAAGTTTATTCTATGTTGCGTGATTGGGGAATTGATAAGAAATTTTTTTAATGACACTGGACAAAGCTTCTATTAATGTTAAGTTTTATCCATTGTTGGTCAATAACCTAAGTTTGTGTGCATCTCTTGTTTGTAATGGTGAATTTTATCATATCTGTTGTTGTGCACACATCATAATTCAATTGTTCAAAATGATCTTAAAGATATTGATAATGTAGTTGGTAAAGTTCATGATAATATCAAATATGTGAGAGGGTCACAAATGAGAAAGAAAAAGTTTAAAGAATTAATAAAATTGACAAATTTGGATAACACGAAAAGATTGAAGGTAAATGTTGCAATAAGGTGGAATCTTACTTATCTCATGCTTGAAAGTGTTTTATGCTATCGTCGAGTATTTCAGCAATTATCTTTGATTGATTCTTGTTATGTAAATTGTCTTACGATGTCTGAATGGGAAAATATGGATAAAATTTGTAGTTTTTTGGATTATTTTATTAGATCACTATTCATTTTTTTGGAGCCAAGTACCCTACTACAAATTTTTATTTCACTTCTATTTGTTCATGTTATATTACTTTAAAGAAAAAAGAGCAGAATAATGATGAGTATCTTAAAGACATGATAAGTAGGATACTTACAAAATTTAAGAAATATTAGATTAATTTTAGCATTAACTTGTCTAAAGCTTTGATTTTGGACTCAAGATACAAGTTAAAATTTGTTAAATTCACTTACAAAAGGATCTATAGGCAATCAAGTTCTTAATAAATTGGATAAGATTTATAAAGAGTACGCTCAAGATGCGTCTTCCCAAAATATACCAATATCGAGATTAACAACAATATTTATGGACAGCGATAATTATATTTCAAAAGATCGTGTCTTTTATAGAAAATAAGAAGATATAGTGAAGGTACAATTTATAATAATTTAACTTGTTTATTTATAACTAAAAGTTTATCATATTTATTTTAAATTTTTGCTTTGTTTTGTTTCTTAATTTTATAGTTTTAGCTCTTGTGGTGATAACACTCCACAAAAAAGTCAATTGGAGGCTTACTTAGAAGAAAATTTAGTGAAGCAATTGTTTAAAAATAACGATTTCGATATCCTTGAATATTGGAAGGAAAACAAGATTCGATTTTTTCAAGTGGCTGCCATGACTCGTGATATCCTAGCCACTCCTGCTTCAATAGTTGTTTTAGAATTTGCATTTAGTGTTGGTAGGAGAGTTCTATATCAGTTTTACACTTCACTTTTGCCTAATACAACTGAGACATTAGTTTGTACCAGAGACTCGTTTTATGGTAATAAAGGTATTGTACAATTTTTTTAAGAGTTACATGTTTTAATATTTTCATTTTCTCTATTTTTTTGTAGATAATAAACTAAATTTGGATGAGTTAGTGAAAGATGTTATAAGCGATATTATAAATGAAGCTCATATTCAAAGTTCAAATGCTTGAAAGGTAATAATTACTTTTATATTTAAATTTATTTTTATTACGTCCACTTCTGGGACACACTCCTCCCCTTAGATTGGGCTGTTCGGGAGACTTAATTGAAATGAAGAGTAAAATTTATGACATTCTTTATTCTTTATATTTGATAATTTTGTTTTAAAGTAACTTTGATTATTGTTTTGTTTTCTTGAGCATGTTGTTTTGTAGTTTTCAATGCTCTTTAAGGTTTAGTTTAATGGTGTTAACGTGTCATTGTTACACAATCTTAGACAATTTTTTATGTATCATCAAAGACTCTTTGTTGAAAGCTGTTTCTCTATGAATTATTGTTGCTTCATGTATCTTATTTTTATGGTCCATACTTGAAGTCTTGAACACATTTTAATCATTCATTTCACAACAGATTTCCATCATTTTTTTTACACAACTATGTTTCTTATGAATATGATGTCTAATATAAATTCAATTAATTGATAATGTATGCTCTCTTGCTTTGTAGCAGTGATGCAATTAGATGGGTTCAAGCATTTGGAAGAGTGAAGCTACATATGAGTTGGGAATCCTGACATTAGGCTTGTGACACAGTTTTAGCTTGTATATTTTGCTCTTGGGTGCCAAAAGACCAAAGATAAGGTGTTTTGAACAAATTTCGTTTTAGCTTTGTTGATTAGGTTTATTGTTTACAAATGTTATTTTGAAACAAAATTTTGAATCATAGTGATTTAAAGAAAATTTAAGGGTGTTATCCCTTGGTAGACAATCAAATGCCTTATATTGATAGGTAAAAGGGAGAATATTAGCCTTTGTTAGAAGTAGGATGTTCCTTATGTAATATTGATATACCATATTACATTTTCGGATTCCCAAACAACTTATATGGGTTCAGGTTTGGGTTAATTTCATTAAAATTGACTTGTTTTGAATTCAGGTCGTGTTTGAGCTTCTCGAGTTCGTGTTCTTGTTCTTGTTCAAGTCAGGACATACATGTTTTGAATTCATATCGTGTTTAGATTTTTTGAGTATGGGTCTAGATTGATTTATGCAACCTATTTTAAAATCAGGTCGTGTTTGAGTTGGGCATATTTGAGTCGTATTAAAAATGGGTTGACCTAAACACAACCCTGAACGACACGAACTATCACCCCTAATAACAACAACCAAGATATGTTCCTTTTTCTTCTTTTTTTCCTTAGTGCATAACAATTCTCTTTCATGTGTGCCTTCCTAAAAAAAAATTTGGATGATCAATCTAGTTCATTTAGGTTCTTGGTGATCAGTCAATTTAAAAAAAAAAAAACTTCAGAGAATGCTTGCATAAATTACCAACTTCATTAACACGTACAGTTTATAGCAACATGAAAAACTAAAATTTTATTTCCCATTTTGACTACAAAACATGCTTGATTAAAATTATTATTGTTTTTAAAAAACTGTAATTTGATAATGCAAATTAAAAAAAAAAAAATCAAACTGCGCATGAAAAAAAAGGGGGAGAAGGATAACGCAAACTAAAAGAAAAAAATTTTCAAACAAATTAATTCAAAGAAAGGAAAGAAAAAAACAAAAAGTGTCAAAAGGGGTGACAGTTAGTTGTGAAACTCTGGCTTTGAGCCTGAACTATCTAGAAATTCTTCTTTTGATCTCGTGTTAGCTACAATTAACTAGTTAAGGATGGGTCGGGGAACGATTTTTGTCATATTTGTCCTTGAAATTGAACAAATAACTGTGTACTTGAAATTTTTCGAAAATTGCTCTGGTTCTGAAAGGATATAACCGGGCATGGATCGAGTGGAGACGGATACAAAAAAAAAGAAAAAAACACTCTATATGTATTTTTTTAATCAAAAAAATTAATTCATCATAATTTTATATTTCAATACATATATATTTAAGCATCCAAAAAATAGCTACACACCTTAACAAATTTTTAAATAATTTTATATATATATATTTAAATTAAATAAAAAATTATATTTTGGTACAGGTGAGTACGATTTTATCGTCTCCGATAATTTATATTCGAATATTCTCCGAAACCATCCCTGGTCTAAAAAATAACAAGTATTATTCGATTCATCAAATCGAATATCCAAAATCATGGATAAAAAGCCCATTCATAATTGCAGTATGATTTTTACTATGTGCAACAACGTAATTTATGCATAAAATGGGCTAAATATCATTAAAGGTTAGAAAAAAAACAGGCTCATCTCAATTTAAGGAGAATAAAATTATTGCCATATATCATCACACAATCAAGAATTATGATTATTTTTGTTTTGATATCGATTGGGGATGGGTCAAAAGATGTTGGAGAATCGGAATCCGACGATAGAGCATAAGAGATACCTATTGTCTTTTAAGAACAACTCCAGCACACTGAAAATTCAAACTTGTGTCATGCCGTTTGAGAACAAGGACCCAAAGTCTTAATCTTGACGCCTAAACTAATAGGCTACCGCCTAATCAGTTTATACCGAAGGTAATTAATGAAATCAATAGATTGTTTTTTAGTTATGCTAAAGGCCTTCTCATTAATGGCTTTTATTTTTTGAATTAATTGATACTTGCTGTCCAAAAAAAGAAAATATTTAATTAGGCCTTCAACTTTAAAACACTTATTAGTTAAAATAACACAAATATTTATTGTTACAATAATTTTTTCAATGGTACAATTTATTTAATATTAATTTTAATAAAATAATAACTTTAATTTTTAGATATCAATGAATTTTTTTAAAAACATTTAATGCATTTGAAGAATAAAATTGTCATTTTTGATAAAATTAAAATTAAATGAGTGATAATATTAATAAAATAAATTGTGACATTATCAATATCTTTTTATAACATTGTTATTAATTCGATCTATTTTCAATACCACTTTAACAAAACTATAAAAGTTTTGAAATTTATAAAAATCTATTCAAATCCTAATCAAGTAAGCCCTCTCGTCTCATTTTATGACATAATAAATTAATTGGCAAAATATTAATGTTATTTTATTTTTGGTAGTTTTAGAGAATGGGATGAAATAATTTTAAAAATTGAAAATTTGTTTATTTTAAAAAATTCTATCATATGATATATCAGTGTCATTAAGCATTTAACATTTTTATAAATATTTGAGTTACACCATATTTTAATAGTAATTTTTTAAAAACATAAAAATAAAAATAAAAATTTGTTACAAAATATACTTAATTCAAAAATTATTATAAAAAATAAAAAATAAAAATAAAATCATTATCAAACTAAGCTCTAAATAAGCCAAATTATCTTTAAATAAAAGAAAGAGTTTTTGGAAAGAAAAAAAAAACGTTTATGAACAATAAAAAATAATAAAAATAGAAGGAGAAAAAAAAGAAAAAAAAAAAGAAAAAAAAGAGAGAGGCAAAACCAAAACAACAACAAAATTACTTTCGACAATATACTATGTGAGAAAATAATTATTGGCTAATATTTAATCCAAGTTCTACAGGCAAAACCAAAAAAAATAAGCCAATTATCTTTCAATAAAAGAGCTTTGAGAAAAGAAAAAAATCGTTCATGAACCATAAAAAAATAATAAAAATAGAAGAAAACGAGAGAGTGAGAGAGAGAGAGAGAGAGGATTGAAGACATGTGAATGTAGCGAATTGTTCGAGGCCATAATCAGAATTAAACGAAGATCTCTGATAGGCACGGAGAATCGCTCTCTGTTATCGCCAACGTTCAAGGCAAATAACGCCATTTTCATTTGACGCCTTTGCTCTGCACCATTGGCTTCTCTTTTATTTTATTTCCTTCATTAAAAATACCAAATGAAACAAAGATGTAGAACCTAAAACCCATATTCAATAATTAATTCTAAGGAAAAAAGAAAGAGACGAACGATATGAATTGAGAATGGAATTTCTCAATTTTACTCTCTATTCTTCTAATTTTAAAGTCAACAACTCAAAGGAGAGAGTGAAAGATGCAGAACTGTAAGGAAAAGAGAAAATAGGAATAACACCAACTACTTACAGAATTTGAAACCCTAATTATCTCCCACTGCGGTCCGTATGGCAGAGCTAGAGACAAAGTGGGTTTGGGCCGCCGTTGGTCATTCAAAGTGGATCAAACCATGTAGTCCTTTTCTTTTCTTTTTCCAATCCATGAACAACCATTTAGCATTAAGAAAATCATGTTCTTTAATACTATTAAATTATTTTAAAAAATTTAATATTTATATTTATTTTAAAAATAAATTATTAATATAATGTAATCATATAATATTTAAATATAACACATTAAATAAAATATATATTTATTTATAATTTTAATAATAATTCAGTCCTCAAACTATTACATCGTACTATTACTGGTCAAATAATCTAAAATTAATACATACAAACATCTTCAAAAAAGTGAGCATTGAAGTTTTATCAGCAAAATTCTTTTAGGAACCAAAAATTCTAGTTACATGATACACAGAGTTTCACCTTTTTGTTGTGCCATTATTTGAAGTTTATAGCTTGTGCAGAAGGTAAACACACAAATGCAAAGAGCACGTTATTGGTACATGCAGTATGATTTGGTCATGTTATGTTGCTCGACGGGTGAAATGGCACCAATAAAATAAAAAGTAGAGAAGAATAGTGCAAACCTTATTGCTTAATGTACCTTACATATGTTATCCTATAACAAAATTAACAACTCGTGCTTGTATCTCTGATAATTTATATCCAACTGCACTCTCGGTCTCTCACAAATTAAAATAATCTTAATATCTAGCTACTTAGTTCTCCTTCTCCACACCAAACTTGGATCGCTCATTGCCTCCTTGATATTCATGTTAGTTTTTTTTTTTTTTTTGCTAAAGGGATATTCATGTTAGTTGCTTGTGTAATATGCTATTCAAGTTTATACCAATTTGCATAAGCCTACGAGAGTATATACCATGTAAACTACAAAACTGCAGGTCTATACACAACGTTTGCCACCACATGCAGAGGCGGATTTATTTGTAGGTCAGGGGAGGGCACGTACTCCGGCTGACATTTTATATATCTTTTTAAATTATAATAATTTTAGATTTTTTAAAAATATTTAAAGGGAATGCCCCAGCTAACTTGTAATTTTTTTTTTGTTGCATGCTGACTGTTCAATTTTTTATTGTATTTTATTAAGATCTGCAACATTTAGTGGCGGTAGAGTGTAAAAATACTTAAGCCATCTCTTCATCTCTTTTACTGGTGTGGCTTCTGCAGAACTCACTTCTGCTTCCTTCGACAGACCTTACTTCCCTCCCTTAAAAAAGATTAAGCCAACAACCAAGTTCTCAGTTCTCTCTTCCTTTCCTTAAAAAATAATTAAGCCAACTAGTCAAGCTCTCTCTTGTTTGGTTGTTCCAACTTGGCTCTTTCCAGATACTTTAATTTCAGGTAATTTTTTTTTCTGTGTGTTTTTTTTTTTTTTTTTGCTCTTCTCAATTGGGTTCCTTTTTATATTTTATAGGCTTGATTTTCTATAAAGTCTACTTGTTTCCTTTACCTGATTTGTAATCAAATGAATAAAGACTACCTATTTCTTTTACCTGTTTAATAATCAAATGAGTCACCCTTTGCTTTAATCGAATTGAAAGTATTGCAATAAGAATTTGAAATAAGAAAACCCAGAATTCAATGGTACCTGAAAACCCGAAAATAGGTGTGGAGATGGGCGTACTTCGATTATTGGAAGCTTAATTTGATGAAAATTATTTTCCTCTTTTTAAGAAAACAGGATTGAAAGAATTGAACAAAGCAAGTGTTCGTTGGGTGAATTTTAATTTATAGAAATTGCTTGTTATTTAACTACCTCTTTAATCAATAATAATTTTGGAGTCGCTAGCTTATTTGCTGAGAGTACGGAGTACTTTTTAGAGAGTATTGAATCACTTTTCTTAATTCTCACTATTTTTAATACTATAATTATTTTTATTAATAATAATAAATGAAAGTTGTGAGGATCCAAAAGTGTTTTCTGAGACTAAAGAAACTAATTTGACTTGTTCTTCGTCTGGGAGTAGAGGAAAGATCTATAGAAAGATGCTACATTTTTTTTTTTTTTTAAGGTTAACAACTAATTTTTTTTCCTTTCAATTTTGATAGAATTTGGACATCAAAAGAGCAAGCTTTTTATACAAGGAAGTCAGAAAATGCTAGTTCAAAAATTTTTAACAAATAGTTAATTCAACTCTTATAAACTTCCAGGTAAATTATATATATAGATACAAATTAAATAAATGTTGGACTGTATTGAGTGAATTTATTATAACTGAACTTATATTATATAATAATACTTTATGTTTATGGTTAATGACTTATTGTAATGCAATAAAATTAAAATTAAATATTTATTTGAGCTCATGAAACTTGAAGATCAACTTAAAAATTACATTATGGATGTCAGATCTAGCATTGATTTTTCAACTTTGAATGGAGTTAGTGATCTTGCACGGAAGATGGTTGAGACCAAGAAAGATCAAGTTTATCCTCTAGTTTATTTGCTCATGAAACTGACTCTTATTTTACCAGTTGCAACTGCTACTGTAGAAAGAGTTTTTTCTGCTATGAAAATTGTTAAGAATGGGTTGCGCAATCGAATGGAAGATCAATGCTTCAATGATAATTTAGTTGCATATATTGAGAAAGATGTATTTGATAATATTGATAATGATGTTATTATGCGTAAATTTCAAAATATGAAAACTCGTCGAGAGTTATTGTAATAAGCGTCATATAAAGCAATAACATAATCATTTTGATTTTACATAGTGCCCCTTCCTTAAAAATCCTAGATCCGCCATTGAACACTTGAAATAACTTGATGTCAAATTCATCTTCAATATTATAAGACTAACATGTTTGGTTGGGTGTAATGGGAGGTGTAATGTAATGGATTCAGCACATTACATTGTTTGGTTTGCCCAAACACATGTAATGTAATGTAATCACATTACATTACAAGAGAGAATAAGGACTACACATGGGAGGAGGGGGAAAAAGGATTACATTACTGAACAGTGCGTGTGAACAGTGAAGGGGAATCAGCCCATCGCGTCCAGCCAGCCCGCGTCCTCCGTGTGCGTCGCCGGCCAGCGTCCCAGCCCATCCCGTGCGTCCTCCGCCATCGAGCCATCGTCACCGGCCAGCCATCGCAACGCCCAGCCCTCGCGTCCAGCCAGCCATCGCATCGCGACGCCCAGTCCTCGCGTCCAGCCCAGCCCTCGCGTCGCCGCCAACCCATCGCATCGCCGTCCAGCCCCCCTCCAGATCGCGTCCGTCCAGCCCCCCTCCAGATCGCGTCCGTCCAGCCTCCGTCGCCCAGCCCATCGCGACGCCCAACCCATCGCGACTTTGGAGTCTCCGTGCGATTTTGGATTTTTTTTTTTTTTTTTTTTTTTTGAAAATTGTATTTCTTTTTTTTAAATTGTATTTTTTATTAATTATTGTTATAAAATTGTATTTTTTTTTAATGTAATTTTTTTTAATTGTATTTTTTTTCCTAAAATTATATTTTTTTATTAATTGTTGTTATAAAATTGTATTATTAATGAAATTTTATTTTTTGAAATTGTATTTTTAAAATAATTATATAATTTTTTTTTCTATTCCATTACATTACAGTTGTCAAACCAAACACTGTAATACTGATTCCTTTTTTTATTACAGTGACTAAACCAAATACTGTAATCGTAATACTGATTCCTTTACATTACATTCCATTACGATTACGATTACGATTACGATTACATTCAGCGAACCAAACGCAGCCTAAAATCAAAGCACTAGATTTAATCCCTTCATAATTAAATAACTGAGAATCCAAACTTCGTCTTAACACAAAACCTGGTCCTGCTGCTATCACCCACAGTCACGGAACATTTACTAGTTAATGACACGGAATGAACATTGCTGCCACAAGGCCAAGTTGCCAACCCAAATACCACCTACCGTGAAAGTTCATAAGAATCATGAGTGTTCCAATTTCCAAAGGTCCAATAAGTAGAGACACTCATATTGTCTTTTATCAATGTAGAATAATTCCTCTAACACCTACTAGTTCTATAACTCTTTTTCCTTCTTGCCATTTTCATCTTATCTCTTTGAAACACCAATGCATCGGCCTTTCTTAAATGAAGTCACTTTACAAAATCAGTTGGAGACAAAATCAAAAAGCACTATAACATAAGTGTAGTGTGTCCCTTCTTCAAGCTAGTCCGCAGGGAAGTAATAGCGTAATACCATCTAAATGAGGCATTATCAATTCATATCAAATTCATAAAATCGGCTAGCCTATTAGTACTTTAGCTGATATAGAGGTAATACTATATCTGACCAAGAATCTACAAATATGCAGAGTCACACACAAGTATTATTGAAATAAGGCAATAGAAAACACATAAAAATGAAGTTGAAGGTTCAATAACAGGAACAATTTCCTAATGAAAGTGAAGGCATGTATACTATTAATAACAAATTAAGCCAACAAATTAACAGATTCAAATTTCAGAGTAATATCAATATCGATATCGATAGAAATATCAAGACTTTACTTTTACAAAAATGTTGAGGATATTATTGATATCGATAAATATTTAAAAAAAATTTATCAAATTTGCAAAAATTATATCTATTTTTAAACTTTTGTATAATTTTTAAAAATACTAAAATAAATAATAAAGACTAATTAAATTTATTTTTTTATTTAAATATTATATTTATGACTCAAATATATATTATTAGCATATTATAATTAAAATTATTTTTCATGAAGATAAAATATATTTTTTAATTCATGTTATTTATATAAACTATATGAAATTAAATACGAAAGGTAAACAATAATAATATAAAATTATTTTAAAAATAAGAATTATATAGGTCAAAATAAAAAATAGCACGAGAGATAATAAAAAAATAATTGAGAAAAATTCATATAACTAAATATACAAATGTATAACAATTTAATGAGTTATAATTAAATAGATATTATTAACTAAATATTAAAAATTTGGATAAAATTAAAATTGTTACTTTTACATAAGCATTGAGTTATACATAATACAAATAATAAGTTATGTATTTTAAATTTGATAAAATTTAAAAGTCCAAACTGATATTTCACGATATCACCATATCAATTTTTTCAATATTATCAAAAATTTTAGAAAATTACCATACAACTTATGAAAATATTGAAAATTTTTATGAAAATTTCAACATTATTGGAAATTTCCTTGAAAATATTGAGAAATATCCTGATATTGTATAAGATATTTTATAAAAAGCATATCGATATCGATATCGATACTTTTACTTTACGAGAATTTTAATATAAATATTGGGATATATTGTGATATTTTCATCATGGTAATTAACATAGATAGATAGAGATAGAGAGGATATAGATCCAATTCTTCACATGAAATATGAATTGGTTAATGGTATGAAATATGTTTACTTGGAACTCTCCATTTTTTGTGTTGTGTCCAGGCAACATGATATAGACATGAGTGTAGTACTCAAATGCTCCAATTTGATGGAAATTTACATAAAAATAAAGTGAGTGTGTCCAACCCGGCTAGGTATTGAAAAATTAATGATTGTAGGTGTCCTAAAAGAGTTACATAGGGTATGAATTGATTACTAAACAAAACAATCAAGTGAATAGAACACAGACTAAACAGTTAGATTTATTAGTATACTTCGGATTTAAAGAGGAAAAACACAACTTTATATTTGAAAGAGAGCAATCACATTTCTTAAAGTAATACTTTCAGGGGAGTGCTCGCAAAAAAAAAAACTAAAGGAAATTTTGAGAGATGACACTCCAATAAAATAGTAACTGAGGGGATGTAGACTTTAGTGACATATTTTATAAAGTTATCCTAGTTGTTTATTATTTCATCAAACTTGCTAATCGGCAAGTTTTCCTAATAAGTATTATTCCATTACATCGATTAACTGTTGTATAACCAGGTGAATAATCCATCTATAACTATAGATTAATGTTGGCAGAAGGAGCTCCACAAAGGAAGATCATATGTTTTAGAGTGGTACCTACAGGCTAGTGACTGTTATGCCTTGACTTCCACTTGTTTTGGTACATTCTTCGGCAATAACAACTCAAGGCCTTCCCTCCTTTGAGCATCCATAGCAGCTTTGTACTTCTCTTGATAAATTGGATTTGAAGTCAGTATTCTCAACTCACAATTCTGATTGATCTCCAAAACCTCAGGTAGTCCATTAGTGCACCCCTTTGACATCCCCACGTCAATTCTTATTGCTCTGCCATCACAAACGCCATTGATCCCATGTTTCTGAATTGTGTGACCCATTATCATCCTCTTCACTCCAGGAATTGTAGCAAGAACATGTTGGAGTGCCGAACAATCACACTTCTTCTCCAATTCGTCCGAGAAATTCCTCAACCAAACTAAAGCATTTCTCCCACGACAATAATTCGGGGAAAATCTTCCCTTCAACCCATTAATCCACTCTCTAACCTCCTCGTTAATCTTCTCCAAACCATAAGAGACGTGCTCAGGCAAAAGCCCCCCATGAACAAAAACTGAGTCCCCAACAACAGCTACAGTCAAATTCTGGGACAAAAACCGGGTTGAAATGGGACCTTTTGGCCTCAACGCTGCAATTCTGGCTCTGAAACCGTCAAAGAACTCTTCTTTAACCCCTTTAAAAATCAAAGGAACCCCTTCATACAAATCTTTTCGATTTTCCAAACCCTCACAAAGTGCTTTCATTCGGTTACCAACACAATACCAATCAGCCCAAACACGGAATTCCTCTAAGCCTTCCTTAGTCACGAACCGAAAGTCGCCTTCAACATTCATAATCTCGTGATTTCCATTCATAGAGATAAATTCCCCGCCGCATCTGGCGGCTTCCCGTTTTAGTTTCTCGAGAAGGTAGAGAATTTGGATCTCCTGACCTCCTCTGTCAAGAACGTCTCCGACCTGAACCACCGTGGTGGACCCTCCAACCCATCTATCGGACCCATCAATCAGACCCGCCAACCTTAGAGATTGCCTGGTCTTCTCGAGGTCACCGTGGACATCGCCAATCGCAATCACACGGTCAACACCAGGATATCGGGTCCGTAGAGGACTACAGAGATGGCGATCACTGTTGGGATTGGAATTTTGAAGGGGTAAGAGGAAGAGACCACTTACTGAGAAGTCGACGAATGTGTCAACGAAAGAGAATAGAAGATTGGGAACATCTTTACACAGCAAGCTCTCTTTTAGGTCTTGTCCCATCTCTCTCAATCTCTCGAGATTTATGCGTATGGCCAAGTAATATTTCTCTCTCTCCTCCGAGCTCTCAACGGTCTTCTTTCTTCTTCGCAGTGCTGCTTTCCGTCTTTGAATTTGATTCCTCCTTGTGATTGTCGGATGTCCCCGAAGGGACTTTTCCCTTGTGATTTAAATTGTAATTGAGCAAACGGACATCGAGAAAATCTGGGGCCGTGAGTTTACGCAATAAGAAGGCGCGTGGCCATTGTGTTCAAAATTGAGAGGGAAAAAAGTCTGACGGCACCTTTTGGGTGGGTTTGGACTTTGGATGTGGATAATGGGTTCCGAAAAAAAAAAACAAATCTTATTGCTTGTGCACAAAAATATTCTTTTATACAATTTAATGTATGCATGTTATACATATTATAATATAAGTTAATAAATATTTTCATAATTGCTTTAATATCACATATTTTTTAAACCCAAGTGTATTGAGGCTAAGCATTTTTTTTCGTATAAAAAGTTTTATTTTTAAACCTCTAAAAAAAAATATTTGTTATTTTTTTTATAATAAAAAATAATATTTGTTTTCTAAAAGAATTAAAAACAAAATTATGTAAATAAATAGATTGTATATGCACTGAAAGCCCTTTTATACCTCTAATATTTATCAATTAAAAAAAATTATTTTTAAGATAAATTTGTATAATTTTGAAATAAGGTACAAAAGATAATTATATATAATAAGACTATAAGATAAGAAGACATATAAAAGACATATTTTCACTAAAAAAAATGCAAATAAAAGTTCGAGCAAGTCCTTTGAACAAAATGAATCAAGCATAACTGATATATAAAAGGTAAGAAACAAAGCATGATGTCCAAACATCCATGTATCCTTTTGTTATTCCTCCAACAAATATATCCTTACAAAAGATTCGAAAAAAAAAAAAAAAAACAATGAGTTTGGGTCTTGGCTTCCCTCCCTCCCTTTCATAGCGAGAACTGAGACACACGAAAGTAGAATTAGAGCATTGAAAGTAAATGTGAAATTTGGTAGCAAATATCAAATTAAATTCTTATTTTTTAGTGGATAATAATAAGAGTCAAATATGATGGCTTAATACGTTGTTAACTAAGAGAATTAGGACTTGTCAACTAAAGAGAATTTCAACTTGAATTCTTAGGGAGTTAGGCAATTTTTCTTAGACTCTTTTCAACCCAATTTGCCTATAAATAGAAGACATCACAGGCTTTTTCTTATGGCACGAAAACAAGAGAAAGAGGGTGAGTATTAGAGAGAGAAAATTCAAAAAAAATTTCCTAAATACTTGTATCTTTCCTTTATTAAAGAAAGTGTGTTTCCTCCTATTGTAAAAAAGGGGCATTGCAAATTGTGCTCTCTTTAATTTAGAGAGAAGTTATTGTAATTCTTTTGCTATAATAAAATCCTTCTATAATTTGCCTTTTATTTGAAAAAATTCACGTATAAAATTCTATTTTTTATAACTTATACTTTAATTGTAATTGGATCTGAATACCATCCTAATAAGCATTATTTAGATTACTAGTCATCAAACTTTAGAAGGCATGCTTGCTTCAGCACCACTATTGGTCTTTTGGTGCTCAAACTTATCAATGGCTATTTAAAGCTCATCAGTACCCACCCAACAGCCCTTATGGTGTACAAATATAGCCCAAACACAAATGATGTCAAACCCCAGCAACCACAACATTTTTTATCTTGGTTCCGAGCCTCCAAAATCCTTCTAATATTCTCCTCATATTTGCTACGCTAATTAACCGCAATAAAAAACATTCTCTCTTAAACAACCTTTTCACTATGCTTTCCAATCTGCAAACGAGAAAAAAAATCTGGAAATTATAATTACAAGTTAACATGTATTAAAAATTAAGAAAAATATAATACGATAATATACTAAAATCCAAATGAGAATAAGCGAGACACATAGCTAAATATTTGAAGCGTAAGATTCTGATGTGTATCATAACCTGAGAGGTGAATTTGGAGTTCAAGTCGTTTACGAGTTAAGGATGATGGAAGTCTCGAGTACCAGGTGGATGAGCATGGGATGCTGGGTTAGAACAGATTGGCATCGTATTCTCAAATTGATGCTGGGTTTAGTGCAAGGAATAGAATGGTTGATGGCAGTGAGTTGACAGATAGTTGAAAGAATATATCATAGTAATTACTAGTTAGGTAAGGATTGGGTGTGCTAAGAGAGACGATTAGACTACTTGTTTTTCTTTTATGTGTTTATGTAAAACGAATAAATGGAAAGGAAATTCTGGAAATGAGACATAAAAAACACATCCATTCCAGAGATAGACCAATTTCCAGCCTTGAGTGAGTATGATTGCCATTTTTTGTACAGTGTCAGTCAATAACATTGTTTTTTTTTTTTTTTTTTCGAAAGTGAGATTTCGTTAAATAAAGCAAAAGGCTACAAACAATACAAAGTAACCATCCAAAACTCCAAACATAACCCAAAATCCAAACACATACAACCTAAAGAAATTACAATTGCTTCCAACAAGAAATGATTATTTCTCTCCAAGGCATGATATCCATCTATCATATGCCCAAGCAAAATCAAAAGTCAAGAAAGAGAACCTCTGGCCTGCAATAAACTGATCATTAAGAGCCGTTAGAAAGTTTATGGATTGAAGCTAATACACAATCAAAGTAAAATTGAGAGAATGAAGATAAAATAGACACAAGTATTTACGTGGTTCACCCAAAATAATTACGGGCTACTCCACGGGTAAAGGCCAAAAGGAATTTACTATATCGAAAGATTTACAATTTCTCTCTAAATACAAGGAGAGAACAATATACATCTCTATCTTATAATAGGAGAATACAAATAATCTCTCTCTCAATGAGAAAAGAACTCTTTCTAAGTGGGAAAGCTTTGAATGCTTAGAATATATGAGATTTTGGAATGGGATGATGGAAATGAGCAAATGATCTCTCTATTTATAGAGAAGAAAATGTTACTATTTAGAGAGATGACATATGCGCTTACATATGTCTCTTCTTACCATTTGAAGAGATGACATATGCGCTTACATATGTTTTCTTCTCCAATTTTCAATGGTTGCATTTCAATGGTAGGTGAGCAACCATTGAATTGCAATAATATTCCATCAATTAAGCCATCTCTTTTGACATTGTAAAAGTGGATTCACACTTGTCTTTCAATCTCCCACTTGAAGTCATATTTCACGGTTAGTTCTTCCAACTGCCTTTACTCAAGTCTTGTTGCTTACGTCTCTGCTAGGCCATATAAGGATCGACACCATACAAACTGGTCAGGGTTGATTGGTTTTGTCATTACATCTACTAGGTCCTTATCAGTGTGAATCTTTTGCATATCCACACTTCCTTCCTCTACTACTTCTCAAACGAAGTGGTATTGAACCCTTATGTGCTTTGTCCGGGAATGAAATGCTGGATTTCTTGCGATGTGCAAGGCACTCTGACTGTCACAAAACAAAACAATTTTTTCCTGCTTGTGCTCGAGTTCCTCCAATAACCTTTGAATCCAGATTGCTTCCTTGCAAGCTTGTGTAGCTACCATGTATTCTGCTTTCGTTGTAGATAAAGCCACAACAGTTTGCAATTTAGAAACCCAGCTTACAGCTCCTCCTACAAGTGTAAACACATAGCCCGTAGTGGATTTACTTTTGTCAAGATCTCCTGCAAAATCTAAATCCACATAAGCTCTGACAGTTAATTCTGATCCTCCAAAACATAATGTAGCACTTGAGGTTCCTTTAATGTATCTAAGGATCCTCTTTACAGTGTTCTGATGCTCTCCACCAGGATTTGCCATAAATCGACTGACCGCTCCCACTGCTTGTGCAATGTCTGGTCT
The DNA here is from genome assembly GCA_029378325.1 of Elaeagnus macrophylla. Taxonomy (NCBI): domain Eukaryota; kingdom Viridiplantae; phylum Streptophyta; class Magnoliopsida; order Rosales; family Elaeagnaceae; genus Elaeagnus; species Elaeagnus macrophylla. The sequence goes on from CM055642.1 coordinate 29,866,426, forward strand.
TATATATATCATAGCGAACATCAAACTTCCCACTGTTGATGCATACGGTACTCGAGACATCTCCCTCCTCTCTGCTTCATTGCTATGAGACATACTTGAGGATAACTTGAAATTAACAGGAAGTGGTGTAGATATTGGCTTACAATCTTGCATGTTGAAGCGTCGCAAGATCTTATTGAAGTAGTTCTTCTGGGAAAGCCAAATCTTTCTGTTATTTCTGTCTCGGTGAATCTGCATCCCTAGAATCTTGTTTGTTGGTCCCAAGTCCTTCATTTCAAACTCCCTAGCCAATTGAGCCTTTAGTTCTTGGATTTGATCTTTGTTGGCTCCTGCTACCAACATGTCGTCCACATACAACAATAAGATAATAAAGTCATTATCCCATCAAACCTTTTGTAGTATGTACAATGGTCTGAACTGAGTCTATTGTATTCAAGGCTAATAATGAAGGAATCAAATCTCTTGTACCAACACCTCGGCGCCTGTTTGAGACCGTATAGAGATTTGTTCAACTTGCAAACCAAGTCCTCTTTACCTATTTCAGCAAAACCTTCTGGTTGAAGCATATAGATTTCTTCTTCAAGTTCTCCATGAAGAAATGTAGTTTTTACATCCAACTACTTTAGATGTAAGTTGAACGTAGCACACATAGCCAAGACTATTCTGATTGTTGTAAGTCGTACTACTAGGAAAAATATTTCATTGAAATCAATACCTTTTTTCTGAGCATATCCCTTCACCACCAATCTTGCACGATATCGTTCTACTTGATCATTGCTATCTCGCTTGATTTTGTAGACCCATTTGTTACCAATGGCTTTTCTTCCATGTGGTAATGGTACTAGTTTTCAAGTCATGTTCTTATGTAGAGCTTCAATTTCTTCCTACATTGATGTCATCCATAGAGGTGCATTTGAACTACTTGTAGCTTCATGGAAAGTTGATGGTTCTCCATCCTCCGTTAAAAGATAGTACGCAATATTACTCTCAGTAACATACTCCGAGTGCCAAGTTGAAGGCCTTCTTTCACAAGTTGACTGACGTACTTCTAGAGCCTCAGATTCAACTGGTTCATGTACCTTGTGTTGTGCTGCTGCTTCAGTAGAATCTATAATTTCTTGTATTTGATTATTTTCCACCTGAACGGTTGTAGTCTCTGAATTCTCATTCGACGTGCTACCCTCTTCATCTTTTCTTTGTAGTTGATCTTCTGCAAAGATCACATCTCTACTAATTATAAGCTTGCAGGTGGTGGGATCCCACAAGCAATACCCCTTGACACCATCAGCATACCCCAAGAACATACACCTTCTGGATTTTGGATCCAACTTTGATCTTTCTTGGGCATTGTACATCACATACACAGGACATCCAAATGAATGTAAAGTAGAGTAATCTGCTGGCTTACCAATCCACATCTCCATCGATGTCTTTAACTCAATTGCCATTAATGGCGATCGATTTACCATATAACATGCAATTTTGGCTGCTTCTGCCCAAAAGGAGTTGGATTGACCTATAGTCCTCAACATAGCTCTTATCTTTTCTGCAAGAGTTATGTTCATCCGCTCTACCACTCCATTTTGTTGAGGCGTGTATGTGACTGTGAATTGTCTTTTGATACCTTCTTGCTTACAAAGTACAAGAAACTCACCGTCTATATACTCTATTCCATTATCGATCCTTAAACACTTAATCTGCCTCCCAGATTCAAGTTCCACCTGCGCTTTAAAGTCTTTGAATACTTGAAAGACATTTGACTTCTTCTTGATTGGATATACCCAACACCTTCTAGATCATCAATGAATGACACTAGGTACTTTGCACCTCCTAGTGACATTTCTGGTGATTCCCATACATCAGAATGAATCAAGTCTAAAAGTCCTTTACTCGTTGCATCAGATCTGCTAAACTTCAATCTATGCTGCTTACTTGTAACACAATGCTCACAAAAAGGTAGATTTACCGATTTGAGCCCTGGAAGCAACTTTCTGTCGGAGAGAATCTTCAAACCTCGTTCTAACATATGGCCCAATTTGAGATGCCACATCATTGTTGATTCTTCTCCTTAATTGGTTGACGCGACACACGTATCAGCTTCCTGTATTGTTTGCCCTTTAAGCATGAATAGATTTACTGCAATCTTTTCTGCCTTCAAAACCACAAGCACACCTTTGATAATTTTCATGATTCCATTTTTGACATAGGTCTTGCATCCAAGACTGTCTACTTTCCCCAAAGATAATAGATTCTTCCTCAAGCCCTTCACATGTCGTACCTCCTGAATAGTGCGAACTGTACCATCAAACATTTTCATTTTGATAGTACTAATACCAACGATTTCCAAAGCATAATCATCCCCCATGTGTACACAACCTCCTGAGATTGGTTCATATTTATGGAACCATTCTTTTCGAGATGTCATGTGCCATATTGCTCTTAAGTCTAGTAACCAAACGTCAGAAAATTGCCTTCTGCCTCCAACCGTTGCTATAGCCTCGCTATAATTAAGATTGTTGAAAATCCTATTCAACACGATAGGACGAAACATGTGGAGATTGATAGGAATTTCATCAATGAGAAATTGGAGGAGATTATTATTGAAGTTTCATATGTCAAGACTACTGAACAACTGGCAGATATGTTAACCAATGCTGTTTCGAATCAAGCTTTTACTGATTCACTTGTCAAGACGGGCATCTGTGAGATCAATGCACCATCTTGAGGGGGAGTGTTGGCGTGAATCCTGTTTATAATCAAAATAAAAGTGAAAGATTTTGTTGACAATGTATTATTTAGAGATTTATTTTTCTTATTTAGAGATTTGATTCTGTAATTATTTCTAGCCATAACTATGAGATATTTTTCTTTTCTCTATAGACTTTTATGGATAGTTTTTTAATTCGTTTCCTAATTAAGCTTGTATTATATCACTATTTATACCTCCTCGTGAGAAGAATATAACACACTGAATTATTCAAATCTTAATTCTATTTGAGTTTTTGTGGTTTGAAAAGATAACAACACAAGTAAAATGTTGCATTTTTTTCACTACTAAATTCTAACCAATTAGCATAGTTGTCAAACCAATTCGAATTAAATCTTCTTAACTTTTCACCAATTTCTATTAAACGAAAATCATTACTTCGAGATTGACAAGGTTTTATATGTAAATATGCTTTTATAAGTATATTTTTAACAATAGGATCACAGTCCAAAAAAAATTTTCTTAAACATGGATCCGACGTCGATGTGTATAACATTTTATTTTGAACTATTATAGTTATTCTTTAAAAGTAGTGGTAACTCAAGCTCAAAAGTATATTTTTTTTATAATATCTTTCCATAAATGCTTTAAGATTTAATTTCATTATAATTAATGAATATCGCTAAATTTAAATTATAGATAGGGATGTTTTAACAATAATAAATGTCTTTATATATTATTAAAAAAAATAATAAATGTGTTCTCTTTGTATCGAAGTATCTTTCTCCTTGAAAACAAAATTATGGGATTTAAACACTTTATAACAAAATTATCCAAAAAAAAAAGTTTCTAATATTTATAATGTTTAATATCTGAATAAATAGAGATTATCCAATTTATCTAGTATGTGATATATATAACATCCCAAAATAGTATTTATTATTATATTGTTAGATAAAATAGTATTTAAATAAAACATGTCATGTTTGTGGAATAATAAACATAAATTAAGTTCACTTATATTTATCAAAAAATAAAAAAAGGAATTTGTAAATAATATAAATATTATGCTTTAACAACATTAAAATTTAAAAAACACACATTAAAAATCAAAATCTTCAACTAATAGTAAAATATTATATCAAAATTACCTTCTTCTTTTTTTAGTTTTGGCCTTTCTGATAATAAGCTATGGATTATAAAGTATTGTGATTTTTCAGTCTGGTGTTGATACTTCAGCTCCAAAAAAAGATGAAAATGGAAGTAGATTTGGCTGAGAAGGGCAAGTGACACGCGATATGGCTGACCGTTGAATGTAAATATTGGGTTGGAAACTTAGCGTGCTTTAGACGCTTTCTATCTTGTTTTGTTTTTCGCCCCTCACCCCCTCTTAATTTAAATAAAAATGGGCTGCTCTTATAGTCCATTTTCTAATATTATAAACGATGGACTTTAATGTAAAAGTCTGAAGACTCAATGTAGATTTATCAAAATATTACCCACAAAATTTGTTTTCAAAGAAGTTCAGAGCTCCTCGAAGGTGTGTCCCTCCGCCCCTATATTATGGCTGCAAAATACATTGATGGAAGCAATGCAGGCAACTGATCCCTTCACAACATTTATTTAGGTACACCATTGGAGTTTTCCCAATAAGCTGCATCATAAAACCAACTAACATATAAGTCAAAATATATGCATAGCATCAGATGGGAGGAGCAGGAAGGCTTCAAAAGGAATGGTGTTGTGGAATTTTCGGGTGAGAGCAATTATTTGGGTGTTATGGATGGAAATGACTAATATAAATTTTGATGATAGTGAGAATGATATTAATATTTTGTGAACAAATTTTAATTTTAACGTATTTTTATGCATCAATTTTAAAAGAATTTAAAAAATACTCTTAATTTTTTAGAAGTTTTAATTGGTAAGCTTATTTATATTAGTTAGGTTTTCAAATTTGGTTTTGGATGTAGCTTATAGTTATTATTTGGTATTGTTTTGGTGCCTCTTTTAATAAGTAGTGAATTACGGATCCACTTTGTAATTATTACTTAATTAATATAATATAATATAATATTTTTATAAAAATAAAAAATTATGTTTAAAATTCTAGTGAAGGTTAGTCATGATTCACTCCTTGTGCCCAATTGATTGAACTAACTGAAGACTAATTTCTAATGTAGCCTCCGTACTCGATCAAAAGTCATAAATCATAATGTTTTTTCATATTATTATTTTATCAAATGTCATGATCAATTAAGTATATAAAATAATTAAAAATCTTAAGATTTCGTTAATAAGTCTTAGAGAACTATAATGGAGTCAATTAAATGACCGCCCAAAATTTGTACTACTATATATCTATCTCCTATTTATCTTTTACTTTCTTAAACCAATCCAAGAAAAGTTTTTTTTTTTTTTAAATGTCTTTTTTCGCATAGTAATTCCATAAAGCACATAATTAACTTGAAGTAAATTTTTTTTTATACTGAAAAAAAAAAATTTAGACTAATGCCTTATTTTGAAAGTATCAATAGTAGCTAGCATCTCAGACTGTCGTTAAAAAAATCTTTATGAACAATGACAGCTATTTTACTCTTCAAACTTATAATTTAATGCATGTAATTCAGTAACATTACCTACAAATTTATCCCCCAGATAACTTAGAAGTAATTCAACGGATCATTTTCTGCATTAACTGTGAAAGTTCACAAATTATCAAAACCATAAAATATTTCAGAGTTATCATTGCAGGAAATATGCCATTTCAATTTACTCAACCGGATTATCATATTATATCCGATACATGATTTTAAAAATTTATCAGAATAAGAATGTAATAAAATCTCTCCTGGACCCCTCATTATTATCTATAAATAAATGGTGTCTATATTGTTATATATACAATGAAATCTTCCAGATAAATTTTAATTTTATTCCTCGGTGAAAGCATGATAATTTTTTAAAATTACCTAGAATAAATCATTTACTACATGATAATAGGTGCACTCATACTTCATTTAATCTCATATTTTAAAAACTTAAATATATTAAATTTAAAAAAAATGTAATTATTTAAAATATATATATAATTAGTTGAGATTGTAATAGAAAACAATTTTTCAAAGCGAAGGAATTCAAATCCTTAACAACTTTATTAAACTTTTCATCAATTAAATGAATTAAGTTTTTTATTTATTTTGGCTATGTAAATCGTAAAAAACTCTCTTTATGATGTACGTAACATAAATTTTATTTGTCATCTGAAATTAATTAGTTTTTACTATTAACTAAGTTAGTAAGACATTTTTAATGGTGGTTAATAAAAAGTAAATAGCATTTAACATTTATTCTTTCAATTATATTATCGTATATTAAAAATAAATTAAATAAAAATTAGCATATGTGTGCTTATATTTTTTTATTTTCTATTTTAGTATTGAGAAATACATGAATAGTTGACAATTTTGTAAACAAATACAATTTATATAATGTTTAGATTTTAGGAATGGTGAGATATCACTCTTCTTTGATTAAGTATTTTCAAGTTGCACCATAGTCAAAGCCTCAAAAGCTCTCCATTTTAAGGTAAAATGATAATGTTTATATGCACTTTACATATATTTTCCTTTGAAGTAATATTGATATGTAAATAAAAAATTATGTGTATTTTAAGGAAGCGAAATCCATCCCCCTAAAAAACGGATCGATCCTCCTATATATGAGCCGATTCCAAACATATCCCGATTAAATCCTGTTGAACTATATACTCTTTAAAAAAGTGGGTATGGAGAGAGTGATTGATTCCCTCATAAGCAGATCGATCCCCCTATACGTAGGCGCAATAGTATTTTGGGACGGATCGATCCTAGCCCTAGTTGGGTCAATCTCAAGCCTTGTTGGCGTAACTTTTTTAGTGTCGGATCAATCCACCTCAAGGACGGATCGATCCCGCCGACAAAAACTAGACTTTTTTACACATTTTTAATCCTTGTCAATTCCTAACTATCAATGATATTTTGACGCATCAACAAGGGACGTATTCATGCTTAGATTTTTATAAAACAATACAATATATCCTTGTTTATATATATATACATGCCTAGGCTTTGACTTAAATATGCTTGCTGATTTTATAATTCATGTTTTTAGGCTTAGCTTAATATTTTCATCTTTTATATCTATACTAATACATGCCTACTTTATTCATTAATCTTGAATTCATTATATTTGCATGATTATGTTAGTATAGATTTGAGCCTATTTATTATATCGTGATTCATTGATTATGAAACTGTGATTAAATTTATTGAATTCTTGGTATTTTGTATGATTATGCTAGTTTAGGTCTAAGCCTTTTTATTTCATATCTTTATGTTCATATAGCTTCTTCTTGCTTAGGTTCTTTCATGACTGATCATTGATATTTAAAGAAGCTATTTTAATTGAACATGTGTTTAATTACTTGTTCTAGGATTTGCTATAGATTTAATTTATTTGATATATGTTTTGAATTTTCTAGTTATGATTATTCTTTATTAAATCCGTTCTAGGACACACCTTGCACTTGTACTATTTGTGCTAACTTTTTAGGTGTTAAGGTTGATATGTTCGATATTTTGTGTGACTCGAGTTTACCAAAGCGTTGATTTAGATCCGTTCACACCAACCTTGTGGAGATCGTGAAGATAGAGCAAGGGTTCGTAAGTAAAGTATTTTGAGAGATTTATCTGTGAAGGGTAGTTTAATACCTGGCTTTGTACTTGAACATTAAATTTTCACAGTGGATAGGTAGGTGGTTCGGTGGACCAGTGGTTTCCTTCTTATGTCATTATTGTGGCCTATGTTGTTTTCACCTAAAATTTTGATGTGTTAATTTCTATTTTTGTACTTTATTTTTACACTCGATTGCATGTTTGATCGTTGTATTTAGGTTACACAATTAAAGTTTGATAAAATTAAAAATAATATATTCATCTCCCTTGAATATAGTTGGTCCTTAACTTAAAACATACAAATATTATATTAAATTATTAAAATGTATTTCAAATTTTAATATAAAATATAATATATAAAAGGCCCCGTAATAAATCTCACCGGGGCCTCTCATTTCATTTGCTAGAACCGACCTTGTTTTATAGTTTGATCATATTCATCTAGTTCTTGGACACCTCTAATTGCAAGTTACTTGTCATGGCTTTGCTTTTTGGACACCTTTAGGGGGCGTTTGGTTCGCTGGAATGTAATCGTAATCGTAATCGTAATCGTAATGGAATATAATGTAAAGGAATCAGTATTACGATTACAGTGTTTGGTTTAGTCACTGTAATCAAAAAAGGAATCAGTATTACAGTGTTTGGTTTAACAACTGTAATGTAATGGAATAGAAAAAAAAATTATATAATTATTTTAAAAATACAATATTAAAAAAAAAATTTCAGAAATAATACAATTCCATAACAACAATTAATACAAAATACAATTTGGAAACAATTATATTTAAAAAAAATTACATTTAAAAAAATACAATTTAAAAAAAAATTACATTAAAAAAAATACAATTTTTTATCTAAAATTAATAAAAAATAATACAACTTTTAAAAAAAAATATAATTTGGTATAAAAAAAATAATTAAAAAAAAAAAAAAAAACAGGTATCGCGAGGAGGCTGGCGTCGCGAGGAGGCTGGCGTCGCGAAGAGGCTGGCGTCGCGAGGAGGCTGGGCTGGCGTCGCGAGCGGCTGGGCTGGCGTCACGAGGAGGCTGGGCGTCGCGAGGGGCTGGGCTGGCGTCGCGAGGGGCTGGGCTGGCGTCGCGATTCGCGGTGGCTGGGCGCGCGCTGGTTCGCGAGGAGGCTGGCCGTTGGTTCGCTGGCTGACGACGACGGTCTGGCATGGACGGCGAGCTGGACGGATGGCGGCGATTCGCGACGGAAGACGGAAGGCCGGGCTGCTCTGGTTCGGTCTGGAAAAAAACACTGTTCACGACGAGGAGACTGGAAAAAAAATTTTTACTGTTCATTCCAGCCCTCAATGTAATCCCAATTCCTTATTGGCACCTCTGTAATCCCCATTCCTAATTTTAAGTAATTCGATTACATTCCATTCCCACGTTTTCCTGGAACCAAACATTGTAATGGACTCATTCCATTACATTACACATTCTATTCCATTCAACCAAACGCACCCTTAATACTAATACATAGAGAAAGTATGAAGCACAATCCTTTTGGGTCACAACCCCAGCAAACTAGTAAACTATTAATGGGATTGACTTGCTAATAGACTAGACCCTTCTTGGAAGGAAATGCCAAACCCGACTTGCATCGTAGCAATACTCCAAAAATGTAGAAGATCTTAGTCCTATGCTAGTACAGTAACTAGATACATCAAAGTTAAATTTCAAAAGTACAATACTGAACCAACCTTTTGGAGCACGACCAAAGTTAAGATAGTTTCCATAATGAGGAACATCATCACTATAATTTAGTACAACTCAGATGTCCCCCAAATAAATCTGCTTATCACTACTGCAAGATCCAATAATTGGCTCCCTAGGATGGAAGGCACACTCATTAACTAATCTTGTGTGACTAGGGAGTTTATACAAGATGCGTCTAGAGGTAGTACCCATACGTAAACTATCCAATCTGAACTACCGGTCGTTACCTTGCTTCCATCAACTGACCAGGCACACGTCAACAAGTTCTTTTCAAAGTTGTGTTGTTGCCCTTCAAATATCTCAACACATCGATTTTGTGGTGCATATGGGCACATGTACCAAATGCATAGCTTGCAATCCATTCCATTAGTCAGTAGATAGGATCCATTGGGACTCAATGACATACTTGTTATCATATCTTGATGACCTTGAAAAGTCATAGTAACTTCACACTTGCGCAAGTCCTAAACCTTCACGGCATTATCAATACCACCTGTGAAGATTTTATATGATGCATCGAAAAAGCTTACAGCTGTAATTTGTTATTTATTTGGAAATGTCTGGATAGCACTCCTTTAACGTATATCCCATAGTTTGGCAATTCCATTGTCAGATCCACTGACTACAAGAGGTGGTCCACGATGTGAAGGACAGCATGAGTTCACAAATGAAACGTGTTTTGCCATCTTTTTTATTTGTTTCCCTATCTCAACATCCCATGCCCTCAAAGTTTTGTTTGAACTGGCAGATATTTTCTGAGACTAGTCAGTTGTCCAATGAAGATCCAAAACTGCATTTTTGTGCCCCTTAAGAATCATAAAATTCTTGCACTTTCCATGAACATGCCAAAAGAATATTTCTCTGTCGTGTGATCCAGATGCAATAACTATCCCAGCCAGATTAAACTTCATTGTGTAAATGGCACTCTGGTGACCTACTAACAACATAATTAGAGATTCTAAGCTTGAACTCCTTCACTTTCCATTCTGTCCTGGTGCTTGGGAAGGAGGGCGGATGTATGAAGGGGCTGGGGGCTTAAGCCCCAGCTGGTTTTTTTTAAAATGTAAAATTACCATTTTACTCCCTTATGCTAACCTAATATACCCTAACCCCTAGTGTTCACTCTTCTTACCTCGCGTTCACTCTTCTTCTTCTACTCTCACTGCTTTCAGGATTTGCATCTCGTGTTGCCCAGCCCCCAACGCCAGTTGGCAGCCTGCTAGTCACTCTTCTTGGTGCCCACAAGCCACAACTCCAAGCGCCGAAACAGCAAGCTCCTCCAGCCTTCAATCGTTCAACGTCTCTAGGCTCTAGCCGTCAACTCCACCAGCCACCTCCACTTCACCACGCCATACCACCAACAACCAGTCAGCCACCGATAACTTATAATTTATGAAATATATTTTTTCGATTAATTAATATTCTTAATATTAATAATATTATTGTATTAATATTGTTCATTTCATATATGGGCTGAAATAATTTTTATTTAATTATATTATTTACATGGTAATACCATATTGTGATGAATGGTTGGACTAATTTATAAAATTTAAAAATTTTGTTATTATATTGTGGTAGCAATCAATTAGTTAGGCTAGTGAAATAAAAAATAAGTGTAAGTGTAACTATAAATAATATAATGACATAAATTTAATATTTTAAAGAGTGAGTATTTTTTTTAATGTTTAGAGATATATTTTAATGCATTTTGATAAACTAAAGATTAAACAATACTTCAATATTTGTAAATTTTTATTAAGTGATAAATTATAATGAAATATGAACGTGAAAACTCAAAGTCGACCAAAACTCTTCATTCATTTTTTAAGAAAATGGAAACAAATATAATAAAATCAAGTGTGTCTATTGATTCTCCAATTGTTGATGAAACTCATTATTCTAAATCTCAAAGATGTGAACTTGAAAGAAATGATACTAATTCTCTTCAAAGAAATCCAAGTTTACGTTGTCCAATTTGTTCATATCATGTTAATGAATAAGATGATGTTCGAAAGAAATACATTAACATGGGATCATATCAACCCAAATTAAATTTGTATCCGCCCACTTCTTATGGAAAGCAACAATGTTGATTTCAATATTTATGGTTTATAAAATTTTCTTGGCTTGAGTATTCTCTACAAAATGATAAAAAAAAAAAATTCTTTTCATGCTTTCTTTTTAAGAGTAATCCTCCAAAGCATTCAATATTTACTATTAAAAGATACAAAGATTGGAAGAGAATTAATGATAAAAGTAGATGTGGTCTTTTTACTCATGAAGAGGAGCCAAATTCATCACACAATGGTGCTATGCAACAATGACATGCTTTGAAAAATCCAACAACACACGTTGGCAAAATGATCCATAGAAAATCTTCAAAACAAGTAATGCAAAATCATTTGCGACTCAAGACTTCAAAAGAAACTGTTAAGTGATTTGTAAAGCAAGCATGTGCTTTTAGAGGTCATGATGAATCTAGCACATCATCTAACCATGGTAACTTTATTGAGATGATGAAATTGTTTGGAATAATTGATGAAGATATTGCTAATGTTACCCTAGATTATACTCCATCAAATGCAAAATATACTTATCTAACAATTCAAAGAGAAGTATTAAATATTATTACAAACAATATTGGAAGAAAATATGCCAAGAAGTGTGATGCAAAATTTTTCATTTTTGTTAATGAGGCTGTTGATGTATCTACTAAATAGCATATGGCAATTATCTTACAATTTGTTGATTGTGATGACTTCATTCGAGAACGCTTTTTTGATACCATTCAAGTTCAAGAAACTATAGCTTTAAATCTGAAGGAGAAAATCTGTTTAGCTTTTTCTAAATATAATCTTCAAATTAAAGATATTCGGGATCAAGAATATAATGGTGCTAGTAATATGCATGGTGCATAGAATGGGTTGCAAGCTTTATTTATTGAAGATTCTTTATGTGTGCACTATGTTCATTGCTTTGCACATCGTCTCCAATTAGCATTGGTTGCAGCATCTAAAGATGTCTATGATGTGTGAAATTTTTTTTCAAAGTTAAGCCTTGTTATCAATTTTGTTGGAGCAACGTTGCTCAAAACTTAAATGTGCAAGAGACCTTGAATTAGCAGAGTTGTTAGACTGTAGAGAACTTGAGCCTGAAAGTAGAGTTAATCAAATTTGCATTTTACAATGACCTAGAGTTACAAGGTGGAGTTCTCATTTTGCTTCTGTCAATAGGTTAATTGAACTGTTTGGTGCAATATGTATCGTTCTTGACAGCATTGCTAAAGATGGGCATAATTATAATATAAGAGGGAAAGCTTTGATTTTGTTTTCATTTTGTTTTTGATGAACAAGGTTATAGAAATTAATGAATTTCTATGTCAAGCATTGCAATCTGAATCTCAATATATTTTGAATGCTACAAGACTAGTCAAATCTACAAAAGAACATTTAGAGAAACTAAGATCATATTGTTGGGATGACTTTTTACAACTCGTGTTATCATTTTGTGAAAAATATGATATTAATACACCGGTTATGAGTTATATCTATTTGGATGGCACACGTTGAGCATGCCTTGAAAAAGATCATCTCATAATAAATCATCATGATCAGTTTGATATATTCAATACTGTAATTGATTTTCAATTATAGGAGATAAGTGAGAGATTTTCAAATAATGCAATGAAACTTCTCAATCTTAGCTCTGCTTTAGATCCTATTCATCATTTTAAGCCATTCAACATTGATCATATATGCAATTTTGCTAATAAGTTTTATTCTGAAAACTGCACTTAGAAAGAACTTGAACACTTAAGAAGATAATTAATATATTACGAGATTGATGTCGTCAGAAATTCAAAATTTTAAGAAATTACATCTTTTTCAATCTTGTTACAGGAATTAGTTAAAGATGGAAGGTCATATATATATTTCTTAATTATCAAATTAATACGTTTAGTATTGACTCTTCTGATATCTATTACAACTACAGAATGTGCATTTTCAGCAATGAAACTTATTAAAACATCTATTCGAAACAAAATAGAGGAAGAATTTTTAGCTAATTGTATGGTTCTTTATATTGAGAGGGAGTTTGCTGAAACTATCAATTCAGATTGAGTTATAGATGAATTATATGCTTTAAAGTATCGTAAAGCTCCACTTCGATAGTTTTTCTTTCCACTTAACAATGTGACATCATTTTCAAGTAAAATATAAATACTTTTTATGCTAATGTTATTTTTATTATCCACAAATATGATATTTTTGAAGTTTATTATAATTTTATTTACTTTTTGTTTATATTAATATGTTATAAAAAAAATTAGCTCCCTTAAATAATATTTCCTGCCCCCGCCCTGCTTGTTTTCCTCTTCTATCTTTTGATTTTTATTTTATATTATCAAAGCTTCTCTCTCCTTTATCCTTCCTAGCTTTGACATGATACTTTTGTAGCTCTGATCATTGCCTTGACAAATTTTGACATGTTACAAGAGCTTATCTTCATTGTCTTTATATTATATAAAAAAGTTTAGTTTGTCCTATGAAATCATAGCTTGCAACTCACTTAATCCATTCAATGAAGTTCAAGCACGATTAGCAAACCCAGACATGACATATATTTATTTAAAAGTTAAATTGAAACCCAGAACAGAGAGGATTATCAAACTATAAAGTTTTGCTTCAATAGAAAATAGAAAATAGGATCTTACCTTTTCTTAAGATATAAAAAAGACACTGAGTTTTTGAAAAAAAATGAACTTTTATTCATTAAGAAAATAGTATTATTAAAACTCTAGTTTCCTTGCTATTTTACTCCATAAGAGTTTTCTAATATATAAGGTTTATCTAAAAATACAATAAAAAATAAATAGAGATTTAGCTATGTGTGTGATGAGCGATGCCTTCCTCTAAAATCCCACTACTTCTATAGACTTATTCTTTCTTCAAAACACATGAAAAGATAAAGTTATCTTATCTTTTTTTTTTTTTTTTCCTTTTTCCAACACTTATAAAGATAAGATTGCATCTTATCTTTATCTTTTATGTTAGATAAGGACAAGTGTCAAGTTACATTTTATCGGTATCTATTCCTTCTTTAAAATGTGCTTTTATTAGTATTTGTATTTCTTCTAGATGAATATATCCAATTTTTTCTTTATCTTTTTGTGAGATCTTTGATAGCTTATCCATAATTATTTTCTTTGTCAATTAATGATATGTTAAATCTTTCTTTTACATCTGTTATAGTAATATTCGTTTTTTGTTACTTATTTTATAATAAACTATGTCTTTTATAGAAAATATTTTTCTTAATTTTAAACATGATGATTCTTTGAATCCATCACCTTCTTTAAGATTTAATTTTTAAATTTCTTTTTGCTGCATATCATTTATTGTAAAAAAATATCCTAAAATTTCTTGTGTTTTAATTTATATTATGTCTTATTTTTATTATTTCTATCATTTTACTATTTACTTTTATTATCTTTAATTTCGGTGAAGTTTGGAGAGTATTTGTAATATTTTTAAAATTTTAGGAGTATTTGTAAATTTATTTCAAATTTTAAGAATCCTTATTTTAAGGACATATTTAATGTTATTTTGAAGGAAAAAAATAATAATTATACAATTAATTATATTTTTTTTATAGATTTTAAAGGCATTTAAAACGAAAGATAATAGATATATATTAGAGATTGAGATAGAATGAAGAGCATCACCTATATTTTAATTTAAATCTTCCTAATTTATATCAAAATATTAATGGGTGAATAACAAAACTAACATCCCTCAAAACTTTTAATAACAAAACTAGCACCCCTTTATATTTTCACAATTAAAAAAAATGACTAAAAAGTCATTTTTTTTGAACATCCATCCAATTAAAATTAAACGACGATAATTTAGACTCATTTAATATTGAACGTTCAATATTTTACGTTCAAATTGAATATTGAACATTTAATATTGAATGTTCAATATTATTGGAGTGTTAGTTTTGTTACTATAAATTTTAAGGGTGCTATTTTTGATAATTTTCCAATATTAATTTAGTTTGAAGTGCTTGTTGGTTCTAAATTATGCCTTTATGATAGAAAGTACTCTAAATTAAAAAAGTTTAACACTTTGTAACAATCTATTATATTTTAACAATTATTTTAAAAATTAAAAATTTGTGACTAAAATATAATATATTTAATGTTTAGAACCTAAATATAATAAATAATAATAAGTTTAAGAATTGAAATATAATAAATATGGTTTAAGTGTGTTATTCAATAATTTTGAGAACTAAATGTTAACTTTTTTCATTTGAAGACTTTTTCTCAATTGATGCTTAATTTTGAGATCAACGTAGACCATCACTCATTAATTTATTTTATGAAACATATGCTACTCACATAATATATTAGCAAAATAATTGACGAAAAGTGACTCATATTTTTCTAATTACATTTTTATTAATTATTTTATTAAAGTATTATAATTAAACACATGCTTTATATATTCAAACATATTTCACTCATTTAAGCAAGTAATAACTAAATTAAAAACGTTTAAACATAGGTAATACACTCTCTCTTGGATCGCACCCTTAATGCTCGTATCTTTGTAATTACTAGCAATTAGAAACGACAAATTTGAGTTGGTAAAAGTGCAGATTTGGAGCTATAAAAGCTCTGTAACTAGAATTAACTACTTGGTATATTTCATGTTTTAAGAATTTGATCATTTTTACTTGAACTAGCAATATTGTTGCGTTTTTACCCCCCAATGTTTTATATTTTTTTCCCCCAAATTCCTCTTCCAACGTACTTCATCAACGACTATGGCATTGGTTCTGTGTTCTTTCTAATAGTCGAAGGCTACAAAGGACGTTAAAAAAGGTAAATGTATGGTTGAGTAATGGTGATTGTGAATGGGTGAGGGTGCGGGTGCGAGGTAGCGGTTGGAATAGGGTGAGTAAGGGTTGCAAGGGAAGTTATTATGAAGTGACTTTGCCCAGCTAACAAAATATGTATGTAAAATTTATGTACTCTTCCAACCTAGTTCATCAACAAGTATGACAAGGTAAAGGTATGGCTAAGTAATGATGGCTCGGAATAGGGGTGGTTGGAATGGGTAGGTAAGATTCACGAGGAAGGTTATCGCAATATGAGTTTGCCCGGTTATATATATATATATATAAGCATTACATATTCTTTCAAAATATGTATGTAAGCTTCAGATACTCTTTCAAAATAAATGTAAGCCTTACATATTCTTAGTGAGGGTAGTTGAAGGTTCGATGAGATCATCGGTAGGTTATTTGATGTTAGGTTTAATGAGGCTACCAGCAAGTTGTCGTCGGAGGTTCGACGAGACCACCGGCCATTGTTGCTAGAGTCATATTTATTTATTTGTTAGTAAAAGAGTAAAAGTAATTTTATCTTTTTGATATATATAATATGTTAAAATTATGAGTTTTATACTTCAATTTTGCTATTTTGGTAAAATTTACCTATTTTATGAAATACATTTTATTTAAGTAAAGAACTCGTTTGGTACTGCACTTATTTTTGTAAGCTCTATTAGTCAAGTAATTTAAAAAATGATTAAGTCTAATTTTTCAAAATTAAGTATTTTTTTAGGAGTAAATATGAAATTTTCTATTTTTTTAGAAGAAGAAGGAAAGAAAAGTCGTGAACCCTCCACCAACAATAGCCACCTTCTCTGGCACCGTATATCAATCAATTCCATCTATCTTATCGAAAACTAGCCACACTATCAATTTCAGAAACCATCGCCCGTTAACCAACAGCTCTAAGTCGAAATAGGGCATTGATGGACTAATTACTAATATTTGTCACGGCAAAGTTGGCATTGGTATGTCGACCATCAACAAATGGTGGGGATAGTGTGATCAACAACAGTTTACAGGGTTGTGTGCCGCTCATTTTCAATGGTGCATAAGGAAACAGTTTTTGAATTAGAGTTATTGGCTGATGGTGATGACTTTTGAACTCGATAGTGTGGCTGGTTTCTAATATGGTGGATAAAACTGATTGATTGTAGACTATGCTAAGGCTTCGAATAATGTGATGATGGGTGGTAGTGAAGGAGCTCACGTCTTTCTCCTTTATTTTTTTCTTCTTTTCAATTTTTGGTTTTTTTAATTTAAAAATAAATAATTCTAATTTTATCTTAAAAAAAAATACATGATTTTGAAAAATTTGACTTAATTAACATTTTTTAAATTATAAGAATAATATAACTTCCCAACTTAGTGTTGTACTAAAATGTATTAAACTATAGCTACATGATTTCTACAACTGAAACCTAAAAGTATTACAAAGCTGAATAATACATGTTATAAATATAAGGTAGTAAGTTTAAAAGAGAGTAAGTAATAAATTACTGTTAGCTTAGCTCATAAGTACATTACTCACGTAATAAAATTATAATTGACACTAAACTTTTAATTTTCTACTTATCTAAATGTTTTTTTTAATTTATTTATTTATCCGATTCTACCTATATAAGACTCTAAAGTGTAAAGCCTCAAAACACATATACAAAACCAAAAAACTATTAAAAAAACAATTGAAATTAACTAATTTTACTCCGCCCTTTCTGTGCGTTGAGCTAAATAACTCATTCAAAAGCCATCATACGGCAAAGTTTTTTATAGCTAAATCAATACATATAATATTAGGGTCAACGCATTTCATTATCAACCTAAACTAGTTTAACAAAATGTATTAATGTCCTAATAATTTATATTTACTCATATTAAGTACTAACTCGAATAGGCAAACTTTAAGAACCACTCAGTCCACATGGAACATTGGAAGTTCTAAGCAAACTTTTAATTCCAAACAAAACTCCAAAGCAAACTTCCCAAAAACTCCTATTCTTCAAAAATTTATTCCCGATATGTCCCATGACCCCGAATCGGCTGGTTCCGTTTCCTCAAGCAGAGATTGGTACTTTCCGTCACCGCCCTTCGTGCACTCTTCGAAATTCCAAAAATACCCCCGAAGATTCATCTCCAACACTGGAATCTCTCAGCGCAAGCAAAACCACAACCCTCCCATTTCAACGCCGTCGTTTCGCCGCGTTCATCTCTACGATACAAAGCCGGCTATTACGGTTTCATCGACGACCTCGATTTCAGCTCCTGAGCCATCATTCAGCAATGGAGGGTTTCGCCGGAGAACTGGCTTCTCTCGCCAGACCAACCGAGTCCAAAGAGCGACACCCGACGGCGATTGTATTTCGCTTGAAAAATCGAAGATTTCCAACGGTATTTTGGGCAACAGAGTCTCTGCCGCAAAGAAGCTTGTGGATTCTATTCGTCAGGGCTTCAGAATTCGAGTTCGGTGGAAAATGGCAATTTGGATAGCTGTATGTATCGCTAAACGCACATGTATACGCTTTTAGTTGCATATACTGCAATAACTTTGGAGCTTATTGTGAGTTTATGTGAGTGCAGATTTTCATGACGGTTTTCTCATCACTCGTGTATCAGAATTTCTCTTTGCATAATCAAGTCAACGTTTTGCAGGTAATTTTTTATTTTTTTTTTACTGAAAGGAGAGATTATGATGGATTTCATTAGTTGGCATGGACTTTTGAGCACCATGCCAATTTGATGATTCAAGGCATTTGAAGTACCGAGCATATTGAAGACATCTTGCCCGTTTTGATATGTCAGGAACACATTTACCGTATATTTGTATGTGATCTTCTTTGACCAGAAAAAAGAAAGTACATTTCGCATTACGATGCTTCTCAAGATACTTATTTTCTGTGTGCAGGAGCAAATTTGCAAGCTGGAATTCAAGCTAAGAGCCCACAATCTGTCAGATGCAGTAGAAGTTTCCGATTCCTTTGTATTAGAGCAGATTGATCACATTCCTAGCAAAAGCTTAAAAAAACTAGCTCTTATTATCTCTATTGCACTTATATCAGTTCCTATTCTTATTTTCAAATACATCGACTATCTACCCAGGTCAAGATCATCAGAAAATTTTTCTGAAGAAGTTTCACTGAGTAAGCAGCTAGCTTATCGAGTGGACGTGTTTTTCTCGGTCCATCCCTATGCTAAGCCATTAGCACTTTTGTTGGCAACTCTGTTATTAATTTGTCTTGGGGGGTTGGCACTCTTTGGAGTGAAAGATGATAGCTTAGCAGAATGCCTTTGGTTGTCCTGGACGTATGTAGCTGATTCTGGCAATCATGCTAACTCTGATAAAATTGAGGAAAGGCTAGTTTCTGTGTCGGTAAGCTTTGGCGGGATGCTTATATTTGCAATGATGCTTGGACTTGTTTCAGATGCTATTTCTGAGAAGTTCGATTCATTGAGGAAAGGAAAGAGTGAGGTGGTTGAGCAAAATCATACTTTAATTCTTGGCTGGAGTGATAAATTGGTAAGAGATCCTGAAATTTGTGTTCATCTCTATGAAAATTGTTTCGGCTCTTTTTTCATGATGAACTCTTAGTTTGCCTCAAGGAGAAAATTAAATTCTTAATATGTCTAATTATATTGTTGTGGAAGAATGATGCAGTTGACTACTTAGGTTAGCTTTTAGTTGCTAGTTTTTTCAGTCACTCATAATTCCACTTTAAATTTAGGGATCACTATTGAATCAGCTTGCAATAGCCAATGAGAGCTTGGGTGGAGGAATTGTTGTTGTAATGGCTGAGCGAGACAAAGAGGAAATGGAGCTTGATATTGCTAAAATGGAGTTTGATTTCAAAGGGACATCTGTCATATGCAGAAGTGGAAGCCCCCTTATTCTAGCAGACTTGAAAAAGGTCTAGATGGTTGCTTATGTTTGATGGTTTTCTTTTCTTCCAATTGGTAATCTATAATCTTACTGAAGAAGATACTACTATAGTATTAACTGACTCTTAAGTTGAATAGGATAAGTTCTCCTTTTGCATAGCACCACTAGTGTTAGTTTAAATCTTCAAATTATTCTTTCTCAAGCCCTTGTTATAATTTTGCATTTTTCGTTTGAATTGCATCAAGCATGCTGCATGTGGGGACTTTTTGTGCTGGCAATTCTTTCTATTGCATATAACATCTCTGTCAATCTCAGTAACACTACTTATAGTTCTTGAAAATCTACTAACTTGCTAGTAGGTTTTATTGCATAATGCCGCATAGCTTTTCTGTGTTCTGTTTGCAGGTATCTGTCTCCAAGGCCCGTGCAATAGTTGTCCTAGCTGATGATGGAAATGCTGATCAGGTTTATTTTAATTGATACCTTTCTTACTTTTGAGATCAAGTATTATATCCTGGATAAAGATAAGCTTTTTCTTAATTTACTATTATTTGATGAAGAGTGATGCACGTGCATTGAGGACAGTTTTAAGCCTGACAGGAGTAAAAGAAGGGCTGGGAGGACATATAGTGGTTGAATTGAGCGATCTTGATAATGAGGTTCTTGTTAAACTTGTTGGGGGTGATCTTGTTGAGACTGTGGTGGCTCATGATGTGATTGGTCGCATGATGATACAATGTGCTAGACAGCCAGGACTTGCACAGGTTCCTTCTTGACTATATCTAGAATAAAACTATTTTTGTTTTCCATAAAGAATGGCTTTAGCGGTTCTACACTATTTTCTTGACTTTAGTGTAATTGTTGAATTCTCATCGACTAATGGTCTGGCTATGGCAGATATGGGAAGATATTCTTGGGTTTGAAAATTGTGAGTTTTACATCAAAAGATGGCGACAGTTGGATGACATGCATTTTGAGGATGTGTTAATCAGTTTTCCTGACGCCATTCCTTGTGGAGTCAAGGTTGCATCATTAGGCGGTAAAATTGTGTTAAATCCTGAGGACTCTTATGTCTTACAAGAAGGCGATGAAGTTCTAGTTATAGCAGAGGATGATGATACCTATGCTCCAGCAGCATTGCCTACGGTGCTTTCTTTTTCCTTTACTCAACATTTCATTTTGGTGTTCTTATAGTTTATCTATTGTTTTTCTCTAGCGTTTTACTTTTGTTTCAATTTATTCTTGTTACAACCTGAAATATTCAAAAGGTAAATGAGTTCTGCTTGTTAGAGAAATTATCCAACACATACTACAGTCAGACTCGCCTCTTGAAGAGGAGAAAATAAAAATAAAAAGATCCATGAGGAAGTTATGCACAAGTTGTATAAAAAAAATATTTTATGTGACTTTACTGGGTGTTAAGGGATGTATTAATGTCTGTCAATATCACACAATTCCTTTTACTGCAGTAATAGACCCTATATGGCTTTATCTTGGCCCAGTTCATCTCTCGACATTCTTTTGAAAGTTAAAATGACGTGGGAAAATTGCTCTGTTGAAAATTCTTCTCTGTGATTTATGGTTGGTTTTGAGTCGAAATCTGTTCATCCCTACCAGAAAAGATGGTCCAAGTCACATTATTACCAGCACTTATGAGGAATAAATTACAAACTATGGTTTATGTATCAAAGATCAATGTAGGCTTTCCATAATGTTTGTGCATGATTGTTCTCGACTAATTTTTGTTTTGTTTTGTTTGGGGGGGGGTGAGTGGGTGATTTAGGGGTTGATTCTCATTTATCTTGTTTGATGAATGAAACTGGCCATTCATAAGACTTCAAGTAGCAGCTGCATGTGCCTTTTCCTTCTTATTGAGGTATGGAAAGTCATTCCAAGACATTAGTTGCAGAGTGCTGCAACGTAAATTTTTCTAAGGCTTCTGTTAGTCTGCTGTGATATGATTAAAAATAGATTGGAGGGATGGGGAAACTATAAGAAACGAAGGTAAAGGGAAGGGATAAAGGAGTTTGAGGTCTCTCTTTGTAGAGTGATATTTTCTGTTTAGAACATTAGGATGGTGCCTTCCACTGCACTTAAGTAAATGGGGGATACATAATAAAGACTCACAGAGGTACAATCAATTTGATCATTCAGGTCAAAGAGGCATCATTCACACACATTACCCGACCAGCAAGAAAGCCACAGAAGATACTACTGTGTGGATGGAGGAGAGACATTGATGATATGATTGTGGTAAGTTCTTTCTGTTGAAGCCCCTAATTTTTGTTTTCTTTCGCCTGAATGTTGCAGGTATGGAGGGGAAGTCTGCCTAAAAACTTTATTGTTCCAAAAGATGCAGAAAGGATACTTTTTTGTGGTTGGCGACGAGATATGGAGGATATGATTATGGTAATAGTACAACAGTCCTGCATTCATGCTCCCAGTACTTGAGTGCAGTTCTGACTTTGCAAAGTGAAGATTAATTCGGTTGCACTTGGCAATCATGTTCTGTCTGTTTCAATACATAACTGTTAACGCACACATTAATTGTGCAAAAAATAGAATTTTGCTTTTGAAAAAAAATGTCCTTTTATGCATCTAAACATTTTAGGTATTGGATGCCTTCCTCGCACCTGGTTCAGAGCTCTGGATGTTCAACGATGTCAATGAAAAAGAAAGGGAAAAGAAGCTTATTGATGGTGGCCTTGATGTCAGCCGGTTAGTTAATATAAATTTGGTTCATCGTGAAGGAAACGCTGTCATACGACGTCATCTAGAAAGCCTTCCCTTGGAATGTTTTGACTCGGTGAGTATTGCTACAGTTGAACTCTGCCAAATAATTGTATGCAGTATAAATTGCAATAGACGATATTATGTCAAAATAAAGTATCACAAGTTAAAAATTCTTGTACCCAAATTAGTTGTTGACTTGGCCCATATGCAAGTTGGAATTCTTTATGCTGTAAATTTTGAGAATAGTTGCATACAGAAGAATCCGCAACAACAAGATCTGGCATGGGATGACTTGCTTGTTGAGTATGACCATCACAATCTTCTGTCTCTGGACAAATAGCGGTACCATCTAAGTGTAATAGACTGATGAGTCATACGCTGGCTGACAATGGGAGAACATGGATGGGATTTTATATTGTTCTTGTAGGATATCAGCTCTTAGTTGGTTCAATGCATACTGATGTGCACCTTTACCTGTGCAGATATTAATTTTGGCTGATGAGTCCGTGGAAGACTCAGCAATTCAAGCTGATTCCAGATCTCTTGCCACATTACTCTTGATTCGTGATATTCAGGTACCTCTTGAAATTTTGTTCAATTATAGACCTATCCAAAGGTCATCCTCTCAAGTTATTTCTGTAATTCCCTAGACATAATTTAACATTAGATAAAGATTATATGAGCAATAACAATGGAGTGGATCTAATCTTCAGTACATAGGGGGAGCCAAATTTACATTTTCAGAACTCTTCGGTTTAGATTATAAGTTCATTTATTAGCTAGCTTTTCCCCCCTCCCCTCCCTCCCTTCCTGCTCTGGTATGTGGTAGCTAGTTTTAGTTACAAGGTTCAATGCAGGTTCCTTTTTCCTACTGCGATTGGTATTGAATTTTCTTGCTTAAAGCTTTAAAATGTTTATAAAAGCATAAATTTTATGTTTATTGGACATTTATTTTGTATTTCTTTTGCCTGAACTTTTTGTTTGGTTTTTGCAGGCTAAGCGTTTACCAATGGTAACACAAGCTCACGGAGGAAGCTTTTCACGAGGTTCGTGGATAGGAGAGATGCAGCAGGCCTCTGATAAGTCGGTTATAATTAGTGAGATTTTGGACCCAAGGACTAAAAATCTGTTATCCATGTCTAAGATCAGCGATTATGTACTCTCAAACGAACTTGTCAGCATGGCATTGGCCATGGTTGCAGAGGATCGGCAAATCAATGATGTATTGGAAGAGCTCTTTGCAGAGGAGGTACTTATCCTCTATAAAATGGTGTTTTAGGTTTAATGCCATGCAGAGGTAGGACTACCGTTAGGGGTGCCAAAGGAAAATTATAATATAATTAACTCATATGTCGTGTAATTTATGGTGTGTTGTCTCAGAGTTAAATATATGCTGTTAAGATGCAATACAATATGCTACAGGTGTTGTCATGCTGATTTTGTTTGCATAAGAGTAGGTTAAATAGGAATGCTAGGATGAACGTAATGGCAATACATGAAAATGTAAAGGTATAGAACTAAGTATAAAATCCTAATTCAAGGTTCAGGTATCAGGATAGCACAAACTGTAGAGTTGAAAGATCAATTTTGGTGGGCGGATATCAAAAACTTAAACTCTACCTCCATGAGAAGATATTCAATTTAAGAAAATAGGTAAAGGTGGTGGAGACTTGGTAATATTAAGTATACATTTGCAAAATGGAGGCTGTGGAGGCTTTATTCAGTCTTAGGTGGCTCAGTTATTTTGCTATCCTAGTTGGAGCATTGCGTGTATATGTTACCATTGCATACATAACATTTTCTGGCTACATAGAACATTCATTATTTATGATCTGTTGTTTCTGCATTATGTTGAAATTTCTTTGTATTATCAGCTAAAAGACTCGTAACTAATGTCTTTTCCTCTCAAAACCAGGGAAACGAGTTGCAAATCAGGCAAGCTGATCTTTATCTTCGTGAAGGTGAGGAACTGAGCTTTTATGAAATACTCTTACGAGCTCGACATAGGAAAGAGATTGTGATTGGCTACCAGTTTGCTAATTCTGAGAGAGCAGTTATCAATCCTCCAGCCAAATGCAACAGGCAAAGATGGTCAGCAAAAGATGTTTTTGTGGTGATTGCCGAGAAAGAATAAGTCTTTTGGAAGGGCATGTGAAGTAAAAGGAAGTATTAGAATTTTCTTTAGAATCAAAGGTTGTCTTACATCTTCTGGTATGGGTAACTTGTAAAACACACACACCAGTGGGGACAAATAAACCAAGATTTTATCAAGATTCTCTACATGAGAAACTAACCCTGAAAATTGTCTTTATATATGGATGGCAAGGACCAAACCAAGAACACTACATACTTTCTTCCCTTCAGAGGAAAATTCTATTTCTTAAAGTGGCGGTCGGGATGTGCCAGTGTTAAACCTAGTTAAATGGAGTCACCCTTTCGCAAAACACATATAGCAGGTGCATGAAGCTGCCACATTGCATACCCATGAGAAGGTATTCCCTTATTTCTTTAGTTGTTTTGTTGTATGCCTGTTGGGATATGTTTGTAGTTTAAAGGATCATGATGGTAACCAAGCGTAAGATTCAATATGGGTACATTGTCATCAACCGGAACAAAGGTTAAATGATTTTACAATGGTCAGATGACAGTTGGACCAAAGTTAGAATAATGACCATGTTTTTGCACAAGATAAATCAATTCTGATAATGTTTCTCATTTACTGTAATCTATTTATTACAATCAAGTGTCACTTTGTGGAAACTGCTTGACACGATGATCAAACTGGATAATGCTGCAAGGCAATCTTGGTGACTACGCTTCAGAAAGATCGACGTTTTCATTCACTGGAGTCCTTGACTCAGGTGATGAATCTGGGATACTATCATCAGATGGTTGAGATTCATGCTTTGCAGCAGCTTGTAAAACTCGGTTCTGAACATCCGAGGATGATGGAGATGTTGGCAACCCAATACCATTTGTTTCCAATTTCCCAGCAGCCCATGTGAACGCCTGAGCTCCAACTTTAACAGGGGCTAGCAATAACCTTAAGGAACACAAAAGGCACAATTATTCAATGTACACTATATCTCAAAGCCCTAGCATTGCACGATGAATGGTATACAATGACCTAAACAAGATTGGCAACTTGTTAATTGCTGGCGATAGAGCACTTGATGAGATGTTTCTTACAGTGTAATTAAAATAGTTACATGATTCTTGAAAAGGAATTACATACCTCAAATCTTGCTTAAAATCATCAGCATCCTCATATGAAGCAACACGTCGATAAATTGTCTGGTGGAATGGAGTGAATTAAGCAATTTTTGAAAATATTTTCATCAATGTGATGAATAAAAGATATAAACAGCAGTATATTTTTGCTGAAGGAGGCAAAATGATTGCCCAGTAGTGTACGACTAAAAGTTGGATAATCTGAACTAAAATCCATACTCCTAGATACGCTCAATGTTAGGATCAATTGAGAATTTGATGGCATAACAGTTATTCTCAACACATTGCATCCATTTGACCTTAATGGGTTTCAAGTCCAGACCATGAATCAGAAAAAGAATGGTTATGGAAAAGGTCATATTATGCTCTTTTCTATTTTCGGCAATAGAACACATGTCCTGAACTTGTGATATGCTAAAAATCATCATCCAAACTAGTAATAGAAATCGGAGAATGATTGATATCAACAAACAAATGAGAGTCGACTGTGAGAGCTCTGTTAGGGTTCTTTTATCCCCCTCTCATTTCCATTTCCTCTATCAAAAATTACCAAATCTACTGCAATTTTCATCCAAACCTCCCTTTTCACTTCTTTCATTAGTTCATGCTAAAATCACGTTTTAGGTTCTATTTCGGTTCAATTTGCAAAAATAAACGAGCTGGGGTCGCTGATTTGGGGCCTGCAAAGGCTTCCTTCCGCTCCTATATAACGATTTTCCTTCCAATCCAATATATCCATACTGAGTTTTCTTTTGATCTATTTCCGTTCTAGCTGATTTCTCTTCTTTCCTCATCCAATCACAAT
This sequence comes from Elaeagnus macrophylla, assembly GCA_029378325.1. NCBI lineage: Eukaryota > Viridiplantae > Streptophyta > Magnoliopsida > Rosales > Elaeagnaceae > Elaeagnus > Elaeagnus macrophylla. Next base: position 29,893,122 of record CM055642.1, read on the forward strand.
TAAGTCTCCTCTTGATTTAGGTTTCTGGCAGCAGTAGCTTCTTGATGTTGGTTTGTTTGATTTCTCTCCAAGAGTTTACTCTAGATTGCAACTCCGGATTTGTACTGGCCCAGTATCTCTGGTTTTTATGCTCTATATTTGATCTAGTAGAGCCTAATCTAGCCTGTATGAGTTTGTAGTATGGATGTGGTGGATGCTAATGAGTTGGAGGAAGATGGAGTTTTGAGTACAGATCTATCTGGAGTTTCAAACAACTATGTAGCGTCTGCGGGTTGGAGGTTAAATCTTGTGTTGAAATTCGCCATTTGATGGCTCGAAAGTTGCATCCTAGAAGGGTAGAGGTTTTATATTGTTTTCATAGCTATTTTTTGGTTTAAGGATGAGTTGGCTTCCACTCTCCATCTACTAGTGTCTATGCTCCATGGACTTTTTTAGGATAGAAAGTGTCAAAATTCTTGAATATGCATCGGGGTGTCGGACACACCCACTTTATTAAATTTTCAGTAAATTTATATCAAATTGGAGTGTTCGAAGACTCATACCCATGTCATGTTGCTTAGACATGGGTACTTCAAGAAGGAAGAATTTAAGTAAGATAGGTTAGTGGCTTGATTTTATTCAACTGTTAGCTTTAATTGTTAGATACATTACTATATAATTGTGGTGATGTCTTTTGATCCTTCCTTCATTCTGGTTTGAGCTCCCAGCTGAAGTAGTTAGAATAGAGTACACAACTAGTTTTGGATGGATCAAGTTTATTACTGTTTGAAATGTTGGGTAGCTGCCTCAGAGGTTCTTTGGTGGTTGTTCTGCTCTTCTGAGCTGCTTGTATTAGCTTGTTTAGGAGTTTTCCCTTGTATGAATTTGGACAAAATGAACACCAGTAAAAGCGAAGTACATAAGAAACATACACTTACTCCCAAGCAACCAACTTAGAGAACTTCCAAAACAGTCAGTACCATCTACAAAATTGACTAAATAAATAATTTACCAGTATTGCATTGCCTAGAGAAGTATATGATACCTGACCGAGGCCAATAATGCCAATTATTTGTAAGGTCGTCTCCCACTCTGAGATAGAAGTACCGTGCATAGTCAGAAAAAGAAGACATAATTTTAAAAAAGAGGGAGAGGGGGGAAGAAAATTCTGTAATGAGCAGGGACCAAAACTTTGATATGCTTAATTTAGTCACACACATATAATGACAGTTGACAAAGCAAAAATGTAAGAAAACACATACAAACCTAGTAGTGCATAAAGCCCTGCGAGCAAACCCTGTAGATAGAGTAGTTCTAATTATTAGTGCAATGTAACCTTGAAATGGCAAGATGCTCGTCTTCTTAAAACTACAAAGTAGTGATCTTTTTTCTAGTTACTTGACAGGAAGAAAATATGTGTCATGCAGAACTTACCACACCATACCCTAGCGCTTGTACTGGAGAAGGATTGATATCTTCTAGAATTGCCTCAGCTTCCTGAAATTTACAAGTTTTGCATTACTCAAATGGATGCCACAGTAAAGTATCTCGTCATTCGTCATAAATTCAATTCACTCTGATATCTGTTAACATGTGGGTGAAAAATTATATTGCTTAGATAATTTGCTGTATGTATAGACCTATATGCCAAAATGATTTGTACATGACTTATTTCTTAAAGCATGACATTGAAATGGCAACAGGATCAAGCTAGAAAATAATAAATTTCCAAGATGCCAGTAGGAACATCATAAGTACCTCATTAAGAATAGTGAGTGCTGTCTCAGGTTTGAGTTCTTTTACACGGAGGCCATGTTTCACCCAAGACTGGTAGCCGCCTTGAACTAAATAAGTTTTCTGTATCAAATAAATACCACCAAAGAGTTAGCTTTGTAATTTATTGCTTTGCAATTCAAGATGTCATGCAGTGAAGTCGGTTTTCATATGTTTCCAGTTAACTATACTAGTAGAAAAAGAAAGTGTTTGTTACGCAATATGAGTCGAACCCTTGATTTTGATAGGTCAAAACGGAAATCATAGTTTGCAAGCCAGATGCCACTAAGTTCTCACACACAATTTACAAGACACCTGAACTGAAACCAATTACATTGCTGGTAATCAGTGGCGAAGCCAAGACTCAAAGTCAGATGGGGCACCACTGCATTAGTCAATATTCAATAATGCTACATTCACACTTAAGATTCAGTAACAAAATATATAATATAATTTTGTATTAGCAAAATAGCTTCAAAATATAGATTTTGTTATAAGTTTATTGCATTTTTATTTAAAATAATATAAACACATGTAGAATTTGAGTTTAAAAAAATGTTAAGGTGAGATGCACATTCACATTTTAAATATGATTTAAATTTTATACAAATTACAAAATCTTACATGTAAAATTATATTTTCAACAATGTCAGGAGGGGCAGTTGCCCCCTCTGGCCTTATTGTGGCTCTGCCACTGCTGGTAATTTAGTAATGTCATCTTCTTTTGAGTCAAACATTTTCTGTCAATTGACACTCAATGTGGAGGTAATGATAATGTACAGAACAGAAAGTACAAATTAGTTTCAATGCCAATTTCAAGAACATTGGGAATAGTCTGATAATTCATAATAGTCATCTCTTCAGCAAAAATTCTTCACACTCAGCAAAAATTCTTGTTCGGAAGTTTTAAGACTAAAAAGAAGAAAATTCTTTAGGTTACACAAAACTAATAGATGAATCCCAACTCTTCAGCTTTTTCCTATTTACATCAATGAAAACTTTCTGAATTTAAACACTTGCCTTTGTCCCAAGTTTCCTCAATGATCTTGCAATTCCTTTGGAGCGAGAACCATCAGCATCCATAACTATAACCCTAGATCTTCCCTACAGATGGTAGAAAACAGTCTCAAAATCACTTTCTCAATGGAAAGCAACAAGATGGTTAAAAAAAAAATAGTGTTTCATAGGAGAATATTTGCGGTAATTTCATATCATTTCAAATTTAGATTGCTAATCAAAGCCTTGCAATAGAAAAAGGTTCTTACCTGAACAATCTTCAAATTCTTAATAACAGCTGCAGTCAAAATGTCATCAAGTTCTTGTCCACCTTTCAGCAGCTTTTTAACAGACCCATCAATCTGAAAATTAATTCCTTTAGAATTTTCAGCACAAACTATAGAAAGAATCCTTCCCAAAAACAAGTATATAATTTGACCCAATAAAAAGAACAAGTGTACAAGTTTAAGGTTTTATCCTTAATTGTAAAGAGCATTTTAGCATAAAAACAACCTCAGGTAGAGTTACACTTGCATAGCGGAATCGAGCTGAACGTCGAAGATCAGGAATGCCATCTCTTTCTCTCAAATCCTTCAGATGCAAAATTTAAAAATCATCTACCTTAACTCTATGTACTTGCATAATAAATTGCAAAATTATATTTCTTAGTATCTTGCCTCAGGACGAATGTCTATTAGTACAGCATTATCCTTCCCTGTCATTATCTCCAAGGTTGATTCAGGCGATAGATCTCCCGAGTACCCACTATACGCCCAGACCCAATAAAAGACCCTGCATTAAATCTGATAAGAAACATAAATTTCTCTTACAGGGTATTATTCAATTTCAGGATAAGTTAAAAATGGAAATGGTATTATTCCATAGCACAAAAGGACACCCATACCATAAAGTAGCTGAGGTGCCAAGGAAAAGAACAAATGGAACAATGGGATCTTGTGGATCCAAGCCGAGACTTCCCTCCAACCCCTCAATAGCAATGTAAACCTACTTCACCACATTGGATTCAGAATACAAAGATATTTCAAAGCAATGCCATAAAGTCCAAAACACATAACATAACAAGTTGTATCCCAAAACTTTCATAAAAAAATTACAGGATTAGATGGCCGCAGAAGAAATGATTTGTCTTCCATAAACAACAAAGAAGACCACCATAAATAAAGCATGTAATTACACAAACTTTATCCCTGATCGTCCAATGCCTGCCCAAGTATATGGTTACCTGATGCAAAGCAATCTTGGCAGGCCTTAAAATTTCGGCTGCTCTCTCTTCAGATAAATTTAGAGCATCCTTGACATCTGGAGGAAGTAATTCCTTGGCAGATTGATAAGAATACAGTACAAACGAAGCCCCATTTGTTAGAGAATGCTCCACTGTAATGATTGTACGCCTTAACACATCAATAGCAACAACTGCTACTTTACTGGTGCCTTCCTTTAAGTCACCTGATAAGTTCGTAAGTTTATCACCAGCTAACTCTCCTGTTTGATCAACAGTTGAAAATACTCCACTTACAGCTTTATCAACTACTTCATGAACACTTTTAATGACAGATGATATTGATGAATTGATCTTCTCAAGTGAGCTTTTCACTGCATTTTCTCCTTTATCTACTGAAACACTGAAAGACTTCCGGATCCCATCTAAAATCTCCTCAAAACTTGAATTCACAGTGCTCACATCCACATTAAGGGAGCCAGATAGAGAGGTAGAAGTTTCCGGCACAATATCAGGGACAGATAGAGATTCTGTTTCCACAGATCCTGATAAAAAAATTGCATTTTCGTTCAACTGGACTGTTAAGTCCTTAAGTGCCTGATCTGTAGCAGATGGGTAGGAATCTTCTACGTATTTCAGTTCAAGTATTCCAGTTAAGTGTTGTTTGTATGTGTTACCAGTTGAGCACCCTATGTCAGAATACTTGCACTGAACATGCTCAAAAACTGACTTTTCTGTGCTCTTTGCATAATCAGAATACAGAAATTTTGCGGAATGTGTTCTAAAGTGGTCTCTTTGAAAATGCAGTCCTTTTGACAAGCTTAAAACTCTGTATTCCCGAAAATATTTGGCCTCAAATTCCTTCGGGAATGAAGAAAAGGGACACAACACTCCATGAAATGAAATCTGCAAGACTCAAAAGTTCCAAATTGATAAGATATAAGTCCCCTTGACTATAATAAGTGGCATAATAATCGTTCAAATCTAATAATTGAAACTGATTCAAAATTGTTTTGTTAAACGACAAGCCCAATTTGACTGGAAACCCCAAATTTGTTGAAATGACACAAGTTATCACGCTTCACAACATGAATGATATGTGTACTGGGATTAAAAAATAAAAACTGAAAATCATAATCGTTTGTTATTGCACTGGGATTATTGCTTAAAATAGAAACGAAACATAGTAAAATATGTTAAGATACTTGAGCTGAATAGTTTTTATTAGAAGAAATACTTGTAGTTATTGTGATATGATAAGATACAGTTTGTTAGTTAGACTAGCCTATAGTACATTGCCTATAAATAGCAACTTGTACTCAGACGTATTATTCATTCAATACAATTCATCTTCACTCAGTCTCTCCTTCTCTTTTCTCTACCTCTCCAACTATGTAGCTTATCATGGTATCAAAGCCTCGTTAATGTTTACTGAACCAGCTTCCGCACATCAATTTCTTCTTCACCTAGTTCATTTCTTTCCTCTCATAAGTGTTGTTGAGGTGATTAATTTGCCTATCAATCCTAATTGCTCAGTGAAATTGTATGAAAAGAATTACCAAATTTGGCACGAACAGCTCAAACATGTCATTACAGTTTACAACTTGCACTCTTTCATTGACAGATCTAATCCACCTGCTCAATTTGAGAAACAAACAATTGAAATCACACAAGCAAATAAAACTACTTGTTCGCAAGAAGTTCTTATACCTAATCCAGCTTTTGATACCTGGAATAAGCAAGATTGTGCAATAAAGAATTAGACGTATTCGTCTATTTCTGTTGGATATCTAAAACATCTGATTAATCGCAAGACTGCTTATGAGTATTGGAGTGCTTTGGCAGAGGTGTTTAATGATTACTCACAAACACGTTTGATGCAACTGCAATGGCAACTACAAACACTTTGCAAAGGCTCACAAAGCATGGAGTCTTACATTAGTACTTCAAAGGTAATTATGGATCACTTAATTGTTGTTGGTGATAATCTGAGTGACTGAGAACAAGTATCGTACGTCCTTAGTGGACTTGATCTAAACTACACTTCACTAGTGACTTCAATTACCAATAAGAAACGTATTCCTTCCCTAGATGAAGCATTTAGTTGAATACACACACATGGTCAAAATCTAGATCATATGTGTGGATTGGATAAGTGAAAGAATTTTAATTATAATTGTATTTCTAATAATTAAAATTGTACGATATGTCCCCTATTTATAATAATGATAAGTAAATCAAAAGTAAAACGATATCTAATTAAATCCTAAGAATCAGGAAGAAAATATTCTCTAACAATATCTAAATATATACACAGTCTAATGAAACTAAAAAGATCTCACAAAATTCCACAAGTTTTGGAATTTTCACACTCATTCTCAAGTTGGATCATAAATGTTAATCATTTTTAACTTGCAAACTAAATCATCAAAACTTTGTCGTGGTAGTCCTTTTGTGAAGATATCTTCCGTTTGTTCTTTGATGGGAACATAAGTCATGCAAATAATTTGTTTTCAACATTTTCTTTGATAAAGTGTTTATCCACTTCTATATGTTTTGTCCGATCGTGTTGGACTGAGTTGAGAGAAATATTGATGGCAGCTTTATAGTCGCAATAAATCTTGGATGGAGTTTTAGTCTCAATACGTAATTCTTTCAAGAGTTTTCTCAACCACAATCCTTCGCAAATTTCTTGTGCAACTGCTCGAAACTCAGTTTCAGCACTACTTCTAGCAACTACATTTTGTTTCTTACTCTTCCAAGTTACAAGGTTTTCTCGTACATACGTGCAATATCTTGTAGTAAATCTTTTATCCTCTATTGATTCTGCCAAGTCTGCATCTGCAAATATTTCTATTTCTCTACCTTCATTTTTCTTAAAGAATAGCCCCTTCCTTAGGATCTTTTGAGGTATCTAAGTATTCTATATACAGCTTCTGAATGTTCTTCTGTTGGTGAGTGCATGTGTTGGCTGACCACACTAACTGCAACTGCAATGTCAGGTCTAATATGCGATAGATAGATTAGCTTTTCAACCAGCTTCTGATATGTCTTTGTCAATCGGTCAACTATTAGTTTCTATTTTCTTTCCTACTTCAATTGGGGTGTCACTAGGCTTGCTTCCAAGCATACTAATTTCTGTCAAGAGATCAAGAACATATTTTCGTTGAGATACACTAATGCCATCTTTTGATCTAGCAATTTTCATACCCAAGAAGTATCGCATTTGCCCAAAATTCCTTACTTCAAACTTAGAGGCTAGAGTTCTCTTAAGCCTATCAATTTCAACTAAATTATCTCCAGTAAGGATTATATCAACATATACAATCAAAATTGTCTTCAACCCTTCTTTAGATTGGTGAAAGAAGAGATGTGATCTAATTGTCCTTGTTGATACCCCTGCTATCTTATCACATTTGCAAACCTATCAAACCATGCCCTAGGTGACTGTTTTAGACCATAGAGTGACTTTTTAAGTTTACAGGCTATGTTTTTTCCCTTGTTTACAAAAACCTGAGGAGGATAATGTTATGAAGACTTCTTCATCTAATTTTTTGTTAAGGAAGGCATTCTTTATGTCAAGTTGCTTAAGTGTTCAGTCTAAATTTGCTGCTAATGATAATATTACTCGAACTGTGTTTAGCTTTGCCACGGGCACAAACGTTTGTGTAGTCAAACCCATAGGTTTGCGTAAATTCTTTAGCAACTAAGCGAGCTTTGCAACATTCGACGGTCCCATCAACGTTATACTTTACAGTGAATACCTATTTGCATCCTAAAGGTCTTTTCCCATGTGGTAAATCAACCCCATGTGGTAAATCAACTATATCCCAAGTGTCATTTTTTTATCAAGGCCTACATTTCTTCTATTACTGCCATTTTCTCCCTGGGAACTTCCCAAGCCTCCTGAATATCATTTGATATTCTTATCCTGTCAAGGTTAGAGGTAAAAGCATGAAATCTAAGAGACAACATATGATAGGACACAAATTTTGATATGGGATGAAGTTTACAAGAACGGGGTTGTTTTCTGAGTGCAAGAGGTAAATCATAAAAGGAAGTTTCCAGATTACCTGTGTTAGGAGATATAGGAACACCATGAGCTATCACCAGGTCAAACTCTTGTAGTGTTTCAAGTGTGGGATTCCTCACATATTTGAGTTCTGTCTTCTTGAATAAACAAGTATCTCTTTACCTTTATGTGTACCTGCAATTCCTGAGTTCAAGTTGTCTTCTGTACATGACCCTTTAGAGTGGGGTGGTACGGAAGGATCAGGAACAGAAAGTTCAGGGACTAAAGGTTCATAAAGTTCAAGGACTAGTTTCGAAAGTTCAGAGACTAAAGGTTCAGAAAGTTCAGGGAAGAGATCAAAGTTACAAGCCTGAACTTTGTCACTGACACTCTCCCGCTGAAGGGAAGGTTTGTGAAAGGGGTGTTTTCAAATAAGGTGACATCCATACTAATATAGACTTTGCAAGTAGATGGGCCATAACATCTGCAATCTTTTTTAGTTGAAGAATATCCCAAAAACACACATTTGAGGCTTTGGAATCTAGCTTATTGAGATTTTGAGAGTGAATGTGCACGAATGCAATACATCCAAATATTCGGAGAGATAAGCTAGATAGAAGGCAACAAAAAGGGAAAGAAGTTTGAAGTTTTTGAATGGGTGTTTCAAATGAAAGGATACGATTGGGCATTCTATTTATAAGATAGGCAACGATCAAGATTGCATCTCCCAAGAATAATTTAGGCATATGGGTAGTGAACATTAGAGCACGTGTAACCTCTAATAGATGTCTATTTTTTCATTTGGCAACTCCATTTTTTTGAGAAGTATTGACACAAAAGCTTTGGCGAACTTTTTGTAAGAGATAAGTGCCCAAGGTAGCATTGAAATATTCTGTACCGTTGTCAATACGCAGAACCTGGATTTATGTTTGGATTATAGTAGGAAAATTTATAAATACAGTAGAGACATCAAATTTTTTATTTAATAAATAAATTCAACATACTCGAGTATGATCATCAGTAAAAGTTACAAATTATTTTGTATGAATAAGACTTAAAATACGAGATGGACCCATAGGTCATTGTGGATAATAGTTAATGGTTTGAAGGGTTTATATTTATGAGGTAGAAAAGATGTATGTTGGTGCTTTGCTAGTTTACAAATTTTGCATGGTAAGTCAGGCAATATTCTATTTGAAATAATAGAAGAAAACAACTTTTTTAAATAAACGAAAGTGGGGTGACCCATCCTAAAGTGCCACAACATTATTTCACTATCCCTAGAAATAGACGCAAAACTACAACTAGCATTTCGATATTATTCACTCACATTAGATTTCTCAAAATAATAGAGGCCCTCGCATTCTTTAGCACTGTCAATCGTCCTCTTCAACGATAGGTCCTAAAAAACATAAGATGAAGGAAGAAATTGAGTAGAACAATTGGAGTTTGTTAATTGACTAATAGATAGTAAATTGCATGATAGGTTTGGAACGTGGAGAACAAATTCAAGAGTTATGGAGTCATAAATTTTTATACTCCCTTTTCCGCAATAGGTGAGAGAGTTTCATTTGCGATTTTTACTTTAATGTTTCCAGCACAAGATAAATATGAAGAAAATAGGTGATATGCATCAATCATATGATCTGAAGCACCAAAGTCAATAAACCAAGGAGTATTAGTCCGAGATGTAGCATTTGAGGCATTTAGAAATGTACCTTTGTGGTCCAGTGAACCTGTAGGAGTATATTTGGAGGACTGACCGGAGGTATGAAAATTTGAAAACATTTTGTATGTTGCTCTGTTCTAAATTGAAGGTTCCACTTGGAGTAGACTGTTGGGGCACCCCTGTTAAAGATTCAGTGGTGACCTAATAACCTTGACTTCTATTGGTGAATTATCTTGATTTCTAGTCTACAGGTTTCTAATGTATTTCCCAACATGTGTCTTTTATATGTTCATTTTTACGACAATATTCACACCAAGGCCACTGTCTTTTTTGTTGATTATGTGTAATACCATTTTGAGGCCCAATAGTTGGCCTACGAGAAGGCCCATAAGATAGCAGCTCTATCGGTCCAGAATTAAGCAACCCAAGTTAACTTGTAAGCCCAGCACTACCCATAAAATTTTTAGGCCCATTCAGCTCACTTTGCCCATATTTACCTCAGATCCACTCAACCCAGTAGGCCCACGGTTGACCATAAACCTCTCAACCCCATTCGGCCCAACTAGACTGCACAACCCTACATGAAATCCTCCATGCATATCAACAGCTCCATCTCCAACGCTACTTGCTTTGCAACCCATCATGCAGTGCCACTGTTCTTCACACCTAACCTCAGAAAATACTTCAAGAATGGAAGGGAGTGGTCAGCAGCCGAGCACCCTTCTCCTAACGTCATCGAGGTCACCATTCAGACCGACGAGGAACTCGTACACCCTCTCAATTTCAAGATTTTTTATGCCGAATGGCATCTTCTTTGCACGCCTAAGTCTCATCTAACCCTGAATCTAATTCTTGTCATAATGTTACCATCTCCATATAAAAATTAGTCTCCTCACGATTCCCTTGTTTCAATTTCCACAGTTTGGTTTTAATTTCCAAAATGTGCGATAAGTCTTCAATGTCAGAGTAGGTTTTATAAACAGCTTCCGAAATGTCCTTGGCTGTCGACAAAAAAAATGTATGTTTTTCTAATTGAACTTTGCATCGAATGTATCAGCCAAGCTTTCGCAAACAAATTTTCATATTTTTATTTTTGAAGATTATTGGGTTGTGAGAGCATGGCTCTGCAATTTCTCCAGTAAGATAACCTAATTTTTTCTTGCCTTTAATTACGAGTTTTATTGACCATGCCCACTCGCGGTAAATTTTACAGTTGAATTTTTCGACTGTGAGTTAGATGAATGAATTGTCATATCTTCCAAAATTCATGATTATAGAATCTTTTGTTTCTTTATTTGAATTTTCAGAGACAATCGATTCCGAATTGTTGTTCACCTCAATCATAGTTGACGGGTGTTAAAAAAATGGCTCTGATACCGTGTGGATTGAATAAGTGAGAGAATATTAATTCTTATTGTATTTTTGATAATTAAAACTGTATAATATGTCCCCTATTTATAATGATTCTAAGAAGTAAATCAAAAGTAAAACGATATCTAATTAAATCCTAATAATTAGGAAGGAAATATTCTCTAACAATATCTAAATATATACACAGTCAAATGAAACTAAAAAGATCTCACAAAAATCCTACAAGTTTCGGGGTTTTCACAGTATGAATAGACACATGGCTGGACCAAATCCTTAACTTGTTCAAGCAAATTTTGCAAGAAGCAATATTGGATCATCTTTTCCTTCTAATAATCAAAACCGAGGTTCACAAGGTTACTCACCAAAACCTAATCAACCTTATACAAAGGTTTAGGTCAACCAAATGATTCACAAGATCCAGCAAAAGCAAAACAGTATACTAATTTCTCTAAGGTGCAATGCCAGATATGTAAGAAATGTGGCCACAGTGCAGCAAAGTGCAAGTTTCGTTACTCAGCATCTAGAAATAGTGCTAAGCCATCATATCAGCAACCACAGGCCAATGTTGGTCAAGTTAAGGACAATACTGACTCTTCTGCCAATATACATAATTTAGACAAAAATGTGCAATTGCATTTTGGACAGTTCATTGCTCCAAGCACTGTTGTTGATCAGAGTTGGTATCTTGACTCAAGTGCAAGCCATCACCTCACTCCTGACAAGCAAAATCTCTCACATGCTATCTGAAAATGTCATGCTAGGTAATGGCCTATTTCTCTTACTAGATCTGCCTCCTTTCACAGTAATAATCATCATTTTCAGTTACAAGATTTGTTATATGTGCCTGTTCTAGCTAAAAATCTTATTTTAGTCAAAAAATTCTATGTTGACAACAAAGTATTCATTGAGTTCTTTCCTAACTCCTTCTTTGTGAAGGATTTGAATACACAAACTATTCTTCTAGTGGGAGGAACTGAGCAAGGCTTGTACAAGTTCCCTTCTCAATCGTCCACTTCAGTACCTTCTGTCAACTCTTTTTCAAATGCTTCAACATCTACATGGTGCAATATTGCTTCTGTTAATGGAGCCTTATGGCATGATTGCTTGGGGCATCCACACACTTCTATCCTACATCAAGTGTTAAAAGACCTTAATCTTCAATTATAGTCTAATATTAGTCACTATTTGTAATGCTTGTCAACTTGGCAAGTCACACCGTTTACCTTTGTTGCATGTTCATACAAGTTCTACTTCTCCTTTTGATATTGTAAATGTTGACATTTGGGATCCATCCCCTGTCATTTCATTACATGAAATGAAATATTACCTACTGTTTGTAGATGATTACTCTTGTTTTCAGTGGATCTATTTTTCAAAATAAAAGTCAAGTTGTAGATGTTTCCAAACACTTTGAAGCTCTTATTCTTCATCAATTTCATTGTACAATAAATCACTACATAGTGATGGAGGAACTGAGTTCCTTGCACTAGCTCCTTATTAGTTTCAAGGATGGTATACTAGACGTATCTCTTGTCCATATACCCCTTCTCAAAATGAGATAGTTGAGCATAAGAATAGGCATGTTGTTGAAACTAGCCTTGCCATGATGGCTCCCACTAGTGTACCCTTGTTTTTGTGGGAGTATGGGTTCAAAATTGCAGTACATATCAACAAAATGCCTTCAAAAACTTTGGCGGTAAAAGTCCTTTTGAGTTACTCTTACCTTTGAATCTTTGGCTACCTTTGCTTCCCTTTTTTTCGACCATAAAATCATAACAAGTTAGAACTTTGTTCGTTACCTTGCGTCTTTTTTAGGATATGCCGCAAACTAAAAAGGTTTTGGTGCATTATCATGTTTCTCAAAAGGTCTATATTACTCATGTCAATATTTAATGAACATGAGTTTCCTTACTTCACCATCCAAAAGTCTACATCAACTTCTTCTGTCTCCCCTTTGTCTATTCCTTTGTCTATTCAGGAGCAACATTTTGGGTCAATTCCAACAACCTCACCATCTGGTCAAGTTGTTTATAAGTCCTTCTCCTCACCTTCTTCTTCAGCTCTTCCTACTTTAGATGTTCAGGATCTTTTTGCTTCATCTACACCAAGTCTGTCTCATACTTCAACAGTTCATACACCAGTCCATTCAACTAAGTGTGTGTCATCTCTTAGTTCTTCAAATTAGGCACTCTTATCGCCTATTCTTCCCACAACTGTACTACTTCCCAATTCTCTAATACATAAACAACCTGATAATACTAATATTCACATCATGGTGACTAGAAGTAAACATGGTATTTACAAACCCACAGCACGTGCTACAACTGTTATATTGTCAAAACTTAGTTCAACATCCTGAATGGATGGAGTCTATAAGACAAGAGTTTGAGGCTTTGGTTCGTAACCAAACTTGGGATTTAGTTCCATTACTTGCTGGTAAAAAGTTGATCGGTAACAAATGGGTCTTTAGGACCAAATAACTTCCGGATGAAATTCTTGACAAATAAAAGTCACATGTTGTGGCAAAAGGATACCATCAAACTGAGAGTATAGACTACTCAGAGACTTTTAGTCCCGTAGTCAAACCAACCACCATTAGGAATGGCAATGGGGCAGTTCGGGTCAAAACCGACCCGACCCGAACTGACCCGTGGGGCAAAAAAACCGGCGAGATTTGAATTTTTTGGGTTCGATTTTGGGTCAGGTTATAACCGCGGTTTAAAAACCCGACCCGTTGACCCGTATTATTATTATTATTTTTTTTTTCCCTTATTCTTCCTTCTTGCAGATAACCTGAACTTGGAGCAACTTATCAAACTCACATTGATGAACTTGTTCAATAAATAATCGGGTACCAATCTGAAAAAACCACAATTATACACTGATAAATTAACTAGTAGCTTTAGATCTTGGGCTTTTTCTGGCGCAAGAATCTCAAGTGGATTTCTTCCGATCTTGTTAATTTGGATACATCTCAGTCACTGAAAAACCCACAAACCCACCATAACTAATACCATAAATTGAGTACCTAAAAACCCCCAATGTCAACAAACTTTCCCAAAACATTTTGCTTGAAAAATCTCTGTTCTGTCACAACTTTTGGTATGACTTACCAAAGAATAACAAATCTAGAATGTAGAGATTAAAACTCTGAGAAAGAGAACCCACTTGAGAGATAAATCGCCACCTTGAATTACCAACATACCCATGAATCAAAACCAAACTTGGCTTATCAAATCGATAATGATGAGCAACCCAAAAATGCATAGTAGTCTGATCATCTAAATCAATTGTACGTGGAGATAAACCAGAGGAACTCAAGAGACAGAATTAGTTAAATTATAAAGAATATTTATAAGAAGGGGCCAAAATTAGGTGTTGATAGAGTAGTTCCAGTTCCACCAAATCATCCCGTTTCAGTAACGGAGAGAGTAAGTGGTGATTTGAAACAGAAACAGCTTACCAGCGAAAACGATGATGACAGGTGAGGAAGAAGGCGGTGGCAGTGGCGGAGTTGCAGAGGTGAACGATGGGCCGCGGGAGCCTGGCGTTGGCGTACTGGCAAAGGTAAGCGAAAAATGGGATTGTGATTTCAATTTGCGTAACAGAGAGAGACTGAAATAATTTTAAACGGGTATCCGAATGGGTACCCGATCTGATCCGTTCCCGACCCGAATTTTATTTAATAAAATGGATATTATACCGACCCGTATCCGACCCGATTTGAACCGCCCCGTTCTACCCCAAACGGTTCGGGTACCCGTGGGGCCCCGACCCGATGGGTAAAATTGCCATCTCTAACCACCATTCATACTATACTTATTATTGCCCTCACTTTTGATTGGCCTATAAGGTAAATTGACATTAATAATGCCTTCCTCAATGGTGATCTTAAGGAAGAAGTTTACATGAGTCAACTCAAAGGGCTTGAGAGTAAAGAATTTCCTCACTATGTGTGCAAGTTAAAGAAAGCTCTTTATGGGCTTAAACAAGCTCTACAGGCTTGGTTCTTAAACCTCAGTCATTTCTTGATTGAATGGGGTTTCAAGCATTCAAATTCAGACACTTCTATAATGGTGCATCATACAAGTAAAGATGTGGTTATTTTCCTCATTTATGTTGATGATATACTGGTGAGTGGTAGTAATAGCTCACTAATTTAGTCAATAATCCCCAAACTAAATGCTGTTTTTTCTTTAAAAAAACCTTGGTGAATTGAACTATTTCTTGGGATTGGAGGTAACTAAGGTGTTTGATGGTCTCCATCTCAACCAACGAAAATACATTGAGTAGTTGCTTGATAAAGTGCAATTCAATAAAAATAAACCGGTTTCCACACCTTTGGTAGCAAGAAAGACTTTGTCCAAAACAGAAGGTAAGCCTCTTAACAATCCAACCATGTATAAAATGGTTATAGATGCTTTGCAGTATTGTACCTTAACTAGACTACACATAGTTTTCTCAGTCAATAAATTGTGCCAGTTATTCCAGTGTCTTACTCAAACACATTGGAAGGCAACAAAGAGGCTTCTACGATATCTAAAGGGAACTGCATATTATGGACTCATGTTTCACAAAAGTAACTCACTTCACCTGAGTGTTTACACTGATGCAAACTGGGCTGCTTGCAGTGATGATAGGCGCACCATAGGTTGTTACTATGTGTACTTAGGAAACTCACTTATTTCTTGGTCTTTAGCCAAGCAACATGTTGTCTCGAGATCCTCAACAGAGATTGAGATTGAGATCAGAGCTCTAGCTCTTACTGTTTGTGAATTATTGTGGATACAAAGGTTGTTGACAGAGTTATACTTCAAGCTGCCTAGCACACCAGCTGTTTATTGTGACAACATTAGTGTAGGTTACTTGGCTAGAAATCCTATTCTACGTGCACACACAAAACACGTTGAAATTGAATTCCATTTCATTTCATTAGTGAGAAGATAGCTACTAGTGTATTGACTGTGGAGTACACTCCAACAAAGGAACAGATAGCAGATCCTATGACAAAGGCTTTGCCAACAGATAGGTTTCAAGAATTGCGTACTAAGCTCTCGGTAATACCTAGACCTTGGGCATAAGGGAGGGCGTTAAGATACTTAAGCTGAATAGTTTGTATTAGAAGTAATACTTATAGCTATTGTAATACAATAAGATACGATTAGTTAGTTAGACTAGCCTATAGTACATTGCCTATAAATAGCAGCTTGTACTCACACGTATTATTCATTTAATAAAATTCATCTTTACTTATTCTCTCCTTTTTTCTCTACCTCTCGAACTATGTAGCTTATCAAAATATCATTACACTAGGCAGTGTGAAACCTTACCTGAGATTGGAAAGAACAGCTTGGGGTGGTTGAGCAAACAGGCAACATCTTCATATAAGCTAAAACATCACACAGAGAAGAAATTCACCACTTACCCATGCTTTGTGCTCCAAACCACGCTTTTTTGGTCCAAAATTCGACGAAACAACTTTAAACATAAACTTGAAAAAGAAAAACAAACCAATTCTCAAAATTCATGAAATTGCGATCAAATTGTGATTAATTGTTCAACTGGGCATCTAAAATGCAACCTCTAGAAACAGTAATCTCATCCAAATTGGATAAGAATTCAAGCATTTGCTTCTTTGGCCTTTAGCGAGCTCTTACTTGAAAGATACAGTTTACAGCGATTTGCACTGACGTTTATAAATTGTTAGATGATGAATAATATAGATATGACTAGGACATAGGAAAATCGTGTGGCTTGTTGAAGCTAACGCGATCTTGTTTCGCTCCTCTTTGCCTCTCGTTTCATTGTGGGGACGAGTTTCTCATTTTCGGTTAATTTTTTATTCTCGCGTCAATATTAGATTTTATTTTAGGGTGGGGACATGGTCACTAAATTTGTCATTTTTAAACGTATAAGTTCAAAACCTATCGCTCCCTTAAAATAATCATATATTAGTTCAATTTTATATTTTAATTAATTATTTTAATATTAAAATATATATATATATAATATACAGTAATGTTTTAATTATGAGTATAATGACTTATTTTAATAATTTATCTTCATTTCCTCTATTAATAGCTTGTTTTCCATCATTATTTTATTTTTTTAATTTTAAAATATAATATCATTTTTATGGTTATAAATACCAAAATTTTTCTCAGCTATTTTTTATCTTTTTATAGCTCACTAAAATTAAAATAAACAAAAACATCTATCATAACACTAATATATCCTTTATTTGTCCTTATTTTTTCTTATTATTTTTACTATCCGGTCACACTTTTAAACATTTCAGAGTTAAGATAGAATTCAAGCATATTGCGTTACGAATTTTGGGGTTTAAATTTAGAATCAATAAATGGATTTCTACTAGGTTTAGGAATGAATTATTGACTTTTTTTTCCTTTTTTATTGGGATGCAAATTTTAGATTTTGTTTTTAATCATATGGTCGTATGATTCACATATAAAATATTTTTATTATTTTAATTAATTTTAATAGACAATTTTAGTAATATGTAGTATACTATTAAATTTTAAAAATTTAAATATATTTTTTAAAAAAATATAAAATTAATATATATCAATATTATAAGTTTAGTATTTTTTTTCCTTTATTTTATGTTAAATTTGGTACGTGATGCGTGAAAAAAACAGTGTCAGTGATATTGTTACATTTGAACTTTTGAAGTTATGCATTAATGGCTTTAATTTTAATAAAAATAAGATAGTAGTTTGATATTTATTAGTCTTTTATTTTTTTAAAATATATATTTTAATATTTTTAAATGATATGTTCTAAATCTTTCAATTTTTTTAAATATACATTTAAATTTAATTTCTTAAAAAATTATCAATTTTTTAGCACATAATTTTTATATAATTTTTTAAAATGGTAATTTTAGAATTTAATTTTTTTTACTAAAAGAATTTAAAAGAAAGGACAGAAAAATGTATAATAATAATAATAAAAAAAAAAAAACAATATGGTCAATTTATTATTTATTTTTTTATCTCATAATTTAATTTATATTTTAAAAAAATAAAATAAAATTAAAATTTCAAAATTACTCCTTTAAAAATCATATGAAAATCATGTGTTAAGAATTTTTTTTTTTTTTAATAAATTGAATTTAAGTATACCTTTTGATGATAACTTAGAAGACCTAAAATGTACAATTTAAAATATGAGACTAAAATATATCTTTTATAAAAATAAAAAATTTGTAAAATACCAAACTCAATAAAAAGTGTTAAAATTTTGTGAATTTACCAATTAAATTTTCAAACATCACCTAAATAATAAATACATACACACACACACACATATATATATATATTATCCATATATTTATTCTTGTCAATATTACCTGCATTATCACTCAAATATATATATATATATATATATATATATATATATATATCGCATTCAATTAGATAAACATTCAAAAAAAAAATTAAATAAAAGTTATTTTTTAATTATAAAATTATATGATTTAAACATAAATAATATTATTTTTATTATTATAAATTTTTAGGAATATTACTTTTACTTCTTTTTTTTTCTAATTTGTTTTTAAAGGATATTGTCTAATGCTTGTACATCTTAGTCCTTGTTCACAGAAACATTCATCATTTTGGGAACATTGGAGCTATCATTTTTAACATATTACCATTGTTGAACGCATTCTCAAAAACATTTGAGAAATAAAAAAATATTCCATTCAAACGTGAAACCATAAAGCTAGATCATGCTCAACATTATTAAACTAATTGCTATTTTTGATGTTATATGTTAAATATTATTTATATAATTTTTCAATGTATTTTCCTTTTCGTAAACACTCCAACAATTCAAGCAATAGACATCTATAGTAGCACCTACAAACCATGAAAGTTTGAATAAATTAATTTTTGAAAACATTTATGATATATTTAATTTACAAAAATCATTACGAAAATACGCTATAATATTTTATTTTTCTTACAATTTATATAATCATTTATAATTTTTTTTATTCATTCTACTTCTATTAGTAATAAAAAAATTTATTTTTTAATTTTACTTCATTTATAATTTTATTTTAATATTATTATTTATTTTAATTGCCCTGCAAATATTATTATAATAATACAATTTCTTTTAAATTCAATTCTATTACAATTATTATTCTCCTTTATTTTATATTCATTTAGCAAACCACGAGCCACCTTAGTTTTAAGTATAAATTGGCTGGAGTAGAAAATAGAATGCAGTGGACGGGTGAAAATTAAAAACTGCTCAAACGTTTTCATAGGAATTACGCAAAATAAACAAATATAGGCCCAAGTCCTAACAGAGTAAACGGTAGTCATAAAAAAGTTGACGGGAGCCAAACATGATAAATTGCTTTCTAGATTCAGTATTCTCAAAACTGGGAAAAGTAGACCAAATCTCTGGAAAGAAAAAATAAACAAGCTCAAACTTTAAGACTGCAAAATCGCAGCAAGTTTCCTAAGAGGCAACAAAAAATTTCATGAACTAACAATTTTACTCATCGTCCTCATCGTCGTCAGCCCCAGCTGCTGCATTTAAAGCATTCAAACGTTCGACCAACTTGGCCTTTCTCTCTTCATAAGTGAGTTTCTTCAAGTTGAACCTGCGAAACAAAATCAATGCAACTCTCATGTAACTACAAAGAGTTTGAGCATAGAATCGAATACAAAAAATAAAATTAATAAATCCTAGGACAGTAGAACTCAATCTTCTATAGATGGCATGTACAATTACAGCTCTTACAACTTTGCCGGGCAAAAACATCTATATAATATTCTAGCTACAGTAACTAGTAGATAGTACTTCCAGAATCACATCCATGAAAGAACATAGATAAATGACAACGTGAAACTTAAGTGTGAATAATTTGAGACAGGCAATAATCAAACAGTACAATGCAAAGTGCAAACACAAAAGAAAATAAACAAAAACAAAGTGTAAGCTACAATCAATAGTCACTAGGAATTATCATTTAGTTACCTCTTATGTTCCTTAGGAGGCTGCTTCTCAGATTTCTTTATGGACGGATCGGCACGGATAGAGGAGTGAACCTTCTTATACATTTCTTCAATGTTGTCAGCATCAACTCCTTTCTTGATGTATTCACTGAAGTGACTCTGATATTTCTCAGGCTCATCTTCCATGAGCATCTAAACTCCAAATGCAAAATCAAGACAAGTAGGATAACTCAACATGCACCAAAGAAAACAATTAAATATGAAGGTCATAACAAGAATTCTCAAAATATTTACCCTCATGTATGCAGCAACGTGGCCACCATAAATATACTTGCGGTGAACCTCAGCATCAAGTTGCTTAGAATCTTTGCTGAAACCAGCAAACCTCTTCTCACTATGAGGAATATCCAATCCTCCGTCCAGAGCACCCTGTATATATGTTTTTATTGGTAAGATTCCAGGACATGCAATATGGACACAAGTTGAACAACTCCATTCAAACGATTGAGCCATTGGCAATATATAATAGATAGATGACTCATCAAATAAGGAAAACAAATTTCATGAGAAAGATCTATAACTTAGAGTTGTTTCCTTGATAAAACAAAATATAAACCTAACAAACATACGGTAAATACCTTAAGGGCACCAAAAACACGATTTCCTGTAGTTGTCCTAATCAACCCAACATCCAGAAGAGCACGGAATGGCCTGCGGATCTCAGCAGGTTCAACAGAATAATCCTCTCCTGTAGCCTGAGAAAATTAATACTTCAGTTAATAAAATAAATAAAACAAAAAACAAATGGCAATCATCATTAAAGATCAGTGGCTTGGACTCTTGAAGTATATACCTCCACGTTGCCCTCATATTCTTCATCCATTTCTAGAGTCTTCAGGACACGTCGTGCCAAGAGGAGCCCAGTGCAGTAAGCTGATATTACAATGACAACAAAAAAGTTGATTAAAATGGCCGTAAACATACAATAAAGGTGAGAGTCGGTCAAAAAAGCATACCTGCAGCATAGTTGGTTAAACCAACTTCGAGCCCATACCGTGGGAGCTCGTGAGAATACGCAGAAGCAAGAACCAAATCACCAGCAATACTGGCGGATACAATCTGAGCAACGATATCTTTGTTGGTCTAATGGCACAGTTAAGGCCTAAACATAAACAATATAATGTAAACCAAACCCTAGGTTTCACAGTCAACAACGCAAGCATTATGTGACCATATCATCATACGACAGAAAAGGTTATACCTTTAAATTAGTTCGAAATGAAAAAAAAAAAAAAATCCGAAGACGTAACTAGTATTAAATATTAACCTCCTCATATCTAACTCTAACACAACAGAGAGAACCGAAAACACGATAAGATAACAAAAAGGATACGAAACGCACAACGAATCGATACTTTGGAGTATTGTACTTGTTCTTGTCCTGATTAATCAAACGGATCCGAGCCCGATAGTCCGTCTTTCCGTCTGAGTATTTCAGAAAGATAATAAAGCTTGAACGAAACAAAACCATATAGTACAGAGCTAGAAAGGCCATAAATCAGAAAGAGCATACCTCTTCTTCTCTTGAATTTGACCTGAAACCTCTTGAAGTAAGCCCTACTCTTTTGTGCTTTGACATATACCTATTAAAAACACGAAAACTGAATTAGCAATCAATTGAAGAAAAGTATGGAAATTGTAAATGCAGGAAGACAGAAGGAAGAAATCACCATTGTTGCGAAATACTAATGCAGCCCCAAGGGAGATGAAGCAAGTAGGGTTTCGAAGTTTCACATACGCGGTTCTGCTCTGGAGAACGAAAAAGATATAAGTGGTTCTAGGGTTTGGTTCTTTGGGTCAAATTTCATAGCCCAATTGTTATTATTTCTATGTACATCCGTACCAAATCTAAGGGCATCCTTTAAAGTTTTTTTTTTCATTTTTCATTTTAGTGAAAATGTGAAGTGAAAAAAAATTATGGGTGGCACCAATTGGGGCCACATTTTAGTTTATTTATTTATTTATTGTATTATACATTTTACTCATTTTCTTCTAATGAGGAAATTTCTTTGCTTTTTAATTTTTATACATTTATTTAAAATTTTGCCATTAACCTAAAATTGGACTTTTAGTCTTCTACTATCCAAATTGACAACGTGTGGTTAATAATTTATCACTTACAAGTCATGTGGGGGTTAAAATTGGACTTTTAGTCTTCTAATATAAAATATGTTCCCAATTTTTATGTTCTTTTTTTATTTATTAAAGGTCCAAACCGAATAACAATTCAATTTATTATGCTCATAAATGGCAACAAACTTCTCTTATATGATTCGTGATACTAGGAATTAGTTTGATAATTGTTGTCATGTATTGATGGTAACTAACATTTGTTTTTTACCTCGATGGCTATGGACACCGCAGTCCTTTTAACGTTGCCTTATTTATAATATTAGTTTTGGACTAATGCAAAATGCATTGATATTCAAATTTAAGAAATATATAATGGTATTAATATCAAACAATAATTATTATTATTCTAAAATTCTTTATTTAAAAAAAATAAAATATAAAATATCTTAATAAAATTTTAAATAAAAAAATAATGTTAAATTTTGTAAAAATGTTTGCAACAATACTCTTAAAATAAATAATTAAATAATTTATTATTTTAATAAATAATAAAGATAAAATAAAACTATTTTATGAAAAATATGTTTGCTAATTTATGTCAATAACATACAACATGATTAAACATAATAAGTATTTATATAAGCATTTTTTACTTAATAATAATATATATTAGTTAATTATTTATTAATTCATATTAGATATGATTTATTTTTGTTAAATATTATCCGTTTATAATGAATTAGTCGGATCTAACTCATTTATTAAATGAATAGGCACAAACCGCAATATATCTCTTTATTGGTATGTTTGGTTCACAGTAATCATAATAGAAATCATTCAGGGTATTGCTGTGTTTGGTTTGATTGTACTTTGTAATAGAATGTAAAGAGATTATAACAGTAGCAGTAATCCTCATTACACCTACAGCCCTTAGGAATACGGTATAATGTTATATTTTTCTCACAATTTGTATAATCATTTATGATTTTTTTACTCATTCTATCTCTTTTAGTAATAAAAAAGTTTATTTTTTAATTTTACTTCATTTATAATTTTATAATCTTTATTTTAATATTATTATTTATTTTGATTACACTGATTAAACAAATATTGAAATAGTAATATTATTTCATTTACATTTAACTCCATTATAATTATTATTTTTATATTAAGTGAACCAAATGTTACCATATGTGTTTAAATAACTATGCAAGGTAGAATGTTTGTGGTGGCTTGATAGGCATGCTTTTTAGAACAATTTGGAGTATTGGTCGGAAAAAGCTTTACCTAGGTTCAATATGTACATGTATGTTTTCATATGTAATTTTTGGCATTTGGGTAAGCTTTTTTTTATTTATTTATTTTTCCCTTATTTATCATATATGTGGAGAAAATGTTACTTTAGTTCCATAATTATTATAAAATAGATATTTAATCCTGTAATTATTATGTTAAGCTAATTTGATCCTGTAATGTTTAACAAAAATATTCAAAGTGGTTCAATTGACATAATGTTATCGAAATTATGCGCTATACATAATGAAAAATGTATTTGTTAACAACACACTTAATTAATTAAAAACAACTTAGTAATTTTAAGCTACAATAACTATAAAAATTTGGAAAAAAAGATTCATATATAACAAAAAGCTTGAAATCTATTTTTCTACAATACAAAGAAAAAAAATTGATTTAAAAATGATATAATTTAAGGATATTATGGTTTCATTTGGAGCTATGATTGATAAAATTTATCCAATATCAATAAAAAAAGATCATGCATCTTCAATTTGTATTTTTCTGTTGTATGTAAATGAAAAATTACAATTTAAATTTATTTGGCTTTTTAAAAAAAAAAACAAATGAACTAATTGGGCCCAAATAAAAAATAACGAAACTAAACTCCTCATTTTAAAATATAATATAATTAAATCCACTTTCATCCTATGTAATATTATTTTGTCTAGTAATGTAGTGATGCCTATATGAACAATATTTTGCTTGTTTAACCATAGAAAGGCTAGCAAAAGTTGGTGCAAATATGGTGATTATAAGTAATTCCTCTAGACAATCATTTGTGACCATTGAAAAAATGACTCGTCTTGGGTTTGATCTCTCTCTCTCTTTGTGGGAGCCACTATCATATATTCTTCAACTGTTGATGTTATGATGTATCACGTTCTAATGTAATAATATGTAATGCTACGTAGTGAATTAATTCTATGTAATTTTGTTGTAACAGTTTTAGTTATAGTGTTTGTCTGTCATTGATGTATTGTAAAATGAATGTGTTGTTATATAAGCACACAAACATAATGTATCCAGTTTAAGCAAAAATAATGATTTAGAAACAATTTTCTTTATCTCTTCTTTCCTCACCATCTTTTCTCTTGTTCACTGGTTTTGAGTGTTCATCATTTTCTTGCTTTTCTCAAGAGTAGTTTTAGTTATTTCATGGTATCAGACCACTAAGTTTAAGTTGAAATTTTTGCTTCAAATGGAGAATAACAATCAAACAACTAGCAAGCAACAAGATCAATTAGATTTGGTGGATTTAATAAATCGATTTTGATAACCTTTCATAATCAAGTTGCTTCAATTAAACTTGATCAAGAAATCTCCAACAAGATTAGATAGCGAAGGCAAAATCAATTCTGAATTTTACTATTAGATAAGGTAAGATTTGCTCATAGATGATAACTTCTATGAATGAAACGTTAATGAATGATGTATCAAATGTAGAAACCAAGATGTGGAATGCTTTGACGATTCTTCAATCACTCACTCATTCATGTGCTAAAATCTTTTAATACAAATTAGAACTCAACATTATTACTAAAAGTAATTTGTTTATTAATGAGTATAGATCTAGTTAGGTAATTATTAGCATGTGGTTATAATATGAGTGATGAAGATCAAGTTCATGCAATTTTAAATGGAGTAGATAAAGATAATGATATTGTGCACTACATGCAAGTGTGTTTGGTAGATCTGACTCAATTTTTGATAAGGATGTTGGGCTTAGGATTTCATATCCAAAATGTTAACATACTAATTTATCATAACTTATACCTAATTTACTATTCATATTTTTTTCAATATGAGACTTGTTTGCATATCTAACAATCTCCTATGAACAAAAACACATTTTTCCCCTTATGGCATCTTGTGGCTAGGTGTTGGTTTCGTTTTGATAACAATTTTTAGTTTTCCAAATTCATAACAAAATTCAAGATATTTCTCTTCAGCTGATCAAATATGTAAGGTTTATGAGTATTGGCAATTTTCGTGAACAAAATGTTTGATTGTAATCTAGCATAAGCATTCACCTTTTAATCAGATGATACATGATGATGAAGTTACCAAGCTTGCAATGCCCATATGACAGGTAAAATATTCTCTCATTCATACACCCTCACACAATTGAGCACTACACTTAGTATGAATCGTAACGAAAAGAAATTGTAAACATATTGGTCGATCGATCAAGAGGACAGTTCGATCGATCGAGTATAGACCGACTTCAATCAAGCTGCTCTCGGGTTTGAAATTGCATAGTTAGATCGATTGAGGTTTGGATCGATCGATCGAGCATTGGCTAGATAGATCGAGCTTTGACTAGATTGATCGAGCCTGTTTTTCAGTTCTACTACAACTCTGTTTTTAATTCGCCCATATATTACTTTTATCAATTTGACTCATTTAATATTGAATGCAAAATCATTATATGAGTAGAATTATTGTAAAAGTAGAATCTTTGTATGAGTAGAATTCTTGTGAAAGCAAAATCCTGATATGAGTAGAATTCTTGTAAAAGAAAAATCCTAGTATGAATATAATTGTTGTGAAAGTAGAATCCTTATATGAGTAGAATTATTGTGAATAGAATTGTTGTGAAAGTAGAGTCCTTGTTTGAGTAGAATTGTTGTGAAAGCAAAATCCTAACATGAGTATAATTGTTGTGAAAGCTAAATCCTGATATGAGTAGAGTTGTACTCTATTATTAATCCTCTTTCAAGTCAAATTGGACTCTATATAAGCAACGCTTATTTGTGCAAAATATCAACCACACTGAAATAATATTTTCTACAGCTGATTGAGTTTTTAAAAGAAAAATCTTATTATCTTCATCTATTAATCTTAGGCACTTTCTTGTTTTAATTGTTCAAACATATTGTGTGGTTATGTTTGAATAATTCATGTGCCTAATTGCTTTTCATGATATTGAGCTTTACATAATTGTTCTAGAGTTTGCTAGCTAATTTGGTTTTTACGTTATATGCTATTGAATCTACTAGTTAAGGTTTTTCATTGTTGAATCTGCTCTAGGACACACTTTGTACTTGTGTTATTTGTGTTAACGTTTCAGGTACTGAGGTGACGTGTTCGGTATTTCGTGTGACTTGAAATTACCAAAGTTGACGGGTTCGATTGATCTTGTAGACTCAAGTAGATCGAAACGTTGGTCTGGATCCAGACACTTAGCTTGTAGAGGCTATGAAAGGAGCGACGACTCGTAAGTAAATTACATGAGGGGAATCTATCTGTGAAGGGTAGTCTAGGACCTGTGGTTGTAATTGAACATTGATTTTCATAGTAGATAGTTAGGTGGTTCGGTGGACCGGTGGTTTTTCTCTTAGGTCATTGGAGTGACCTAAGTTGTTTCCACCTAAAAATCTCGTGTGTTGTTTTTTAATTCTGCATTTTATTTTTATACGTGATTGCATGTCTGGCCGTTGTGTTTAGGTTATATAATTAATATTTGTTAAAATTGAAAATAACCTATTCACCCCCCTCTAGGTATATTTGATCCGTAACTAAAAACTTTCAATTGGTATCAGAGCGGGTCACTAGATAAACTTAGTATTGCCTAGGACCTTGTTATGGATCATTTGAGAGAGGGTTCTTCTACAACCCGTCCACCTTACTTTGATGGGTCTAACTACCCATATTGGAAAGCTCATATGAGAGCCTTTTTACGTTCCTTAGATGAAAGTGTATGGAATTCTGTGCTTTATGGTTGGGAGCCACCTAAGGTTACCATGGACGATGTAGTCACACTTAAACCTAGGAAGGATTTGACTACTCAAGATAAAATTGGTAGTGGTTGGAATCAAAAAGGTATCAATGCTATTTTTAGTGCTATGTCGCCGGATGAATTTCGACGTATTTTTGATGTTGAAACTGTTAAGGCTACTTGGGACACTTTAGAGGTTGCCCATGAGGGCACGTCCCAAGTTAAACGAACAAAACTTCGCATGCTAGCTACTAAGTTTGAAAATCTTAGAATGGAGGATGATGAAATGTTTTCTGAATTTTATACTAAATTATGTAATATTACTAACTCTTCTTCAAATCTTGGAGATAAAATTGATGAATGCAAGTTAGTTCGAAAAGTCTTATGCTCACTACCAGAACGCTTTCAAGCAAAGGTTATAGCAATAGAGGAAAGCAAAGACATTAACACCATCAAGATTGAAGAACTCGTTGGTTCAATTCAAACATTTGAAATGAACCTTCGAACACCCAAAAGGAACATTGGTATTGCTCTCAAAACCACCAATGCTGATGATGGTGATAGTGATGATGTTATGGAAGATGAAGATCTACTCACCCTAGCTAGAAAACTCAAGAAAATGTTCAACAGAAAGGATCTACAGATTAAAGAAAAATCAAGCCATATAAGAGATCGTAAGGGAAGAGAACTCACGCCAATGAGTTCAGAAGGTAAGAAAACTAAACTCAATGGACCTAAATGTTTTGAATGCAATGGTTTTGGTCACTATGCAGCTGAGTGTGCCAACAAGAAGAAGAAAGCAGGAAAAACTTTCAATGCTACCCTTAATGACTCAGAAAGTGATCAAGACCAAGCTAGTGGTTCAGATGATGGTAACACTAACTACGTAGCTTTTACTACAACTGTTGATGGATACTCCAGTGATTCAGACCTTGACTCAGATGATGAGGGAAGTAAATTTATTCTTGCTAAATTTAATGCAAACAGTTTTAAAAAATTATTTTTTGATTTGATTAACTGCAAGAAAGAAAAGGATAAGCTTCTCATAACTGTGACAAAGCTGAATGATCAAATCAATTCGCAAGACCTTAATTTGTCAGTTTTAGAAAAAGAAAAAGTTGAATTGTCTGAGTATGTTGACAAGTTGAGTTTGAGTCTTGCAGGTATCAAACAGGAAAATTCAAAGCTTGTGCAGGAATTGGAGCAATCAAAGGAAACTGTGAAGAGATTAACTATTGGAGTTGAACGGCTAGACAAAATGTTGAGCATTGGTAAGTCATATAGTGATACACGTGGTCTTGGATTCTTAAATGAAAGCTGTACACCTTCCACTTCAAAAACTACATTTGTAAGGTCTTCTAACTCTACTTCTACTGCCACTAATTTTGCACAAACACCCACTACAACTGTAGTAGCTAAAATTGTTAAGTTTGTGCCCATTTGTCATCATTGTGGTAGAAAAGGCCATATTCGACCTAATTGTAAATTTTTGATGAATGCTCTTCAATCTAATAATTATCTTCATGCTTATAGCAATAGAGCTCATAATTATCATCCTACCATACATATGACATCTTCATTAAGGATGAATTTGAATAGGAAAACTGAGTCTAAAAATATGTTTTTAAAACCTAAGGCAATTAAATCTCAACCCAAAGACATGAAGAAGTCAAAATTCATGAAATTTTGGGTTAGGAAAGATTGCATGTTTCCTGTCACTTGATCATTATTGCTCGTCCACCTAGGTACTTTTGTTTGAGTGCTTAAATGACCCTAGGTGAGTAATTTCATATGTTTGTTTTTCTTTCTGTTGTTAGAATTTTTTTAGATTGTTTAAAAAAAAAAACCTACAAGGTAATGGATTCAGATAATACTTATACTTATACAACCTTGTCTTTTGTAGCTTATTTTATTTTGATTCTTATTGTATATATATAATGCAACAATTCAAAATTCTGCACACACTTGCATTATTCACATGTGATGATACTATTGACTGAAACTTATTCACACACTCACTGAATACTTATGTATGTCATATTTGAAATTTATGATTAATTTTGAAAGACTCTAAGACTTGAGCTAATCTTAACTGCGAAATTGTTTGAGTTCTATTTTTTATCTTTTAAAATATTTCATCTTAGGGAGACAACTAGTATTGAGAGGCCTATCTACTATGATATGTGCAACTACTGTAGTGAGCGGAGAGGGCTACCTCATAACTAGTGTGAAAGTCATCATATTAGATTAATGACTCGTGCATGTTACAAAAAAATTAGTAAATAAAAAAATAAAAATTTAATTAAGAAATTTTATTTGGCATGTACAAAAAGAAAGAGCAAAAAGGTTTTAAAAAAATATATAAAAAAAATTTCTTTTGATAGACATTTTTTATTATGTAAGATTGAAGACTCAATTACAATTTAGCATGATAGGTGAAATTATTTTCTTTTGGGTCTCTTATAATTGGTCATAAATGAATTATTTGAAATACTAGTGGAGTTCACACCGTATACTACTCTAAGTGAATGTCAATATGCCATTATATGTGTTAGTGTGTTTGTGTGACCTATTAACTTTACTTGCTAATACAATAAATAATCAAAATTTAAGCAAAAATAATTTTTCAATTGGTTGTATGCTTATTCGTCTTAAATGGGTTTATTGCTTTGTGTGGTCATAAAAAAAAAGTAATAAAAAAATTAAAAAAATTAATATTTTTTGTTTTCTTTTAAATTTATTTTTACGTCTAGAGAGTCATAGAACTTAAGGGGAGTCATTGCTTACATATTTCATTATTCTTCTTTTTTGACTTGTGCAATTTCTCCTACATGTTTTGGACATATACATGTGTGATCATATGCATTTTTAGTCCACTTCGATAATTGTTAAACCTTGGGGAGAGTGATCCATGTCATTTTAGCTATTTCATGATTTATCAGTTCGTATGTCAAAAAGGGGGAGAGAGATTCTGTTGCTATGGAGATTGGATTTAGGGGGAGAGATTGGATTCATTAATTGTATGCATGCACACAACATTTCATTCGCTATTTCTATGTACACTGAACTAATAAACAATGAGGCTTCCAAGCCAAATTGGTGTGCTATTTGTTAGTCTTTCTTTTCAGTGCATTAAGCGTATCAAGTATCAAGCGAAGATGGTTCCATCGAATCATAGATAGTTCCACTATTGAAAGTATGTAATTGATGTAATGATTTTTTAGTTATGAGCGTTATGTAGTGAGAGAGTGGTTTTGTCACACGAAAATGCCAAAGGGGGAGATTGTAAGGTTTATGAGTATTGGCAATTTTCGTGAACAAAATGTTTGATTGTAATCTAGCATAAGCATTCACCTTTTAATCAGATGATACATGATGATGGAGTTACCAAGCTTGCAATGCCCATATGACAAGGTAAAATATTCTCTCATGCATACACCCTCACACAATTGAGCACTACACTTAGTATGAATCATAACGAAAAGAAACTGTGCACATATTGGTCGATCGATCGAGAGGACAGTTCGATCGATCGAGTATAGACCGACTTCAATCTAGCTGCTCTCGGGTTTGAAATTGTATAGTTAGATCGATCGAGGTTTGGATCGATCAATCGAGCATTGGCTAGATAGATCGAGCTTTGGCTAGATCGATCGAGCCTGTTTTTCGGTTCTACTACAACTCTATTTTTAATTCGCCTATATGTTACTTTTACCAATTTGACTCATTTAATATTGAATGCAAAATCCTTATATGAGTAGAATTATTGTGAAAGTAGAATCCTTGTATGAGTAGAATTCTTGTGAAAGCAAAATCCTGGTATGAGTAGAATTCTTGTAAAAGCAAAATCCTAGTATGAATATAATTGTTGTGAAAGTAGAATCCTTATATGAGTAGAATTATTGTGAATAGAATTGTTGTGAAAGTAGAGTCCTTGTTTGAGTAGAATTGTTGTGAAAGCAAAATCCTAACATGAGTATAATTGTTGTGAAAGCTAAATCCTGATATGAGTAGAGTTGTACTCTATTATTAATCCTCTTTCAAGTCAAATTGGACTCTACATAAGCAACGCTTATTTGTGCAAAATATCAACCACACTGAAATAATATTTTCTACAGCTGATTGAGTTTTTAAAAGAAAAATCTTATTATCTTCATCTATTAATCTTAGACACTTTCTTGTTTTAATTGTTCAAACATATTGTGTGGTTATGTTTGAATAATTCATGTGCCTAATTGCTTTTCATGATATTGAGCTTTACATGATTGTTCTAGAGTTTGCTAGCTGATTTAGTTTTTACGTTATATGCTAGTTAAGGTTTTTCATTGTTGAATCTGCTCTAGGACACACTTTGTACTTGTGTTATTTGTGCTAACGTTTCAGGTACTGAGGTGACGTGTTCGGTATTTCGTGTGACTTGAAATTACCAAAGTTGTCCGGTTCGATTGATCTTGTGGGACTCAAGTAGATCGGAACATTGGTCCGGATCCAGACACTTAGCTTTTGGAGGCTATGAAAGGAGTGACGACTCGTAAGTAAATTACATGAGGGGAATCTATATGTGAAGGGTAATCTAGGACCTGTGGTTGTAATTGAACATTGATTTTCATAGTAGATAGTTAGGTGGTTCGGTGGACCGATGGTTTTTCTCTTAGGTCATTGGAGTGACCTAAGTTGTTTCCACCTAAAAATCTCGTGTGTTGTTCTTTAATTTCGCATTTTATTTTTACACGTGATTGCATGTCTGGCCATTGTGATTAGGTTATATAATTAATATTTGTTAAAATTAAAAATAACCTATTTACTTTCCTCTAAGTATATTTAATCCGTAACTAAAAATTTTTAAAATAGCTTAAACACCTTAGCATCCACACTTTGGGGCAGCACATCATGTGACTTTTGATCCTGCAAATTTGGCAGCTAAGTCAGAACATTATGGCTTTGAAAAGCAGCTGTTTATTGATTCAACATATTAGCTCAAATAAATTCAATTCCACATTTACATTACAAAAATATTTTTTTTAACACATATTTAATAACTAATAAAATTTTATTATAGATTTATATAGTTATATGTAAATATATATATATTTTAATTTTGTCCCAATATTAATGCATCTTTTACAAATACATTTTTCTCACAAATATACTAACATTAGTTGTATATTAAAAATATATTTATTAACATATTAGTAATATATACATATTTATTAATAAAATATTATTAGCAATTTTTATTAAATATTTGTCATAAAATTTAAATAATTATATATGATAGATCTAAAATTACCAAAAGCTTGCTTAACATTTCTAAATTTGATAAAGACAATGTGTGTTCTTTGAATTTTACCCGCATCATTGCTTTGTGCAAGACCTTTAAACTAAGAAGTATTGTTGGAAGGTGAGACAGACTTAAATTTTAGCTTGGACTCCAATAAAAGCAAAGACAGGAAGCAATTTGCATAGACTATTTTACCTCAAAATTCTCCTACTTTTTTGTAAATAATGTTTTTGAAATTGGGAATAAGTCACCACTTGCTTAACTTCTATAGAGAAGTCAATGACATTTACTAGTTGTAAATCATCTATTCTCAAACTTGGACAGTTAAGTTTGGGATACCCCTCCTCTAAAGTTGTGAAAATTGTTCTTTGCTTCATTTGCTTTTGAAAATGATTTAGATACTCCTTGTGATGCTTGCAAAGGCAAAAGCCTATGCTATGACTAAGGCCACTGAAACATTAATGGTTGTTCATTCTATGTATGGGACCACCCATTTTGTCGTTTAAATGGTATGTGGCGTTTACAGATGTTTTGAACGACATCTCTCCTTTTGAGTTGATTTTTAAGTCTAAACCAAATTATTATCTTCTAATACCCTTTAATTCTCATAAGCTAGAGTACAAATCGTCTCCTTGTATTTTCTTGTATAAGTGTATGACTAAAGATGGAAAAGTTATTTTGTCTAGACACGAAAACCATATTTCCCTTTACTTTCACTATTGTATTCAAGCCTGTTGAAGAGTCTAAAGTTGTCATAACTGTACTACGTACTCTTATCGAGTCTAGTCTTATGCTTCACTCTATAAATTTCCATGTACCTCTAGCTTCTTCATCTAGTCCTACTACATCTGATTCTTTTAACAACCTGATGTGTCACCTATGCACAATATTTTACCTCATTTGAATGCCAATTCTTTTCAACCCTCCTAGTACAGCGTTGATGTGCCTTCAGCTTTACCTATTAATCAATCATGCCTATTTACTTATTCTAAAGCTTGTTAATTGTAAAAGGAGCTCCTTTTCAAAATTAAAGATTCCGAAGAAACAGGAAGGAAATAACTTCAAATAATTTTTTTCAGATAAGAAGATTAAGGCTCTTTCTTTATCACAATCAAAAGAGCAAAAAATATGACTTTATAACAAAAATGAAATTCGGGTATTAATGGTGAAAAGGGGTTGGTGAAGGATATTTTATGGGAATTTTTATTGGCACCAACAAATTTTAGTTTTAGTTTTCAATTTTTTTAATTTTCTTGTTATTTCGAAAATGCCCTCCATTTTTAGCCCAAAAAAGGGTGATGGTTATTACGACCAGGGTACTTTTTTTTTTTTAAGGTAGATGACTTATTTATTTAAAAGTTAATAAGACTTTTGTTGTACTTCTTTAGTAAAAGCTATAGAACCTTGGATGTCCTTCACCCTTATTTTTTTCCTGCTACAAAACTTTAAAAAATTGTTTAAAATAGCATTAGTAAAATTTATAAAAAATAGTATTTAATAATATTAAAAATGAATTAATTAACTAAAATTTAATATTTAATGCGTCTAATTGAGTGGAGTTTTGCTTGAAAGGTATTTAATGTGAAGTTTTTAGGCTGTGAATTTTTTTAGTAAAAATATTAGTTATACTATACATAAGAGATGTTGTTGCAAAAATTATAAATATAATATATAATTTTATCGAGTAATAAAAATAGTATTTAATTATAGTTCATTTATATTTTTAGTTATTTTCAGTGGTTGATTTGTACATTTAATAAAAAAATTGATGGTATATTTGTACCACTAATAAATAATTTGATTGTAAATTTATACCAAGAATAATTAATATGGTGGTAGATTTCTCCATCTTTGATAGATAACCCCTTTTTTCTTGTACATATTATATTATTTTTGAGAAAATAATAAATATAATACTGTTAAAATTTATAATAACAAAAATTAACATCATTAGCATTAACTCAACACTAACTTATTTTATCCAAATTTAAAATAGGAGTACTATTTTTGTTATTATAAATTTTAAGAATTGTTACTTTTAATAATTTTTTAATTTTTTTTTAACAAATATACCATTTTGTTTTGATAATTTTTTTATTATGTATTAACTTTACATTTATTTTTAGTTAACTCCTTTAATTATATTAAGGATAATAATTATAGTTCTTTTGATTAACAGCTTCTTGTTATTCTCCTCCCATTTTTTTTTTTCCTTTTAAACTTTTTAGCTTGTTTGTTATTTTAATTTTTTTTTTTATTATACATCAATAAATATCAAAATATCTTATAATACCCTTATAAATAGTAATATTTAATAATTTTATTGTGTATTAACTTTATTATTACCATTGAGTAATTTTTCAATCATATTAAGGGTAATGATTCATATAATTCATGCTTATCTATTTAAATAAGTTAAGTTCGATAATTTATTTATAAGCAAATTATATTTTTGTTAAATTAATTATTTTTTGTCAATATCATTTTTATCTCATATTAATTAAAAAATAGTTCATTAATATACATTAAATTTAAGTAATAAAAATTGTTTATAAAAATACTTATTATATTTAATTATGTCGTGTTTATCGTGTTCTTATCAAATTAATTTATTAAATAAAATTATATTTAACTTATTTATTAAATAAAATTATGAAAATTGTATCAATATTATGTCAAATTATTTATATTTATAGTGTGTCTCTAATGAATATTTTTATAAAGAAATTATTATTCTATATTTATTCTTCATTAAATAATAAATTAATTTTAATAATATTTATACAAATTAGTCTACAAATTTTTTAACAAAAAGTAATATGAAAATAATAATTATTATTATTTAATAATTAATTTTATTATATATTTATTAAATGACATAAGCATGGGTCTAATATGAAGAAAGCAACACAAAAAATAGGTGGCAAAATAAATAGGAATTATAATATAGAACATAGAATGAAATATGCAAGAGGTCTGCATAAAGGGCATAAAACTGTACAAGAGAAGACCACAATAAAAAGTAATAAAAATTGTATTATCAATCAAAAAAAAGTTAAATAAAAAAATTATATAAAAAAATTAATTAATACTAATTTTATTTTACTTGTTGTTTTAAACTTAATAAAAACTATCAAATAAATATTTATGCATAGAAAAAAATATCATAAAAATCTTAAAATTATGTAAAAATATTTATTTTAATATTATAATTTATATTAAGATACTTATAGTCCTATTATTTATTTAAATTAAGAATATTGATGTAAAAATGCATTTTTCTTTTAGGAATTAGTAATTCAACATTTACTGTTAATTTTTAATAATTAAAATTTTGATAATAAATATTTTTACTTTTTCTCACAACAAAATTATTAGTGTCTGAGCTAATAATTATAAATTTTTGTGTAAATTGTTTTTAGTTGTGGACATTTGGGCTACTCTTTCTTGAAGTATATATATAAGAATGATATATAATTTAAGAATTTATAATTTAAATATATAATAAAGATATATATGAAATATATTGAATATGACTGTTCTTATTAAAAAAAATAATTTATAAAAATTAAAAAATTAATATAATAATAAGGTGATTAATGCTTTGAGTTCTATTATAAAGAATGATAAATATATAATATTATAATAAAATTGAAGTTTGAAACTTTATTTACTATTTTGTTTCGAGGAGTCCTTCACTATAATGACTTCTTCCTTCTTCTTCTTTTTTCATCATTTAGCTTTAAAAAAATTTGGACAATAAGTTATGATAAATTCTTCCTTCTTCTTTTTTCATCATTTAGCTTTAAAATTTCTTGGACAATAAGTTATGATAAATTCTTCTTTCTTCTTCTTTTTTCATCATTTAGTTTTAAAATTTCTTGGACAATAATGTCTAATTTTTTCATATGAGGAATTAATATCATTAATTATAATAATTAAAATTTATTTTTATTATAATTTTATTCAAAATAAATTAATATTAGAAATTTTAAGCAAATAAATAAATACATAAAATAAAATAAAATAAACATTGAGATCTATTCTCAGAACCAAAGTTTCATTTTTATTTTGTGTATCTCATTGCACAGTCGTTTATACATAATTGATATATATTTTTTTGAAGATTATTGCAAGGTTTAAGTTTGAAGTAAAAAGTGTGTTGACAAAATATTCAATTATAATATAAATTTTTTTATTTTATTTAATAGGCATGTTATATTTTGTTGCTCATTACCAGAAAACACTTAAAACAATAACTAAGCCCATGTTTATTTTTTAATATCTAAAAAATAAATTTTAACAACAATATGCAATAAATAAAAGATACAAAAATAAGAGTACTTAATATTTTAACCCAAAATTTTAATTAATAATTAGTAGAAATAGAAAGAAAAAAACACATGAAATTGGTTAATAAGGCTCTAGATAACAACTTACAAATAAAAGTATATAAATAATAAATGTTATATTGAGGGAACAAATTATGTGTAAAAACCTTATCTAGAATGATCAAATCAAGAACTCAAAGACGATAAAATATAATTATCTAACAGTGAACTGTAACAAAGTTCACATATTGTAAAAACAATTATAGGAAAAAGTTTTTATAATAGTTAATTGGGGACCAATTTATCTCTATCCTAAGAAGGCAGCTAAGATGGTAGACTCATTGAGGTGACTATGTTGGATCTATGATTTTAGTGGATAGATGAACGTGGATTGAAGGCTTAAAATTTACGTTTTAATGTCAAGCTTACACATGAGTCTCGTACTTTCTGTAATAAGTACACTACTTTTTTAAGGTGGGGCTCACCTAATAGCTGATGAATCATGATAGTGTTGGTGTGTGACAGTAATCCTATCTCCTAAATTCTAATGAGACATTGTTGACCGAAAAAGAGAGGTTAATTTATCTCTATCATTAATCAATTTTTTTTACCCTTTTTATCTATATAAGAAATTATGTTAATTTATCTCTAAATAATAATATAATTATTGAAAAAGTTTTTAATTACGGATCTAATAAGCCTAGAGGGGGTGAATAGGTTATTTTCAATTTTCAACAAATATTAAATATATATAATCTAATCACAACGGCCAGACATGCAATCGCGTGTAAAGATAAATGCAGAATAATAAAACGACACACGATATTTTTAGATGGAAACAACCTAGGCCACAACAATAACCTAAGAGGAAAACCACCGGTCCACCGGACCACCTAACTATCCACTATGAAAATTATGTTCAATTACAACCATAGAGTCCAGAACTACCCGTCGCAGATAGATCCCCCTTTCTGTAATTTACTTACGAGCCGCTTGCTCCTTTCACAGCCTCCAATAGTTAGATGTCTGGATCCGGACCAACGTTCCGATCTACTTGAGTCACACAAGATCAACCGAACCCATCACCTTCAGTAATTTCGAGTCACACGAAATACTGAACCTGTCACCTGTAACGTTAGCACAAAAACACAAGTGCAATGTGTGTCCTAGAGCAGATTCAAACAATAATCAACCCTAACTAGCATATTCAATCAGCATGCGATGTAGAAACAAAATCAACTAGCAAAACCCTAGAACATTCATATAAAGCTCAAGTATCATGCAAATCAATTAGACATATGAATATAACATGAAAACGCCTAAGTAAGATAGATGAAGAGAAGAAGTTAAAGTGCAACTCAGATGATAGAGAATATTAATTCAGGTTGATTCAGGATATAAAAATATGCACAAACTAACCTCCCTTATATAGAGTCCAACTTTTACTTCAAATAGGATTTGCAATTCATTATAACTCTACTCATATCAGGATTTAGTTCTCAAAAGAATTCTTCTCATACAATGATTCTATTCACATCAGGATTTATTTCTCACAAGAATTCTACTCATACAAGGATTCCACAATTAAAACAATTCTGCGCAAATAAGGACTCTATTTTCACAACACTTTTATTCACACAAGGATTCTACTTTCTTAACACTTCTACTCATACTAGAATTCTGCTTTCTCATTAAATGAGTCAAATTGATAAAAGTAACACATGGGTCGAATTAAAAAAAGAGTTCTAGTAGAAGTGAAAAACTGGCTCGATCGATCTAATGACTGGCTCGATCGATCGATCCAATTCTCGATCGATCGACCAGATTGATCGATCAATCTAGCTCAACCCGAGAGCACCTAGATCGATGTCGTTCCACACTCGATCGATCGATCACTCGATCGATCGAACCATATACTCGATCGATCGACCAACATGTGCACAATTTATTTTTCGTTACGATCCATACTAAGTGTAGTGCACAATTGTGTGAAGATGTATGCATGATAGAATTTTATACCTGTCATAGGAGCGTTGCAAGCTTGGTGACTCCATCATGTATCGTCTGATTAAACGTTGAATTCTTAATCTATATTACAATCAAACATTTTGTCCACGAAAATTGCCAATACAAAATAAACCTTACAATCTCCCCCTTTGGCATTTTCGTGTGACAAAACCACTCTCTCACTACATAACGCTCATAGTTAAAATATCATTACATCAATTACATAGTGGACTGTCTATGATCTGGTGAACCATCTTTGCTTGATACTTGATACGCTCGGTCCACTGAAATTAGACAAACAAATAGCACACAATTTTGGCTTGAAAGCCTCATTGCTTATTAGTTCAGTGTACATAAAGGTGCGAATGAAATATAGTGTATGTCCAACATGAATCTTTCTCCCCCACAACTAATAAATGCAACATCTCCCCCTAAATCCAATCTCATAGCAACATAAACCTTTCTCCCCCTTTTTGGCATACGAAATTGACAAATCATGAAACAATTGAGATGATATGGATCACTCTCCCCAAAGTTTAACAATAATCGAAGTGGGCTAAAAACGTAAATGATCACACATGTATATGTCCAAAGCATGTAGGAGGAATTGCATAAGTCAAAAGAATAATAATGAAATATGTATGCAATGACTCCCCCTAAGTTCTATGACTCTCTAGACGAAAAACAAATTTAAAAAAGAAAACAAATTTTTTTTTTACCACACAAAGTAATGAACTCATTTAACACGAATAAGCATACAACCAATTGAAAAAATTATTTTTGCTTAAATTTTGATCATTCATTGTATTAGCAAAATAAATTGGTCACATAAGCACACTAACACATATAATGGCATATTGACATTCACTTAAGGTAGTATACAATTGTGAACTCCACTTGTATTTTAATAATTTCATTTATGACCAATTTTAAGAAACTCAAAAGAAAATAAATTCATCTATCATGCTAAATTATAATTGAGTCTTCATTCTTACATAATAAAATATGTCTATGTACAAGGAGAATTCTTATTAATTTTTTTTTTAAAACCTTTTTGCTCTTTCTTTTTGTACATGCCAAATAGAATTTCTTAATAAAATTTTTATTTTATCTAATTTTTTTTTAAGCATGCACGAGCCATAAATCTAGTATGATGACTTTCACACTAGTTATGAGGTAGCCCTCTCTGCTCACTGTGGTAGCTTCACACATCATAGTAGGTAGCCCTCTCAATACTAGTTATCTCCCTAAGATAAAATATTTAAAAAATAAGAAATAGGGCTCAATATGATTTTGCAATTAAGATTAGCTCAAGTCTTAGAGTCTTTCAAAATTAATCATAAACTTCATAGATGACATACATGAGTGTTCAGTGGGTGTGTGCATAAGTTCAATCAATAGTGTCATCATATGAGAAAAATGCAAATATGTGCAGAATTTTGAGTTGTAGCATAGAATATACAATGAGAATCAAAATAAGCCACAAAAGATAAGGTTGTATAAGTATAAGCATCATTTGAATCCAATACCTTGTAGACCCTTTTTTTTTTTTTTTAAATCCAAAAAAAAATTCTAACAACAAAAACAAAATAAACATATGAAAATACTCACCTAGGGTCATTTAAGCACTCAAACAAAAGTACCTAGGTGGTCTAGCAATAGTGATCAGTTGATAGGAAACATGCAATCTTTCCTAACCCAAATTTTCATGAATTTTGATTTCTCTATGTTTTTGGGTTGAGACTTAATTGCATTAGATTTTAAAGGCATACTCTTAGGCTCATATTTCCTATTCAAATTCAACATAGGCATGATATGATGATAATTATGAGTTCTATACCTATAATCATGAAGATAATCATTAAATCGAAAAGCATTCATCAAAAATCTACAGTTAGGTCGAATATGGCCTTTTCTACCACAATGATGACAAACAGGCACAAACTTAACAGTTTTAGCTCCTACAGTTTTAGTGGGTGTTTGTGCAGAATTTGTAGCAGTAGAGATAAAGTTAGAAGACCTTACAAATGTAGTTTTTGAAGTGGAAGGTGTACAGTTTTCTTCTGAAAATCCAAGTCCACTTGTATCACCGAAAGGCTTACCAATGCTCAACATCTTGTCTAGTCGTTCAGCTCCAATTGTTAATCTTTTGACAGTTTCCTTTGATTGCTCCAATTCCTGCACAAGCTTTGAATTTTCCTGTTCAATACCTGCAAGACTTAAACTTAACTTGTCAAAATGCTCAGACAGTTCAACTTTTTCTTTTTCTAAAACTGATAAATTAAGGTCTTGTAAATTGATCTGTTCATTCAGCTTTGTTACAGTTATGAGTAGTTTATCTTTTTCTTTCTTGCATTTAATTAAATCAATAAATAACTCCTCAAAACTGTTTGCATTAAATTTATCAAGGATACGTTTACTTCCCTCTTCATCTGAGTCAAAGTCTGACTCACTGGAGTATCCACCAACAGTTGACGTAAAAGCTACGTAGTTGGTGTTAGCTTTTTCTGACCCACTAGCTTGATCTTCATCACTTTCTGTGTCACTAAGGGTAGCATTGAAAGCTTTTCCTGTTTTCTTCTTCTTGTTGGCACAATCTGCTGCATAGTGTCCAAAACCATTGCATTCAAAACATTTAGGTCCAGTGGGTTTAGATTTCTTACTTTCTGAACTCATTGGGGTGAATTCTCTTCCCTTACGATCTTTTCTGTTGAACATTCTCTTGAGTTTTCTAGCAAGTGTGAGTAGCTCTTCATCATCACTATCACCATCGTCGGCATTGGTGGTTTTGAGAGCAATTTCAATGTTCTTTTTGGGTGCTGGAAAGTTCATCTCAAATGTTTGAATTGACCCAACTAGTTCTTCAATCTTCATGGTGTCAATGTCTTTGCTTTCCTCTATCGCTGTAACCTTTGCTTCAAAGCGTTCTGGTAATGAGCATAAGACTTTTCGAACCAACCTGCGTTCATCAATTTTATCTCCAAGATTTGAAGAAGAGTTAGCAATATCACATAAATTAGCATAAAACTCAGAAAACGTTTCATCCTCCTTCATTCTAAGATTTTCAAACTTAGTAGCTAACATGCGAAGTTTTGTTCGTTTAACTTGGAACGTGCCCTCATGGGCAACCTCTAAAGTGTCCCAAGCAGCCTTAGCAGTTTCAACATTAGAGATACGTTGGAATTCATCCGGCGACACAACACTAAAAATAGCATTAATGCCCTTTTGGTTCCAGCCACTACCAATTCTATCTTGGGGAGTCCAATCAATCCTAGGTTTAAGTGTGACAACATTATCCTTGGTAACCGTAGGTGGTTCCCAACCATAAAGCACAGAGTTCCAAACACTTTCATCTAAGGAACATAAAAAGGCTCTCATACGAGCTTTCCAATATGGGTAGTTAGACCCATCAAAATAAGGTGCACGGGTTGTAGAAAAACCCTCTCTCATATGATCCATAATAAGGTCCTAGGCAAACACTAAGTATATCTAGTGACCTGCTCTGATACCAATTGAAAAAGTTTTTAATTACGGATCTAATAAGCCTAGAGGGGGGTGAATAGGTTATTTTCAATTTTAAACAAATATTAAATATATATAATCTAATCACAACGGCCAGACATGCAATCGCGTGTAAAGATAAATGCAGAATAATAAAACGACACACGATATTTTTAGATGGAAACAACCTAGGCCACAACAATAACCTAAGAGGAAAACCACCGGTCCACCGGACCACCTAACTATCCACTATGAAAATTATGTTCAATTACAACCATAGAGTCCAGAACTACCCGTCGCAGATAGATCCCCCTTTCTGTAATTTACTTACGAGCCGCTTGCTCCTTTCACAGCCTCCAATAGTTAGATGTCTGGATCCGGACCAACGTTCCGATCTACTTGAGTCACACAAGATCAACCGAACCCGTCACCTTCAGTAATTTCGAGTCACACGAAATACTGAACCTGTCACCTGTAACGTTAGCACAAAAACACAAGTGCAATGTGTGTCCTAGAGCAGATTCAAACAATAATCAATCCTAACTAGCATATTCAATCAGCATGCGATGTAGAAACAAAATCAACTAGCAAAACCCTAGAACATTCATATAAAGCTCAAGTATCATGCAAATCAATTAGACATATGAATATAACATGAAAACGCCTAAGTAAGATAGATGAAGAGAAGAAGTTAAAGTGCAACTCAGATGATAGAGAATATTAATTCAGGTTGATTCAGGATATAAAAATATGCACAAACTAACCTCCCTTATATAGAGTCCAACTTTTACTTCAAATAGGATTTGCAATTCATTATAACTCTACTCATATCAGGATTTAGTTCTCAAAAGAATTCTTCTCATACAATGATTCTATTCACATCAGGATTTATTTCTCACAAGAATTCTACTCATACAAGGATTCCACAATTAAAACAATTCTGCGCAAATAAGGACTCTATTTTCACAACACTTTTATTCACACAAGGATTCTACTTTCTTAACACTTCTACTCATACTAGAATTCTGCTTTCTCATTAAATGAGTCAAATTGATAAAAGTAACACATGGGTCGAATTAAAAAAAGAGTTCTAATAGAAGTGAAAAACTGGCTCGATCGATCTAATGACTGGCTCGATCGATCGATCCAATTCTCGATCGATCGACCAGATTGATCGATCGATCTAGCTCAACCCGAGAGCACCTAGATCGATGTCGTTCCACACTCGATCGATCGATCACTCGATCGATCGAACCATATACTCGATCGATCGACCAACATGTGCACAATTTATTTTTCGTTACGATCCATACTAAGTGTAGTGCACAATTGTGTGAAGATGTATGCATGATAGAATTTTATACCTGTCATAGGAGCGTTGCAAGCTTGGTGACTCCATCATGTATCGTCTGATTAAACGTTGAATTCTTAATCTATATTACAATCAAACATTTTGTCCACGAAAATTGCCAATACAAAATAAACCTTACAATTATTTTCAAAGAATGATAAGTAATTAATGTTACATTATGTTAATTTATTTTTAAATAATGATATAATTATTTTTTAATAATAAAAATTATAGATATTTAAGATTAAAAAAATCAAAATTTTAAATTATATGGAGACAAAGTTGGAAAAAATTTCCCAATCTATCTTAGTAATCAATTTTTTTCTTTCTATTTTTATTTTTATAAGAAATTGTGTTAATTTATCTTTAACTAATAATATAATTATCTTTTAATAAAGATAAATAATTAATGTTATATTATATTAATTTATTTTTAAATAATGATATAATTATCTCTGATTAATGATAAGTATATATCAAACATTAATATAAATCATTAATA
Organism: Elaeagnus macrophylla; assembly: GCA_029378325.1. Classification (NCBI taxonomy): domain Eukaryota; kingdom Viridiplantae; phylum Streptophyta; class Magnoliopsida; order Rosales; family Elaeagnaceae; genus Elaeagnus; species Elaeagnus macrophylla. The sequence continues at coordinate 29,937,281 of CM055642.1, forward strand.
TAGATTTTTTTTTTACAATCAATATTAATAAAATTACTCTAAAAATAATTTTATAATACATGTAAAATAAGTTGGACAAAAAATGTAAAAAAAAAAAAAAATTCATTGATTCCAATCATGTATCAAAATCATTTGCATGTGATCTATCACATGTATAAAGGATAAATGATTTAAGTATAAAGAAAATGATTACTACCTGTTAATGTAGTACAAGCATGAGTTCTCTTTTTTATTTTATTTTTATAATAAGATGGGCATAATTATAAACTCTAGCAACAATTCTACTATCAAATATATTATATATTTAAGTACCAAGTCAGAATTAACTGTCGTTAACTTCAAACTATTTGTGAGCGGATATTTTTTAACCTTAAATAATAGCTCTATATTATATCCACCTATATTCTTGGCTCTAGTAACAAAAACAATTAATCATAGATAGCAATAGAAATTCCAATATGATTGTAACAATACACCACATAAATATGAAACCCTCCTATAGATATTTTCACAAACACCTTAATTTCAACAAAAATCAAAGCAATAATCATACCACCTACAAGTTTCACACACGATAGAAATGGCATGACATTATAAAATGAAAAGTAATCAACAAAGAAATGAGCATCACAACACTCAGTAGATAAAACATATAATAGTGTCACCGGAAGCTATTGAAGAAGCCAAAACTGATAAGTGCCAGAGCCAAACTTGAGCCGAAAGGACATACACCAGATCCACCAAAAAACGTCAACAAGGCTAACCACCCAATGCCAAGGAAACAACACTCACACCATCAGCCATAACCACCAGCCACAACGGCCAGCAAATGTCGACCACAATGATGTAGCACAATTCTAGCAAACGCAAACAGCTCCCCAGAAGTAATTTATTGATCTATCTTTGGTAATCAATTTTTCCCCTTTTTATCTCTATAATAGATTATGATAATTTATTTTTAAATAATGATATAATTATTTTCAAATTATGAAAAATATAGATATTTAATACTAAAAAAATCAAAATTACAAATTATATAAAGACAAAGTTGGAAAAAAATTTGCCATCTATCATAGTAATCAATTTTTTTTTTCGTTTTTATCTCTATAAGAGATTATGTTAATTTGTCTTTAAATAATAATATAATTATCTCCAATTACTGATAAGTGTAAGGTTTATGAGTGTTGGCAATTTTTGTGGATAAAATATTTGATTGTAATCTAGTATTTAGGCTCATTGTCAAGTCAATCAATTAAAGTTGAAGAAACTATTGAGCTCTCAATACGTATGTATCAGGTAAAAATATATGTTTCAAGCATATACCATCACACAATAAAGCACGTACACTTAGAAGAATTTATGTGCACACAATTAGATAGATCGAAGTATTTTGATAATTTGTTCCACTTATCTTGCTTACCAATTTGACCTCATTTAATATTGAAAGCATAATTCTTATATGAGCAGAATTATTGTGAAAGTAGAATCCTTATATGAGTATAATTGTTGTGAAAGTAGAATCCTTGTATGAGTAGAATTATTGTGAAAGTAAAATCCTAGTATGAGTAGAATTATTGTGAAAGTAAAATCCTAGTATGAGTAGAATTGTTGTGAAAGCAAAATCCTGGTATGAGTAAAATTGTTATTAAAGCTAAATCCTGATATGAGTAAAATTATATTTTCTACATCTGTTGGAACTTTCAAAGAAAATTGTTTTTTCTTCATCTATTAATCTTAGGCTTTTTCTTGATTTAATTGTTCAAACATATTGTGTGGTTATGTTTGAATAATTCATATGCCTAATTATTTTTCATGATATTGAGCTTTTACGCGATTGTTTTAGAGTTTGCTAGCTGATTTAGTTTTTACATTGTATGCTATTGAATCTGCTAGTTAAGGTTTTCATTGTTGAATCTGCTCTAAGACACACTTTGTACTTGTGTTATTTGTGCTAACTTTTTAGGTACTGAGGTGACGTGTTCGGTATTTCGTGTGACTCGAAATTAACGAAGTTGACTGGTTCGATTGATCTTGTGGGACTCAAGTAGATCGAAACGTTGGTCCGGATCCAAACATCTAGCTTGTGGAGGCTGTGAAAGGAGCGACGGTTTGTAAGTAAATTACATAAGGGGATCTATTTGTGAAGGGTAGTCTAAGACCTAAGGTTGTAATTAAACATTAATTTTCATAGTTGATAGTTAGGTCGTCCAGTGGACCGGTGGTTTTCCTCTTAGATCATTATTGTGACCTAGGTTGTTTTCACCTAAAAATCTCGTGTGTTATTCTTTAGTTCTGAATTTTATTTTTATACGCGATTGCATATCTGGCCGTTGTGTTTAAGTTATATAATTAATATTTATTAAAATTAAAAATAACATATTCACCCCCTAAGTATATTTGATCCGTAACTAAAAACTTACAATAAATATTAATCTAACATTAATATAAACTAATAATATAAATATTTTGACACTCAATATTAATAAAATTGATAATCTTGTAATACATGTAAAATAGGTTGGACAAAATTATAAAAAAAAATTCACTCGTCCCTTCACACTTTTATATCAAAATAAGATTATACTAATTAAAAATATGTGCCTTGCAAGAAAATTATTTTATTTATTTTAATTTTTTAAATTAATTTTTATAATAGTTGAAATAAATATGAAATTAATTTTCACATACTTCTAATTAATTATGAAAATAAAATAATACTTAGAATACTTATTGGATGTAATAATCATCATTTGATTAAAATCTAATTCTTTTTTCATTATCATATTTTGAGTACTTATTAAAATAATATTTAGAATACTTATTAAATATGATAATTATCATATAATTAAATTTTTTATTGGATGTGATCATTAATGTTTAAAGTCTTTATTTAGATGTAATAGTAAATCTTAAAAGTACAACTAATATTATTAACTTAAAATATAAAAATAATTTTGTTCAAAAAATATTAAGCATAATTTAGACTTTTATATATATAATATATATATAAATATTAGTTGTAAAATGTAATATAATCAAGTAATTATAAGATTATTATTAATAGTTATTAATAAAATTATATATTTTGAATTAATAAATATATTAAATTATAGTAAAAATATTTTTATATGATTAATTAATATGTTGTAATTATAATTAATGTAATAATTTTTATTTAATAAAAGTATGTGAACTCTTTGTTAGTAAAACAATTATACTATTTTATATGATTAATATGTTGTAATTATAATTAATATTATAATTTTTATTTAATAAACGTATGTGAACTCTTTGTTACTAAAAAAAATTATACCATATAATTCAAAATTCATTTCAAATGTAAAATATATAAACTTTTTCTATTTTATTTTAAAAATAAATATTAACCACTTTCTTAAAATTCAATTAATTATCAACTTATTTCTAAAATTAATACTTAAAATTTTAAAAATTGTTAAAATATCTATCATTGCTTGCTATTACATTTTAAAGTATTAATTAACTTAAAGTAATATTATTTTATCTTTTAAAAATAATATTTTAATTTTTTTTAATGGGTAATAATCGACCAAATAAGGAGTTCGTTGATATATGTTTTTCTTATCAAGAACGTGTTCATATTTAATGTTTATTACATAATATAGGGAGATGAGACGTGTATTAGACCCTTAGACTTTAAAGTTGATATTTAACGATCAAAATGTAAAATATATATTTTTAGTTTTTTAGTTTAAAAAAATAAAAGAATTAAAAATAAATAATATTATTTTAATAAATTTTATAAATAATTTTCTATTGTGAAATAATTAAGATACTATTGAAACATGAGCTTTGACAATAATTAAAGTTAAATTAATGTGAAATTATTTAACAAAAATATCAATAATAATAAAATTATAACAAAAATTATATATATATATATATATATATATATATATATATATATAATTAATAAATATTTAAATGACTTAGACTAATACTCATCTATCTTTAATGTCATAACAGAATGAGAAAAAAAATAAAAAATACTAATAATGTCAATAACTTTACCAACTTAACCTGTCTGACCTGTCATTAAAAAAAACAAAAACGTGACTTATCTGACCTCAGTGCAAAGCCACACGCATCGAGAGAACAAAGACAGAGAAGAGAAGAAAAGGTAAGAGCATAAGAAATGGACGGAGGAGGAGGAGGACTTTCTCAACAGGCGGACACCGTCATGTCGGAGGCGGTGAGTAACCCACAACAACAGCCGATGGCTGGCTTGGAGAATATTCCGGCGACACTAAGTCATGGAGGTAGATTTATTCAGTACAACATCTTCGGCAATATTTTCGAGGTCACCGCCAAATACAAACCCCCAATCATGCCCATAGGCAAAGGCGCTTACGGCATCGTTTGGTTTGTTTGTTATCTTTCCCCTAAAGTTTTATTTTTCTTTCTGGTAGTCAATATTTGTGAATCTGATGAAGAATATCAATGATTAATGGGTTTTGTGTGTAATTATTAGCTCGGCCTTGAATTCGGAGACGAACGAGCATGTAGCCTTAAAGAAGATAGCCAATGCCTTTGATAATAAGATCGACGCCAAGAGGACCCTCCGCGAGATCAAGCTTCTCCGACATATGGATCATGAAAACGTCAGTTCCAATCTCTTATTTTTTCTGCTTTCTTTTCCTAATTCCATGTCATAGATACTCTTCATTTCTTCAAGATTTAGACGGGTATTGTTTTCCTGCATTTCGGAGACCCAAAATCCTATACATAATGTTACTGAAATAATTAAAGAATGCATTTCTTTTCTCATGTTACTAATGTCTTGTAACACATTTGCGACTGCTTAATTAATATCTCACCGTAATTGATATCTTTTCCAGCATCTAACTTAAGAATTTAGGAAAATTACAAAAAAAAAAAAAAAGACCCATAAAACTTATAATAACAAAACTATCACCCTAATAACATTGAACGACAATTAATATTAAATGTTGAACGGGATTGCCTCCCTTTAATTTGAACGACTTAAAATTGAATTGGCGTTCAAAGAAAAATGATGTAACAATCATTTTTTTAATTGTAAAAATATATAATTTTAATACAATGGTTGCTATTTTTGTTATTATAAATTTTTAGGGTATTATTTTTGTTATTTTTTGGAGAATTTATTACCTTCTTTTTGTGGAAATTTAGAATGAAAGCAGTTCCATTTACCTGATGATAGAACTTAAATTACAATTTCGTTGTTGTTGTTGTTGTTGTTGTCATATCTTGAAAATGGTTGCTTACTTTCTTCCCCTCCCTTGAACATTATTGTGTGTTTCAAAAGAGTGTTGTTCTCTTTTTTGCTATGTTATATGAACTATTTTAGAACATTGAGTGTCTTAAATTGTCGGACACACCTATTTTCTTTAATTTTTCACCAATTTAGAGTCTCGAGTACCCACATGCATGACTATATTGTGTCCAACTACTTCATGAAAAATGAGGAGTCGGAGCTTTTTAGATTATGCCCAATGTCATTTGTTATAACATGATTTCCTTTTTCTAGTGGACACTCTTGCCTATATTTTTATTTGTCTGTGGATGTTATCTTCTTTTGCTATCCACTAGTACCTTGGACTAAAGGATGCAGTGAGGGAAAATAAAATTAGTAAATGGGGCTGTCATACTGGCGGGCTGCAGAAACATGCAAATTCCATTGTCTTCTTATTTTTGTTATTCATCACATGTTCACTTGCACTTGTCATGCAGGTTGTAGCAATTAGGGATATAATACCTCCACCACTGAGGGAGGTATTTAACGATGTCTACATTGCATATGAGCTGATGGACACTGACTTGCATCAAATAATTCGCTCCAACCAGGCCTTATCAGAAGAGCACTGTCAGGTTCTATTCAATTTTTTGTTCTAATTTACAGGTCATGATTTGGTAACTCAAGTATTTGTATGTTAAACATTTTTTATTTTGTCCATGCATGAGTGGCGACCTGAGATGCTTAACTTGTGCATTGAAAGTTTTACTGTTAAAATAGAATCCATCTTTTTATTTATTATCTTTCAATCTTCTTTCTTTTACATGTAGCCATATCTTGTGTGGGTCACCAGACACTTGATTGCAATTTTTTTTTCTTTTAGGGGGGGGTAGGAAGAAGTTGGATTGGAAAAAGGGTTTTCTTTCTTCTTTGGTTTAATTGTATGGCATAACCTTCTTTCATATATAGAGTTTCATTTTTAACCCTTCAGGAAAAAAAAATGTTCATTTTTCTTATAGTGTAAATGAGTGTTTTTTAGTGTTAGAAAAAAATGAACATATATTTTTTATATTGTGGGGGGTTAAAATTGGAATTACTTGAATAACTAGGCCATTTATGTACTGGAGGAGGATCCTTTCTTTTGGTAAAATGTCTGGAATTGTAGGATTTATCTTTTAATTCAAATATGGTTGGAATTTTATAAGGAAAGTTAATTGTGTTGGCACTGAATGAAGACTAATATTCCTCCAAATGACATTCAAAAAGTACTACATTCTTGCAACTTGTGAGCCATTGTCTGATTGGAAGTTGATTGATTGAGTTCATGCTATTAATGTTCCTATATTGTGAGAGTTTTTTTTTTTTTTTTCTTTGGAAAAAAACATTTGGAATTGTAGGATCAATATTTTAACTCAAATATGGTTGGAATTTTATTAGTAAATTTAATTGTTTTGGCATATTACAATCCGCTGAATGAAGACTAATATGCCTCTAAATGACAATCAATAAAGTACTACATTCTTGCGAGTCATTTTATGTGGACATGGATCATATTTCAGAGAGTAAGGTATCTTTTGTAAAACTTATTTGAAGGTATTGGCGTCAAAAACCCAGTGAAAACAGGCGCTCTGCTTTTTTCATTTACATAGAAATGGGGTACAAAGTGTACATGATTACGATTCCTAAATGTGGAGTATCTGGTCTTTTTTCATTTTACATTCTGTTCGATATTACTGCATGAATATTCTTTTGTTTCTTCCAGAGTTTAATACTTGTCACTTTTGTTCTTGTGCAATTTTTTTCTGTTTATGTTAGTCTCTTTCTGTGTATGAGCATCTGTTAATATTATTAATATATTTGCCTCATTATTCTTTTTATTGTCTTTGCAGTATTTTCTATACCAGATCCTGCGTGGATTGAAATACATCCATTCTGCAAATGTCCTGCATAGAGACTTGAAACCTAGCAATCTTCTCCTAAATGCCAATTGTGATTTAAAAATATGTGATTTTGGACTAGCTCGTGTTACCTCAGAAACTGACTTTATGACAGAATATGTTGTCACAAGATGGTACCGAGCACCAGAACTTTTGTTAAATTCCTCAGATTACACTGCAGCTATTGATGTGTGGTCAGTTGGCTGTATTTTCATGGAACTGATGGATCGGAAGCCACTATTTCCTGGCAGGGATCACGTACATCAGTTGCGTTTGCTTATGGAGGTAAGTTATTGTTTTCTTATATTCTGTGTTGTGGACTTGGGATCCTCCAGCATTTTATGATGCGAAACTGTTTTTAACTTTTGCTAGTTACTTTCTTTGAAAGTATCTGACTGCCTGTATATTTAATCAAGTTCTTTGTTGCCAAATGTTTTCAGCAAAGTTGGTGTTGCTAAAAATACTTTGATATACTTATAGTCCTATTGGGAGTTTCAGTTTCAATTGCATCCTTTATTTTTTGTCCTCGCATCCGAAAGAAATTCTCTGTTTAATTTAATATGACTTTCAGTTACATAAAGTATTCATTGTTACAGAGCAATAGAGTGCCGCAAATTAAAAATGTACCATAATGCTGTTCTGAAAGTCACTTATAGTTTATACGTGTACATATTCCAGTATGATAACTAGAGTAACTCTTTACAGCTCATTGGCACTCCATCTGAGGTTGATTTGGAGTTTTTGAATGAAAATGCTAAGAGATACATCCGCCAGCTTCCTCTGTACCGTCGGCAGTCCTTTACTGAAAAATTCCCTCAGGTCCATCCTTTGGCAATCGATCTAGTTGAAAAGATGTTAACATTTGATCCCAGGCAGAGGATTACAGGTGAGTCTACCTATTTGAATGCTCCATGCAAAACTTTTGGTTTCTTCATTAATCAAATGTTTTGGAATAATCGCTTAATCTATTTTCTCTTGATCCTGTACTCGTTACAGTCGAAGATGCACTAGCTCATCCTTACTTGACATCTCTGCATGACATCAGTGATGAGCCTGTCTCTTTGGCTCCATTTATCTTTGACTTTGAGCAGCATGCGCTGACTGAAGAACAGATGAAAGAACTGATCTACCGAGAGGCACTTGCATTTAATCCCGAGTATCAGCAGTAAAGTGGGTTCAGTATTATTGTATTGTGAATTGGGTTAGTTTGGCACGCCGCTGTTTGATGTGTTTGGTGAGTTAGATCTCTTTGTGTAAATATGATCCGTCCGAAATTGGGCGGCTCTATAAATGAATTCTTCGATCTTGGCATATGCGTACTGATAACAGTGATGACTTTGTTGTATCGGCGTATTTTTCTTATAATTGGAATTGCTGTTTTAAATTGTGCAAGATGACTATTCGTAAATATATAACTGCTGGTTCGGTTAGGTTGGTTTTTAGCTTAATTGCCTAACCGATCTGACTATGTCTATGTAATAAAATCGAACTAGACGATCGGTTCGGTTAGATGGTTACATCGAGTTATTTGTTCCAAAGAGTCAAGAGTATGTTTACTAGCCTGAAGCATGAATCGATCTGAATGAAAATAAACATGAATTAGATAGAAGAAAAGAGAATTTACATTCTCTTTCTTTGTATTTAGTAAAAAATTGTAAGAAATTGAAATAAAAATATAAATTTATTTAAAATATCTTTTTAAAAATAATAATAAAAAATAAAAAATAGAAAAATATTAAAGGATAATTTTGTAATTAGAAAGTGTAAAATTGGGAAAGGGAACGAATACTACGGAGGAGGTATGTAATCAATTTATGTAAATTTAGGGGTATCAATTCGTGCGAGCTGTGTTAGTTTGAGTTGGCCCAAACTAACTCAATTCAAATTGGTTAAAATCCTAGCTCAATTCAAATTTAATTCAAGCTAGCAAAGGTGAGTTCGAATCCAAACCAAACACAAACAAGCTAGCTCAAATTGACCCAAACTAGTCCGAATTGTTAATTATATATATATATATATATATATATAGATATGAGTTTTTTATTAAAAAAAATATGTTTAATAATTAAAGCTCAAGCAGCATTACATAAAATAATAAAAATATCTATATAAATATAAGAAAAAATTAATTATTAAATCAAGAAATCAATTATTAAATTAATTAGACAATGAGTAAATGTATTAAATCTCACCAATGCAAAAGTTAGAAGCCGTCATGTCCTCATAAAAACTCACATTTAAAATAAAGAGCTCTCAAGTTCAAATAAAATTTCTTATAGCTATTAAAAAAATAAATAGAAATGAGTAGATTAAATAAATATATTTACTAAAAAATGAAGAGTTAAAGTAAATTAAAATGCTACATGAGAACATGACTTTTATTTTATATACACAAGAATAAAACTTTGACTATTACATAATACATAATTCTCAAGACAATGAACAAGTGGAAAAGAGAATAGTATATAACAAGTTGATAAAACAATTGAAATTTTTACTTCAAAAACTAATACATAATCAATTTAAAAATAAAAATTTCATAGTACTAATTAAAATTAAATATGAATATTATTTTTTTTTGTTTAAAGAGTAAGGTAGATTTAAACGTTAAATGCATTAACATAAAAAAAGTAGCATAATATTGTGACAAAATAAATAAATTATAACTATTTATTCATTATCAGTTTATTTGTCAAAAGAAAAGTGAAGAAAAATAACTAATATATCATAAAAAAAAAGTAATGAAAGAAATGAAAGATTATTTTAATTTTAATATAATATTTTTTGTTTTTTATTTAAAATTTTATTTTATTTTATTTTATGCTAATGGGCTGGCCCTAACACAACCCTAACTCACCTCAATTTTTTTCGGGTTATTCGAGCTAGGCTAAAACGAGCCCAAATTTAATTCAATTTGTGTTCGATTCGAGTTTTTTAATTTTAATTTGATTCGATCAATAGAGCTATAGCACAAATTATTATCCTCAATAAATTACTATCAAATTTGTGGAATTTTTATTTACTTTTTATCATATTTTTAGAAATTAAATAAGAGAATGAAAATGACTGCCATTTTAGCCATTCTTTTTCCTTGTTAGAGAAGACACCCACAAATTTTAAATTAATGATTTTTTGCCAAAAGTTTCAATGTATCATTACGTAAACTCGTCATTGTTATAAATTCTAGCCCTAAAAAGATAAAAAAGGGTAATTATTAAGTGTATAAACTAAGCCATCTAACTCAAAATTTAAAGGTTACAGGAAAAATAATAATTCAAGTTTAGCAAATTAAAGACATATTTGATAATATAACTTATGATTTATAATTAAATAATTAATTTTATAATTTCTATTTCTTTTGTAAAAATAATCATAAGTGTGTTTCATAACAAGTTTTACTTGGTTTTTTAAAAAAAATTAAAAATTACTTACAAATTGTTTGGTAAGTTTTTCTATTTTTTTCTTCCAAAAACTTAAAAATTAAAGAAAAAGTTTTGGTTATTATTTGTAAGTTTAAGTTTTAAATCATTTTTTTTAATATCATATATAAAAAATTTATAAAACTTGATTTTCTTCTAGAAAAAATGTTTCGTAAAAGTGAAAACAATCAAAAGATTCATAAAACTTCATTATCTCATGTTTTAGCAATTATTTCTTAAAAATATAAAAATAAAAACATATATAATTGAAAAATTAGTTGTAAATATTTTTTTTTTTTTTTGCAGAACTGAATTTAAGAATCATTAAGAAAATATAATTGAATTTTCATTAGAAAAAGAAAATACATGATGAAATAGAAAATAATATATGAATAATATATAGGATGGTTGGTGATTATTTGTTGTTTTTAAAAATGAAAAACCAGAACCGACCGACAATAATTAATTATTGGATTTGTCTTACAAACAAACAAAACCTAGAATCCCATCGATCAGACAACTTTGGTTAGATTTGATAGGTTTTTATTAACAAGTCATTTTTATCGACTCTGGGACATGAATATATGGTGGTTGTATCAAAATTCACTATTGGATAAAAAATAACACTCTTTTATAAAACTCTTTATGATAAGACAAAAATATCCTTGGTATAAATTATAACACTAACAATCACTTTGGCCGTTATTGGTAGCTGGTTGTTGGTGATCTCCAACGGCAAGAGACTATCTTCAAAGATCATGCTAATGATTCTAAATAATGTATATTATTTATATATTATTTTAGAATAAAAATTGAACACACATACATTATTTTAAAGAATGTATATATGTACATTACTTTAAAAGATGAATGTAATATAATGGAAAAAAAAAAAAAAAAAAGTACACATGTACGTAACTTCAGGAAAAATGCATACACATAATTGCAAAAAATCTAAATGTACAAAATAACTTAGAAAAGGAATGCATGAATCTCCATAAATAAAGATGAATGTGCGAACGTACGTAACTACAAAAAGTACACATGATATTACTCTATAAAAGAAATGTACACATGTAATCACTTTAAAAGATGAATGTACGCATGTACATCACTTTAGTAAAGGAATGTACGAATGTACATAACTATAGTAAAATGTATAATATTAGTAGTTGTTGCTAGTCTCCAGAGCTCAATCGTCTGTCAACAGATTCTGCAGCGAGTAATCGAACCTCACCGCAGTCACCACCAACCATCAAATCTTGAAGATTACATAACAATGACTAGGTTAAAATGTAATTTTAAATGTCAAAACTATGTAATTAAAGGCCTGTTATGTTATTTTGTGACCAAAATATTTCAAGCTTTAAAAAGGCTACTATTTCATGGCCACCCGTGTATTTAAATTACAGTTTTATGCCCACCCCTGTGTATTTAAATTCAGTCGGACAATTATTTACACAATTATGTTCCCGTTATATGTAGGGACTTAAATGTTCGAATTCATGAAAAAACCCCAGTTGCTCTCATGGGTAACAGTGTGGGGTTGGAAATGACTCTTCAAATTCAGCACCTAAATAAAGAGAGAATAAAGTGGCAGACAATGTTTGCTGTGGTAAGGAATCAAACTTGTTCCAAACATGTAAGAAAAAAAAGTATTAAATTTGTACCTGAGACAAGGGTATACTTCATTATTGTTTTTCACTTTGTTCAGCGAAAGAAAAAAATGCCATAAATCATCATCATACAGTCTTATCAATTGGGAACCTACTCAATGGAATAGCAATTGTGAGAAGCTTATGAACCAAAGAAACAACAACTGTTACAAGCACAGGTAAACAAGAAACCATCTCAACACCTATTTCTTGGGAGAGATTTTATAGATACAAAGTTTACTAGAATTCGGTTAGCTCTTCACGCTCTCAAAAAATCTGGAAAGAGGCACTGGACCATCAGCATCTTCAGTATTACTACTTGTGCGCTTAGTCCTTGACTTATGCTTCTTTGCCTTCTTAGATCTTTTAGACTTCGCCTTCGACCTCCTTGATTCTCTCTCTTCTTCGTCACTGTTGGAAGAATCAGAGCTTGAGGAACTAGACTCAGCCGATGATCTCCGTCTTGAATGCTGCAGTATAGGAAAACAGACAGATTTGAATCCCATAATTGAGACTCCCGTAGTTAATTAAAAGATTACAAACAATACAGTAAATACTAAACTAGCAACACCAAGCTGGAAACTACAGCCTACGTCAGCTCTGCAAATTTATTTGTATCCAACAGTAACAAAACTAGAGCTTTTAAATTAAACAAGGTTAAGAAGCTTCTATTTCAGTTTAATTATGCTGCTCGGAGAAGTAACTTCCAATTTTAGCAGCCTCACCATCTACAGAAAGTCTACAGGAGTATCAAGCCATAACACTGGTTGGTTTCCTCTTTGATTATCTTTTACAGGATGATACACTTGCATTTAAAAGTAGTCAGCTGCTATATAGTAAAGTAAAGATAGTAAACTGCTTTAGTGCTTGCATAGTAAGATACCAAAGCTTCAAGCAATGGTTTGAACACGTGAAGTTTCAATTTTGTTAAAAGTGCATTCATAATATAAAATAGATTCAGCAACAAAAGATTTGAAGGTGGTCCAGTAAAGTAGTTTGGTTTTTAGCAAAAACTTTTTATAATCATCCAGTAGTTTTAGCTGTAAATGCAAATGGGAGAATCTTAGGAATAGTCAAAGAAGATTGTGAGCACCTTTCTCTTTTTGCTGCTGTGTTTCTTTAAATCTTTGTCCTTCCTATCTGCAAGGATGCATACCATATTCACTGTCGGCTACAATACATAAAACTGAACATGTGAGAATCTTGTTTCTTAACATTACCTCTTTTGTGATCAGCCTTACTGCTAGAGTGGTTTCTCCCATGGCCAAGTTTGCGCGCCCTTTCAGCATCCAGCTGTGCTCTGTACTCTCTCATCATTTTATCCGTATCTTTTTCCAGTTCGCCTTTTCTCATTTCCTCTTCCTTGTATATACAGTAGAGCAGAAGATGAACTTCATAAGAGTCCAAATTTAGCATGCAGGAGGTTTGCAAGCAGAAAGCTTACAGTCATAAATTAAGCCTGACAAACCAGTATGTGAACAATAAACACTTCTAGAGACCTCAAAGGATGGAAAATCATTTGATAAACTAAAAGGACAAGATATTTGGGGATGCACAGGATGCTGCTCAAACTAAACTAGTTCAACTTTAGCCATAGTGAAAAATGATACACATGAGAAAACATACACTTTTCATGCCCCGTCTCAAACATACTTATGCATGCACATTACTAGCGCAACAATAATTAATGTACTGTTAGTAAATTCAGGACAACCAGACAAATGATAAAACAAAAGGAAATGACTTTAATCATCCCAGCATAGAAAAAAAATGGGAACAAAAATTTAAAAGCTGGAGGAATCTAATTCCAAATTTTTTGAAATGATGTTGACATCACATTAAAGTTACGATAAAGGGCAACAAAGTCCCTATGTTTTGTTCAAGGACCACTTTAGTCCTTACTTCTCAAGTGTACTCCTTTGGTCTTTTTGGTCATCAAAATTGACCACTAAAGTCCCTAATAAGACTAATGAAGAAGGTCGGTTTAATGAAGTATCAAATGGCCTATTTTAAAGTGTATTTTAGGAATATTAATTTTTTTTTTCCGTTTGTAAATAAAATTCTTCTATTTTCTTTTTCTTTATTGCTAACAGTAAATTTTCCCCTAACCTCACTTACCTGTGATTCCATGAACCCTAATCCCCGAACTAAAAAAGCTTCTAACCTAGATAGCAACGGATCAGTTTAAGTCAACCCAGCCTGACTTGTTCTATCCCTCATGTTAATTTAAACATAACCATTCTAGGCCAAAACGGGTTCAATTCGAGTTGAGTAGTATCTGTGGGCAAAAAAACCAACCCATTCCCAGTTGATCTTTTTTTTAGATGAAAATGAAATAATATATTTTTATTTAATTGAATTTTTTAGCAAATAATTATTTACGATTCAAACTTTCAATTTTAAACTAGTGAGAGATGAGTCCTACCGCTAAAATATTATGTAAACTATATGTAATTGAAAATATTAATTGTATAATTATTTAAAATGATGCTAGTTAACAAAAATTAAATTAGTTCTTAAATTATCTTTTCTTACATCTTTTAAATTTTATAAATTCATAACCACATTAAAATTGTACAAAATATAAAAATTCTTTTAAATATGTAATGAATTATATGAAATTATAATATTATATTTAAATTTACAATTGCAACATGCTAGAACATATTATCGTTTTTTTTCAACATACAATCTAACTCAAGAATCCTTAAAATAATTCGTAAATAGTCTACTAGTAAATAATTTCAAAGACAAATACTAGTATGTATGTGAATTGTAGAGTACATTTAATCACAATGAGTGCAAATTGTTAAACATTAGAATTATTTAAGTGATCAAGCAAAAAGAAAAAGTGCCATAAATCGACCCAGTTTTTGCCTATAATTGTTTATAATAAAATGGATGATGATCCGCTCCGATTCAGATGCGATTCACCCCGACTCAATTTGACCCAAATAGATAGAGTACCCACAAGGCCTCGACCCATCAGGTCAAATTGTCGTCTTTATTCTAACCTCCACCCATTTCAATAACCCATGAATCCCAAATTGTTGGTGCTTCCCACTCCCATTCATTTCTATTTAAAAAAAAAAAAAGAATAAAAAATATTTGTTTATATAGTAGTGATATTCTTTGTTTCTCTCTTCATCTTCTATTCCTATCTAATGATCTGGGGTGTAATCCTGGAAGTGAAGAATTAAAAAGAAGATAAATAAGGTTTTTCTTCTCCACATCTTAAAAAACTTGAAAAAAGAAAGGAAAAAAGTCGCAATAAATTCAAAAGAAATAAAATATCAAGGTTTCGACAAAACGGAAAGACCAAGGGAAATGACAGTTACTCTAGAACATTGCAAACTTAGGTGCTATTTAGATGGAAATAAAACCTAAAAGAAATCAACTCTAAACTAAAGTTAAGGTCAAATACAGCCTCCTACCTTCCTAGCCTAGCTAAGACAGCTGAAACTAACAGCTTCAACCACAAAATTTGCAGAGGTGTGCCAACTCCTTTTTATAGACAGAAACTAAACAATTGATTCATGCATAAATATTGTGGTTTTGTCCACTGAAATTGTGGGATGGGGGTGGGGGTTAGCAAATTTTGGGATTAGGGTAAAGTCACAAGAAATTAGAAGCTTGTCATTTACATTTAGCAAAAAGAAAAAGAATTTTTAATTATTCCAAAAATGCCATTAAAAATAGTTACTATGATACATCATGCGAGTGTTTTAACTTTTAAGCCAAATTTCACCAATCATTTAGCAACTATAACTTAAGTGATCCATTTGGATGAAAAAAATGACCAAAATAGTGATCCATTTCAATGAACAATAGGACCAAAATCGTGATCCATTTTGATGAACAAAAGGACTAAAATGGTGATCCATTTCGTGATCTGTTTTGATGAACAAAAGGACCAAATTGGTGAAAGGTAAGGGACCAAAGTGATCCTTTGGTCAAAACATACGTTACATCAACATGTGTATTTTGGGTGCCACACCTATATCAACACCAAACCGCACCAACATGGGAAGGAATTATGTGTCGGACGCTTGAAATTTTTTTAGACATGAAAGGAAAAATATGGTGATATATTTTTACGAACAAAAGGACCAAAATGGTCCACTTGAAAAGTAAGAGACCAAAACAGTCCTTTGGTCAAAACAAATGTTATATCGGCACACCTATTTTGGGTGCCACACCTATATCAACACGACACTACAACGACATGAGAGTGAAATATGTGTCAAACACATCCTTTTTTTTCTAGACATGGCTCTTGCAATGGACCTTAATCATCTCCCATGGCTGCCCTAGCTCTATTGGAGAAGTAGAAGAGGAAAGGGAAGACGTAGTGGAGTTGCCGAGAAATTTAAAAAAATCTAAGAGATGAAACCAAAGAAGAGTAGATATCAAATGTGAAACAGCAAATAATTCTATCAATCCGTTGAATTCAAATCAGATTAAATTGACAAATTTCATAATCAGATCAAATTCGAATTATAAAGTATACAATCTGTTAAAATTTGGATCATATTCGAATTGACAAATTTTATAATCTATTGTAATCTAATCTGAACCAAATTACTATCAAAATTATAAATAAATACATATTTTATTTTTAATTGTTATATTTAAATATTATACATATCACGATTATATTAAATTATTATTTTAGTTTAAAAATAAATATAAATGTTATATCCTCTATAATAATTTAATATTGTTCAAGAGCATACTTCTTATTATTTTGATTATCTTAGTTATAATTATAAATAAATAAATTTTTTTAAACAATATACCAATTTAAAATTTGAATGTTAGTATATATTGTGTTTTATATATGACAATAATTTAAAAATAAGTTATAATATCAATCTGACCTTATCCAATCAAAAAAATTCAATCTTCTTGGATTCGAATTGAGTGCATCATCGGATTGAATTATGATTAGATATATTCAAATTCGCTTAAGATAGGATCAGATTCGAATTTGTGAAAAACAGACAGTTTGATCCGCTGCTTACCAGTAAAACACCCAATTAAAGTCTTCTGAAAGTTTTTGAAGCTGTTTGAGAGATTAAGAATTTTGGGACTCTAAACAATAAATAGGTCTAGTATTTCATTATGCAGCTTTTTTCTATTGAAGAAACATAACCTTCATAAATCATAAGTAAAAAAGAAGAAAGACTTTAAAGTATTTAACTTGGAAAATAAATTTAAGTAACCTATTTCTCATAAAAATCAACCCAAGATTAATTATTTATTCATTATATTGGTAACAGAAAAACAAAAGGCAATATTAATTGTTAACACAATATGTTTTAGATAAATAAATTTTTTTTAGTTATAATTTAGAGTGTCCAAGTACTCATATCCAAAATATGGGCACTATCTACCAGTGTCTCTACATCATACAATTTTAAGTGGCGAACCCAACCTTCAGACAAGTTCCCACACCTGACACTTTTGGTCGATGCCCATATAACATAGATCAAAACAAAGGCAGGCATAAGGTAACTATCATACCAATCCAAACAATTTTAACAGAATCCTAATACAAAGCTAGTAAGTGGAAAGTATATATATGCCACTAAATATTGAGGAAACTAAAAAAATAAATGTGTGATATAGCGTGCTCTTGCAAGCTCTTGTTAAATCGTAGATGGTTGGGATGATTCTACATTTGAGGGGTTGATTTCCTTGTTTTCATGTGAATATGACAAAGTATGGGGATATTCATGTACCCTAACATATACATAGATACAGCAATGCCAAAGATGGAAATATATATGGGAAGTTATTATTACCTTTTGTTTCCTTTTAAACTCTTCCCAAGTTATTGTGTGAGAAGTATTAAGACTTGCCAAACGAGCAGCATGCCACTCTGGTGTATGGAATGAACCATCCACCTGCGACTGTCCTCATCAGTAATGTCAAGGCAAATGGAAATTCACAATAATACAATTATAATGGACTGTCAACCTAGAGAATATTACAGTGAGAAGAAACATGAATAAGATCGTTTAGATAAAAATGAATAGAAAGACTGACCTCATAAATCATTCATACTGAAAGTTCTGTTCCTTATCATATCATAAAGTTAAGCATAACAACTGCCCATCATTTATTATTAGATTTAGTAATTCTACCATCATTTATTAATACACTTAGTAATTATACTATCATTTATGAACAACAATGTAAGATAATAATACTGCTGTGAAGAGAAAGGTGAACATTGGATAACAATATTTTGAGTTTTGAAATACTTGAGGTCTAAGTCATCTGTCATCACGACTGCCTTTAATTTTTAACCAACGAAACAAAAGCATAATAGTCTAATAATTTATTCACAATAAAAAAAAGTAATAATTTATTCTTCAAACGATTAATACTGAACGTATTCATACAACATCGAACAGAAACATGAATGTTATTTTAGGTTACACCCAATTTTTTTTTGCTCGGTAAGAAATAGATAGAATAGAAAAACCGCGACTAATGTAAGAATTCATATAAATCGCAAGATTTCTGAACATGGTGTTCCTCAAGGCGAAAATCGATTCTTTGTAAAATTTGACTCAGCTCTAGTTTACCAGTCAAATCCAAAAATAATGAGACATAAACAAAGACAATTGAAATAAACAATATAACTCGTAAAGAAATCGTGAAAATATGAATCAAAGGCATGATAGTATGAAAGGGTACGAACCATGCCGTCTTCGACCTCCTCAGGTCCGGCAGGGCCAGATCCCAACCTGGCTCTCTGCATAGCTTTGTAGGTCTGATTTTTTCCCATTTTGAAAGAGATACCCAAAATTTGAATCCAAAGCAAAAATGACGAGAAATTCTGAAGCAAAAAAAAACAGAAACAAAATGAGAGAAAGCTTTGAATTAGGGCAAAAACAGTCGAGGATCCTATAATATAAAATTGTAAGAGGAGAAAATGTAGGAAAAGAGAATTGGAAGAAAGAGAGGAAAGAGAGGAAAGGGGTTTGTGTTGTTGGATTTGGGAGTTGAGGATTACATTGAATTGGATTTGTTGAAAAGTGATTTTATTGTACAAAGACAAATGTTAACTACACACACCGAAAACTATCTATCACCTATCTCATCACTAGGACCCTCAACTCAAATATATCAATGATCTATGTAGGGAGAATTTTAAGCATTAAAAGAATCACTTAAGTATCACAAACATAATTGCTCTTGTATTGTAATGAAGAATAATTTTGAATACAATCAATAACTAAAAACTCATATATTTAAATGATTTAAGTATCTCATTGGTATGATATAAAATTACTCTTTTCACTTTCATTAATTATAAAAAAATGCTAAACAACCCGGCCGTGTATGGCCTATTTTGTAACTAATTATATTTTTTAACTTCTAATTTTTTAACTCAATTTTTTTAAAATAAGTATTGTTTGATAATTAATTTCATGTTTAAGCTTGAAACTAGTTTCATTTTTACCAGTACATTTTACTTATTTCTTTTTTAAACTTAAAAAAAAATTAAAACCTATATTTCAAGTTCACTTTTATTTTCTTTAATTACATTTACTTTTATATATATTAAGAGAGAATAAAATAAAAAAATAGAACATTTTACCAAATACGTTTTTCAATTTTTTTTTTTATTTTTTAAAATGAATTAGAAAACAGAAAATTAGTTTCAAACACAAAAAAAGAACATGTTACAAAACAAGCACGTAATGACTCTCTTATTATTTTGATCCAATTACATTACATTGGTTATATTGATCGAGTAATTTAGTGGTAAATGTGGTGCCTTATATTGTTTTGTTTTAGATACAAGTTTAAATTATTCTTCCTATAATTTAAAACAATTAAATAATTAATGAGTTATGTATTTCAAAATAAAATGTAGATATTGACCAAAAGGAAAATTACATTAGTTCATCTTAATTTATTTTGGCCCTTTCAATCTATACGTTGTAAATAATAATATTTGGTAAATGAAATTAGTTGAAAAATAAATAAAGGTTATATGAAAATGGCTAGAATCAAGAAAATATATATATACATAGAAGAACAAGAGAGAAAAGTAGAGAGAATTTTGCAATTTTATATATTTGTTAATTCAAAAAAAAAAAATATATATATATATATAACAAATATATTTGCAATTTATATATGGAGTTAACAAATATATAAAATTGCAAAGTTCTTTCTCTACTTTTCTCTCTTGTTCTTCTATATCTATTTTTTTTAATGCTGAACTACTATTACATATATATATATGATTGGTGGTTATAAAATATTACACAATTTTTTACACAATCATATTTTAATAGTTGAAATTTAGAGAAGATAGGAGAGAAAAAATTATTCTTCTAAATCTTCTTGAAATAAGAAGGTGTAATAAATTGCTTATAAAATTATGACAAGTGATATATATAGGATAAGATCAATGACCACAAAATTATACGTAATTTTTTACATTATTATATATATATATGTGTGTGTGTGTGTGTGTGTGTGTGTTTTGATTACATACGCAATTATTTATTTCTTAATTATAGGATGACACAAATGACACTCTTATTAGCAATCCATAGTTTTAGCAAGCGTATAATTTTTAATGATATAATTTATAGTATGGACTAATTTTCAATAATATACACTATCAATTAAAAATTCTTTATTACAAATTTGCACCTTTGCTTGAATTTTCAAAATATTAAGCAATTATCTTCTATCAATAATGAGCTTTCCATGCCAACTAGGATTTGCATATGACAACTAAGTCCAAATAATGTTTAAATTTCACTAATGGGTAGCTTTTGTCGTAATGTCTACTGGATTATTGGAAATAGCAATCTTCTTCACCAACATGTCACCTTGTGTGGTGAGACTGAGAATGAAATGCATTGCTTTGTTCTTTCATGGTACATCTAGTTCTTGATTAAGTAAAATGTGCTCTAACTATCACAAAATACAGTAAAATCCTCTTAAATAATATCAAGATCACCAACTAGATCTCTAAGCTACAAAGCTTCCTTCACTGCTTTTGTAGCTTTCTTGTACTCTGCTTCTGTCATTGAACATTGACAAAGTAACAGTGGATTAATGTTGCACTCTAATTTAATCTATATGTTTGTGTGTATATATGTCTGTATGTATGTGTTAGATATATTAGTTTAAGTCTGTTAAGAGGTTCTTATGTAACTCATCTCCACGTGATTCGGTGTTAGTATTAGTTTGTTATTAGCACTACTATAAATAGTTGTACACAATACAATTGTGATTACTTGCTTCTTTCTAATCAATAGCAACTTCAAGTAATTTCATTCACTTAGTATTAAGCTGTGCTTGAATGGTATCAGAGCCCTATATTGAGGGACTTGTGAATATGGCATTTAAGACATCCTTCAATGATGTGTTGTCTTCATCTAATGTTGCGAACGTGACTACCACTCCTCTGCCTATCCAAAGCCTTAGACATTTTTAAAGGACTCCTGTCTTAGACATTTTTCACAAATTTTAATTTTATTATTTATAAGAATTGATTAATGATATTAATTTATTTTTTTTTCAAATATAAATAATAAGAATTGAATAAATAAAGATGTACAAGTAACATTTGTCTTAGATTAATCCCATGATAAATTGCAACTTTATTTTGAACATGATAAAATTGAAATTTTCTTTGATAAAAGTTTAAAATAAAATAAAAGTTGAAATTGTTTACAAAACTATTATGTTTATTTAGGATATATTTAGAAAACAAACAAGATAAGTTGTGAACAAGTTTGGTGTTTTATGAATCCCTTAACTTTTAAAAATGTGTACTTAATTTTTAAAATATATATTATTAGTCATTTAACTATTTTAAAAATATACATAAATCCATGTTAAATATTTAAGCATGTAAAAATCATGTGAGATAATATATGAGGGTATAGATTGTTTTTAATGAAAATATTAATGTCTCTCAGTGGAAAAAAATTCCCACGTTTTCCTCTCCATTTATTTTGAGTCTCTAATACTTTTTTTTTTTTTTCAATTATCATTCTTTGTCATGTATCTTTAACCTCTTCCTTTCTTTTATTTTCTTGAGTCCACGGATAAAATATTCTTTTGCATTCATGTCCTTTTTGTGTCTAATTTTTTACTAATATCAAAACTCAATACAATTAAATTAAGGTATATTTGATAACGATTTTAATTTATAATTTATGATTTATAATTAAATAATTAATTTTGTAATTTTTGATTTTTTTATAAAAATTGAAAAAAGTTTTTAATTACGGATCTAATAAGCCTAGAGGGGGGTGAATAAGTTATTTTCAATTTTCAACAAATATTATATAATCTAATCACAACGGCCAGACATGCAATCGCGTGTAAAGATAAATGCGGAATAATAAAACGACACACGATATTTTTAGGTGGAAACAACCTAGGCCACAACAATGACCTAAGAGGAAAACCACCGGTCCACCGGACCACCTAACTATCCACTATGAAAATAATGTTCAATTACAACCATAGAGTCCAGAAACTACCCGTCGCAGATAGATCCCCCTTTCTGTAATTTACTTACGAGCCGCTTGCTCCTTTCACAGCCTCCAATAGTTAGATGTCTGGATCCGGACCAACGTTCCGATCTACTTGAGTCACACAAGATCAACCGAACCCGTCACTTTCGGTAATTTCGAGTCACACGAAATACCGAACCTGTCACCTGTAACGTTAGCACAAAAACACAAGTGCAATGTGTGTCCTAGAGCGGATTCAAACAATAAACAATCCTAACTAGCAGATTCAATAACATGCGATGTAAAAACAGGATCAGCTAGCAAACTCTAGAACATTCAATATTAAGCTCAATATCATGCAAATCAATTAGGCATATGAATAAAACATGAAAAAGCCTAAGAACAATAGATGAAGAGAATAAGCACAATTCAGATGCTAGAAAGTATTAGTGCTGTATAATTCTAAATGCTCAAGTTGATTGATTATGCATAAACATCCCTTCACTTATATAGAGTCCAATCCTAGTTCAAATAGGATTTGCAATTCACTATAACTCTTTTCCTATCAGGATTTACCAATTACCACAATTATCCTCAAATAAGAATACTGTTCTTAACATTAAATGTGGTCAATTAGGTAAAAGAAACATAAGGGTCGAATTAAGAAATAGAGTTTGAGTAGGAATATAATACTGGCTCGATCGATCGACAGGCCGTCTAGATCGATCGAGAAGGTCTCGATCGATCGATACACAAAACTCGATCGATCTAACTCAAACAGAGAGAACCTGGATCGAAGTTGTTCTATACTCGATCGATCGAACATGGTTCGATCGATCGGTCCAATTGCTCGATCGATCCAGTCCAAACAGAGAGCACCTAGATCGAAGTTGTCTCAGTCTCGATCGATCGATCACTCGATCGATCGAACAATACTCTCGATCGATCGACCAACATGTGCACAATACATTTTTCGTTACGATCCATACTAAGTGTCGTGCTCAATTGTGTGCAGATGTATGCATGATGGAATATTATACCTGTCATATGGGCGTTGCAAGCTTGGTGACTCCATCATCACGTGTGGTCTGAATAATTATTGAATTCCTATTCTAGATTACAATCAAACATTTTGTCCACGAAAATTGCCAATACAAAATAAACCTTACAAAAATAATCACAAATGAGTTTAATAATAATTTCTATTTAGTGATTTTCAAGAAAAAAAAATCAAAAATTACCTTCAAATTGTTTGGTAATGATTTCTATTTTATTATTTTTTTTCAAAAAACTTAAAAAAAATAAAGAAAATTTTTAGTTTTTTTTATAAAATTTAATTTTTTAATCATTTTCTTCCAATACTTAATCATATAAAAATTATAAAATTTGATTTACTCTCTAGAAAAATGTTTAATCAAAATGAAAAAAAAAATAAAAAATTTGATTGAAAAATCTTCTTTTTAAAGATTTATGAATCACTCCATATTTTAATAATGATTTCTTAAAAATTTAAAAATTAAAATAAAAAATCATTACCAAACATATCTCATTGACAAATCAAATCACAAATCACAAATCAAAATTGTTATCAAACAAGTCCTTACCAAACAAAAAAAAGTAGAGGTGGGAATTAACTTTCAACATATCACTTGAAGAGTTTGAATCTACCTTATTTTGATTAAAATGGGTAGAGATTGTGGGAAGATTGGGTAGTGAATTATCTGAATAGCAAATATTAGAGAAAAATATAATTTTTACTTAAATAGTAAATATGAGCTACAAAACAAACAGTTTGGAAATCACTTGTCATATTAAAATTACAAATTTATCCTCGAGTTAATATTCTTCTTCCAACACACAAATGTAACATTTACATACAAATCAAATCTAAATGTAATCCTTACATACAATAAAAATATATTGTAAAATGACAAAAATCATAAAAAATCAAACGAAAAATCAAGAAGTAATGGAAATAGAGACATAAGTTATTTCGGGATCTTAAATTTTTTTAATGTAATGCGTACATTCACATTTATTTTTGCATGTAAGCTATACATTCAAATTTTTTATTCTAATTATTGATTACTGCTACTATTTTTATATTAGGTTGACTTAATTTTTTTTTATATAATGCGTACATTCACATTTATTTTTACATGTAAATTGTATATTCAAATTTTTTATTTTGATTACTGATTATTGCTGCTGTTTTTATAGTAGGTTGACTTAAAATTTTTTAATATAATGCGTACATTCATATTTATTTTTACATGTAAACTATACATTTAAATTTTGCTATATTTTTTTATTCTAATTACATTGATATTTTATGTATTATTTACCTTGGATTAGAATGTACATTGAAGTTGATCAAGAATCACATTGTAGTAGATTTTTTTGTCTCTTATACTAGATTAGAATGTTCATATATTGACATATTTTAATGTAATGCATATATTCACTTATATTTTTTTATATACGCTGTACATCTAAATTCAATTATAAAATTTAAATGTACAGCTTAAATGCAAAAATAAATGTGAATGTATGCATTACATTAAAAAATTTTAAGATCATGAAATATCTTGTGTTTTTATTTCCATTATTTCTTGATTTTTCGTTTGATTTTTTATGATTTCTATCATTTTACAATATATTTTTATTGTATGTAAGGGTTACATTTAGATTTAATTTATATGTAAATATTATATTTAAATTTTTAAACTTAAAAGACTTAAGTGTTAAAAATAACATTTAAACTTTATTAAAATACAATGATTTTGCTTTTCGAATAAAAATGTTAGTTTTTCTCTATCGGAGATAATTAATACAAGATTGGGTTAAGAACAAAAAAGAGAGAGAGGATGTGGTTACTGCCATACGGGCTTTTCTCTTTTCTAATTGGGAAAGACCCAATATGCTATTTTAAGCTTTTGATTATTTTTTTTTATACAATTTTTTTAACGAGGATAAAATAACTTATGTGAATTCACATATACAATTTTATTTAAAAAAAAAATGTTATTATTATTTAAATTGAACTTATATATATAGTTAAGTAACTAAGAATGTACATTTTAAAAAATCATAAACTAAAAGACCCATAGAGCTCTTTTCTAGTTTTGAACTTTAAAAAGAGAAATGTATAAAAAGATAGGAAGATATGCCTATAAAAAAAGATAAATTAGATGTTTTTATAATGTTTATTTGTTCTTATTTTACATAATTTCAATTAATTGAAAAAAATAAAAATGATTTTCACTTAATATTTACTAAATCTAAGGGTTTTTTCTTAGATCTATTAGTATAGATATAAAGGAGAGTCGGTGATTTTATATTTATTTAATAACTTTTGTTTGATAAATTATATTTTTATTTCTTGAATATAATTTTTTTTGGGTAATTTGTATTTTTCAGTAGATAATTAATGTAAGTATATTTATTTCATACTTTTAATTTTTTTTGTTGATAATTTTATATTTATTTTAAGATGAATAATATTTATATTTTTTTAAATACTTTTAATTTATATAATATATTTTGTTTAAAATTTTATATTTTTTAGTACATCTATTACTTTATATATAAAGAAAATTTACTTTATAATATTTATTTGATAGTAATTTTGTTTGATATATTTTTTTACAATTTAAAAGAGAGATTTTTTTTGCTTTTTTATTAATTTTAAAAAGGGACGAGGCATAGGCATTAATATAAAATAAAAGTGAGAGAGCTTAAATTATGAAATAATTAAAATAGAGGTGAGAAAATTTAAATTATGAAATAAGCTTTACTTTAATATATTTTATACTTTTAAGAATTTTGATCTTTATTATAAGTGTAAAAAAAATATTTTCTTTATTTTTTTGTCTAGTTTTTGTTTAGTTTTTTTTTTTTACTTCTATTCATATTTACAATTGTTTTTTATTTATTTTATGTTTAAAATATATTTTTTCCAAAAAAAAATTGTTAAAATTAATTATTGAGTAAGTAATATCAATTTATCACCACTCATCATAAAATATTGCTTTCAAGCTCAGGAAATTCTTATACAATAGATCCAAATAAAAATATTTATATTTTCTTAGTGTTGAAATTAAACTTGAATACTTCTAAACATAAGTTTTAAACCATTATGCTACATTAAAAGATTTTGATGAACAACTACAATTTATACAATATAATATTAGATATATTATTTGTAGTTGGCTCCCGTTCAACTTTTTATTTGAGTTTCAAATCTTGATTTTGTTGGGAGACTCGTTTTATGTACTTTAGATTATATAATAAAAATTTTATTTCGTAAATCCTTAAAAATTGTTTTAAAATATACTTTTTAAATAATTTGATTATTGCTTGTGACTTGTGACTTGTAAGGTAGTGTCACTAAATCTCATTATAAAATTTTGTAATATTATTTTTAAAAAATATGTTATTAAAAAAATTAAAAAATATATTTTTAATTAAAATTGATCATTTCAATTTGTGATTATTATTGAGATATAATCACGTGCAACACACATGACAAAAACTAGTAATAAAACTAAGAATGAAGTGGTCAACAATTATTATTTTTCTCATTATTAGTTAATAAAATGTAAATTGTTATTTTCACAATTAATATTCATTAAAAAATAATTTATCCAACAAAATTTTTTACTGTTATTATTTATAAGTACAAAAAGCAATCCATATATTATTTTTGTAGCAATAAAAATTTATATTATAATGATATCATAACTTTAATAATATTGAATTAAATATATAATAATTTCTGAAATTAATAAATTAATTTTTTATTTTTATTGTTTATTTTTAAAATAAAAATAAGTGTTACAAAAAAAAAAAAAAAAAACTTTAGTATTATGTTGGTTTATAATATTTACCTCAAAAAATTTTGGTACATAATTTTTTAAAACCCATAATTTAGTCTTGAACCTTTTAAAATTTGATAGCATATTTACAATTTAGTCCCTAATTATTTTACGAAAATAAAATTTGGTCCTTAACCTTTAACGAAATCTGTGAAATTAAATCAAAACTGTTAAATTTTAAAATTTTAGCAACTATATTTTGCCTTTAAAAAATTAAAGACTAAATATTATTTTAAGATAAAGGTTAAACATCAACAAAATACTAAATTATACAAAAAATTAGAATAATCTATCAGTAAATTATACACATTAATAATCTCACTTAAAATTGGTACATATTCGTCATTTTAATCTTAATAAGTGATACATTTTAATTATATTTTAGTACATTTTAATCATTTTATTTATATGATTAAATTATCTAAAAATAACTTAAATATATAATTTTTTAGCAATTAAGATGAAAAATATGTCTCAGTTTTAAATAAGTTGGTTAATATCTTTAGTTTACAAAAATAAAGTTACCCAAGTCCGCTCGTCCTTTTTTACCAACCCTCCTTAGCCTTGTTTGGTGCGTGTTGCGACAGCACCGGGTGAAGACGCAGCGCAGCAAGGGACACGATCCAGAAAAAGGAAAGAGAGTCAAGTGGATTATTTTGACTTTTGTGGTCGATTAGACTGCATGACTCACGGGTTCAAACTGTGCATGAAATAGCAATCTCATTTGGTAAAAATAAATAAATAAATAAATAATAATAAAAATAATATTTTTTAAAACTTATAATAATAAAAATACCATCATTTGTATTCAAATTTAAAATTTTACAATTAAAAAAATTATTAATATATCGTTTTTTTTTAACACCTATTTAATTGGAATTAAACGACGACAATTTAGACCCGTTTAATATTAAACGTTCAATATTATACATTCAAATTAAACGTTCAATATTATTAAAGGTACTAATTTTATTATTATAAATTTTAGGGGTATTATTTTTAATAATTTTCTAAAAAAAACAAAAATGTGCATGAAATAAGAAGGGGCCGATACTTCTTGTACCTATAATACTATTTTAATATTTATTATAGTTTAATTTATTTTAAAAATATTCATTTAATTAAAAATAATTTTTAATCATAAAAATTGAAGGACAATTTAATCATTGTTCTTTTTTCATTTCTCATTTTCATCTTTTTTTTCTTAAATAATAAACCTTAAAACATAAATAATAAAATATAAATCATAAGCTCTAAATATTAAACATTAATGACATATTTTGTGCACTGTATCAGATAGATTAAATATAGTATTGGACTAAACTGTATTTAATTATATTATAGTTAGTTTATATAATATTTAGCGACAATTGTATAATATAGTCGAATAAAATTAATTTAAATATTTTAATAAAAAATTTGTATTTAAATAATTTTTTTGTTATAAATTTTATTTAAGTTTATTTTTCTGTTTTTATTATAATTTTAAAATAAAATAAATATTATTTTTAATTTGAGATGAAATAAAAAGTTAATACATACAATTTTATAATGAAAAATTCAAATAGATTAAGTTAGGTGTCACGTATAGTTTAGATCTAAATTTTCTAATTATACAAAATTTATACATAAACGTACTTATTTTATACTGTAATATATGATTTGATTTCACAATCAAATTTATGATTGTATAAAAATTATATAATTAGTGTCTATAATCTTGTGTAACAAATAAGTCATAAATTCTTAAAATATAAACATTAAACTCTAAATCCTAAATAATAAGAACTAAACACTAAAATATAAACCTTAAACACCAAATTCAAGGAGAGAGAGAGAGAGAGAAAGAGAGAGAGGAAAAAATAGTAAAAATAATAATAAAATATTTAAGTAACTAAAATACCCTTTAATTATTGTGTGTGTATATATATATATATATTAAACTAAATAGATACTTTTTGAATAATCAAGATATTTTTAAAGTACTATTAAAAAATTTGAATAATAATATGTAATAAAATAATAATAAAGGTATTAATAAAATACCTACCCAAAATAAGAATGTACTTCTGCGCAAATTTGAATATATATTTACACTTATTTGAGCCATATTTGATAACTATTTTACTTTATAATTTAAAATTAAATTATTAATTTTGAGATTTTTGATTTTTTTATAAAAATAATTACTAATATATTTTATAACAATTATTACTTAATAATTTTCAATAAAAAAAAATCTAAACTCATGAATAAATTGTTTGGTAAAGCTTTCTATTTTTCTATTTTCTGTTTCAAAAACTTATAAAAAATTAAGAAAACTTTTGGTAACCAATTAAGATTTTAATCATTTTCTTATTCATACAAAAGTTATAAAATTTGATTAACTTTATAGAAAAAAAATATTTTTTGAAAATGAAAAAAATAAATTAAATTATGATTTAAATTCTTTTAAAATATTTTTGAATCATATCATTTTGGATGGTTCATTAAAATATAAAAATTAGAATCATAAATCATTATAAAACATATTTGATTAAAATTACTTTAAAAAAATAAAAAATAAAAAATCATAATTATTATCAAATACACCATATGTTATACTTTGATAAAGAAATAAATAGTTTCATAACTTTAAAAATTATTTTGACACATGACATACACAATTAGTTTAAATACAAATTTACGTTTTATGAAAAAGCCTGTGAGGATGAACTAAAAAAAAGTATGCTGTAAAATCAATTTTTGATCCATGCGAAAACAAATAGAGCCCTTAATTTTCACACTAGTGAAATATTAATTATATATAAATTTATATATATTTTTGTATTCATATTTTTTATGTTAGTATTATTTTTTAAAAAATTGTTATTTACTTTTTTTATATTGTGGCAAGTGTCAGCATTATCTCAAAAAATAATAAATTTTTTAATTTTTAAAAGAATTTTGTCATATAAATACATATAAAAAAATATAAATTTATATGTTTTTTTTTTTCATTTTATTAATACATATATATTTTTGGTTTAATTGTATGAAATAATCTCACTCATATATAGAGTTTTATTTTTAACTCTATTAGGAAAAAAATATATGTTCATTTTTCTTATAACGTAAATGAATATATACTCTCTAGTATTAAAAGAAAATAAACATATATTTTATTTAATCAAGAAGATTAAAAATAAAATTAGTTGAATAATTAGATTATTTATGTACCAAATAATTTATCTTTTACTTTCTTTAGAAGAAAAAAGTGTGTATGTATGTTTTGGAGGTGGGTTATCAGTATTTAAGTAAAGTAATAGTCCAATGCCTTGATAAAAAGGGTCAGTTTGAATTTTTATTTATTTATTTGTAAGTGATTTTAAATAACTTAAAGTATTTTTAAAAATATTTGACAATTTTATGAAAAGTAGTTTTAAAAATTTTAGAAATATTATTTGTTCTTTTAAAAAAAATTACTCCCACTTTTAGAAAAATAGTATAAGTTTGAATTTTATTTATTTATTTGTAAGTGATTTTAAATAATTTAAGGGTGAGGCAATTATTTCCGTAGCATGAGGATAATTCCGTAGCATGAGGCTGCTTGTATATTTTCTCACCAATCCAAGTGTTAGGAGGGTGTGATCAGTTGTGGCATTCTATTTCTACTAGAGTGTTTTCAGTTAAGTTTGCTTATGGTCTTGCATGTGGCCTAGCTGGTTTAACGTTACATAGTACCACTAGCCCCATGAATAAACTCCTTTATGGAAGATAAAAGCACCTCCAAAAATTTGTCATTTTATTTGGAGATGCTTTTATGGTAGTATTCCAGTTCGTCATTCTCTTCTTTAACGTTATTATCCTATTGAGGTTCTTTTGTGCCCTTTATGTAGCTTAATTGATGAGACCGTTAACTATTTATTGGTTGGTTGTTTAAGCATTAGCTTTATATTAATTATGCTTTGTTCTAGATCCCGTTACATCATTATGGTAATATTTTGTTTTGGCACTTATACATGAAGTTTTTTAGGTGGGTTCAAATGAGATCTAATAAAGATAAAATGTTGAGAGTTATTGCCCTTGCTTTTAAGCTGTATTTGTATTTGGAAAGGACAAAATTTTGTCATTTTTGAGCGAAATGTGTTTGATTTGGATACAATTATTTATGGTGTACGTCATGACTGATACTTGTTTTTAGTTTAATTTTTGGCTTGAACAACAGCCCTTTTAATTGTAGGTATTTTAGTGGCTTTTTATTTGGATTTGTTGGGTTTATTATCAATACTTTTGCAATTTATTATTGATTTTGTTAATTTTGTACTAATTATTATTAATTAAATAAAAATTAATATTCAATTGTTTGATAAAAAAAAATTAATAAACCATAAACATAATTTTAAAACCATGCGTATATAACCTTGACTTTGTCCGAGTCCATGCACATTAATTAAACTCCATGGGGGAAACAAATTATACAAGTATACTAGACCCAGAGCTAATACACAGTTGTACTTGACCTTTTAAATATTTCTGAGTAGGTGTTTGTATCCTTCGATATTTCTAATTGGAGTTATTTCGAATTATGTGATTTAATTAGTTTTTTTTTTGTCAGAATAAAAATTTCATCGAATTAAGATTATTAATCACACTTTAAATTATTAAAATTTGAGTTAATATGTCAACTATATGAATGCTTAAAGCCGAATTCAGGCTCAACATTAGGACACTAGTTCTAAATTTCGAATCCACGTCTCACTATCCAGAAAGATAAATCATTATGCTTCTTTTGAAGCAAAATAAAGTCTTGCACATGATATTTTTAAAAAAAAATATTTTTATTACATGTATTTATAAACATAACATAATTTAATTAATTTATATTAATAAATATATATTAATAATTAATTTATATATTTCACAATCACTTTATTATTTGTAATAATTTTAAATAGCTATAATGTAGCATCAAAACACATAGGTGAATTAGCTTTAATCATTAATTAATTTTATTAAATATAAAAATTCTTAAATTTGTGACAGATAAGTTTTTTTTGAATGATGCTATAAAGGATTTTTCATTATTATATCTTTAATTGTATATCTAATATAATTAATGCGTTATTTGATACGTACAAAATTTGATACATATAATAATTTGATAGATATAATACTACTCTTTTTATTATAGGGCTTGATACTTTTTTTATACTCATGTTTTAATAAAAAAGTTTCAATTTAATACATATATTATGAAATAGTTTCAGTTTAATACATATATTATAAAAAAAATTAATTTAATATTCATATTATTAAATTTTAGTATTCCTTTAATACACTAATTTTGGGTAAAAAGGATAAATTAATTTTTTTTTAAAATATGAATATTAAAATAAAATTATTTAAAAATATAATTAATTTAAAATACTTTTGATATAATATAAGTATTAAAAAAAATTACACATTTATTTATTTATTATGGGTGAAAATGATATATGACTATTTATAAAGCGTTAAAGTTCCTAGAAAAAGAAGAAATAAAAATAATAAAAAGAAAAGAAAAGAAAAGATGGGAAGCAAAGATTGAGAAGTAAATTTAATATGTACCCAAAATAAATAAAATGACCGAAAATATTGATCTGCCAAGAAAATGAAGCAAATTTGAGTATTAAATAAAAAATAAAAAAAATGAGGCACATGCGGTGGTAGCTGACGAGAGTGAGAAAAAGGTGACCATAGTCCAGGCCAGGGTTAGCCGTATTTGGGAAACATATCAATAATATCTTTAAAATTTTAATGTAATATCCTTTAAATTTCAAAAATATCACAAAACTTCTTAAATTTAACAAAAATTATAGTGAATAATAATTTTTATACAAACAAATGGTAGAAATAATAAAAAATTAAGATCTAATAAAAATAAAAATACAAGATATTTTATGATAAATTCAAAAAAATTATATTTTTCAAAAATAAGTAAAATATTTCCTAAAAAGACATAATTTATTATAGAGTAAGCAATAAAAATATGAATACTATCATAACAGATACAAAATGAATATTTAACATATCATTAATTAATAAATAAATTATTATGAAAAAACTATCAAATTTTTTGTATAAAGATAAAGAAAAGATTGAATATATTCATCGAGGCAAAATACACATTATAATAAAATTACATTGTAGAGAAGAAATCAATACAACAATAAAACTAGCATTGTTGGACAATAGAATAATAAATAGAAAAAATGCTCTATTAGGAATGATCCATAAAAATTTAAGATATCAAAAATTAAAGTTTACAGCACAACTTAATGAAAGAATGAAATTACTCATTTTCAGAGCATTACATTATAAGATATTTATTAACTAATAATAAAAATAATTCAATATACAAACAAAATAAGTTTATAGAAATAAAAAAACATTCTAAATTAAAGGACAAATAATAAAATCAGAAATAATAACAAACTTTAAAATATTATAAGAATAAAATCTAATATTAAAGAAAAACATATTAAACAAGGAAGAAAGATGGGAACAATAAGAAGAAATTAAAAAACTAAAAATAAAAATTAAAGAGATTAAAAATCTATTAATCTATGAAGCAATAAGAGAGTAAAATAAAGGATGTTAAAATCTAAATTAGAAAGAAATGATAAAATACACTGTACCAAAAAAATCATAAAAAAAAAATTTTAATTCTTCTAGCTAAAGAAATAGATACAACAAATAAATCAAATATTATATATTTACAAAATATAAATGAAATACAAAAAAAAAAAAAAAAGAGAGAGAGGGAATATAATTGCATTAAAAATTACAACTAGATATGTATTAAAAATTTATAAAATAAAAAGATGTTAATAATATATCAAGAAAAAATGAAATTTTAGCTACAAGTTCAATCCATTAAAAAGTTTGAAAGAAGATGCTCCTAAAATATTGATGAATTATGACAAAAAAGAAAAGATGAAAAAAATTCAAAAATAAAGAAATGATATAATCTCAATATATTGAATTTAGAAAAGAATTATAACAACAATTTATGAACGCCGAAAATAGGGACATAAGAAAACTAATTAGTCTGTTAACCTTACTAAATGAAGAATTAGATAAACATTATGAAGAAAAATTTTGTACAAATAAAAAGGAAGATGATATGACAATAGTAAGTGAAACAGAATTTGAATCAAAAAATATAATTCTAAGATTCATATGAAACCTACTACGTTACCAATCCCACATTAAGAAAAAACATTTGACCAACATAGGAAACAAAGAAATAAGTAAAGATCAGAAGAATTTGAACATTCTTATAAAAAAGACAACAACTTAAAATAGAAAAAAAGGTTTACATTGGGTACTAAAAGTAGTATTCATCCAGATTTATGCCTCATAAAAATTATAATTATGGTATTTTAGATTTACATTGTATAAGAGATAAAAAAAAAAAGCGTTAAATAAATGGTCTAGTAGAATGAGTGTAATCATACAAATTTTTACAACTACATAATCAAATCCTTCAGTAGCTCATAAGATGAAAAGAAATGTTAAAATTTAGTTTACAAATTTAACATTAAAATAACATTTATAAATGTAAGGAAATGCAGTTACAAGTAAAGAATACCTAGATATTGTAGTAAATAAAATATATAAGAAATTTATTAGGGAAGATAAACGTAAACATATTAATGAATTTATTGAAAAATAAAATAAATGAAACCAAGTGACATTTAACACAAGGAGACATCGGGAGTCTTAACATAAGAGCTGAAACCTCTTTTTATTTTCTTCTTTGTATCTCTATTTTTCTTATAAAAAAATATGTATAAAAAAACTCCTATGGAGTAAATTAATAAGGAAATTAAGGTTATAATAGTATTACTTTCTTAATGAATAGAAAGTTTTATTTCTCCAAAATCTGGTATCTCTCTTATATCTTAATTAAAATTACGGATCTTATTGTCTATTGAAGGCATGTCACTATTATTCTCGACATAAAAGGTGAAGCTTTTAACAAGATAACTAAATACCAGATTCAAGGTAGTAGAAGATAGAGGTGGACCTATATTCACTAAGAATAAGGTATTATTAGTTACAACTCTAGATTATATTTGTTAATTATAAAAGTTTATTTGTGCCTAAAAATATGATAATAGATATTATGCAAAAAGAAAATTTTGTCAAACAAGTTTAAAAATGAAAAAATTGTTTTGAAATTTATTTGCTTAAATTTTAGAAATTAATGCTTCATGAAATTTGGTATCAGAGTCAGTAAAAAATTTAAATAATATTTAGAATTAGATTTATCCAACTTAATATAATAAGAAAAGTAAATGATTTAAAATATTATAAAAAGAAGTAATAGAATTATTACTCTTAATCAAGGAAATAACAAAAGAATTATCCAAAAAAAATCACAAATAACAACTTATAAAATACTGTTTAGTTGGAAAGAAAAATTAATGTGGCTACATCATAATTAAAAAAGAATCAAAAAAGCTATTAAACATTTGTTTAAGATGAAGGAAAAACTTAACACCGTTAGCTATCAAGAGTATCATTGATATTAAACATAAACCTCAAGGGCATTAGAGCTATTTTTATAAAAGTTAAAGACATTAATGAAGATATACCAAAGTTTGGGGACATGAGTGAAATTTTTTCATCATATTTGTGAATTATATCGTGTTTTGCTGTAATTGTATCATATTTACTGTAAAATTTATAGTGTACAAATAATATAAGTAATATTTTTTTTTTATATATAGAAATAGTAAGGATTTCATTAAAATATTAGAAGGTTACATGAAAAAAAATTACATTTTACTCTTTTCAATACATTAAAGATTTATTAGGACAATCATGATTGATAATCTGCAAGACATCTTGAAAATTTGTGAAGAAGAATATTTGAGCTATTCAAGTTCGCTCAATGTTTTTTTTCATCTTAATGCTTGATTCAGACCCATCAATTTAAGATGCAACTGTTAAAAGGAAGAAACAATCTATCCTTGAAACCATTGAATACTTGAAATTCCCTATCACCTTATTTATAAAACACTTCATATCTAATAAACTTAGATATGAAAATACATTAGATCTAACCTTTATCTTGGAGAAATTATCCTATATTAATAAAAGAAGATATTATGAAAAGACTTATAAGAAATATCAGTGTCTTTACTCATTGGGTTAATATTTTGAGATAAGAGGACTCATGATTTTTATAGACTTTCATATAGTATTAGAGCTTTAATCGATCAATGGGCTAAAAATCTGGGCCTCACCTCTATAAAAAAATGAATGGCCCTTGCGAAAAAAAAAAAAAAAAAACAAAGTGATCAAAGTAGAATAAAATAAAATAAATAGGTTAAAAATACAAAGTGATGCGCTTTGTAAGAGACAAAGACCCACACTTTGAGAGAAAATGTTAGAGAAATTGTCTCATATTGATAAAAAAAATAATATTATGAAAAAAGTTTATAAGAAATATGAGTGTCTCTACTTATTAGGTTAACCTTTTGAGATAAGAGGGCTCATGGTTCTTATAGACTTTCATACTTTATAGAGTCAAATCTAATAAAAAAACTACTAAATTTGACATTTATAGAGTTAAATATAACAAAAAAATCACTAGATCTAATCTTCTTAGAATCAGATCTGGAAGAGAACCCATCTATAAGTAGTAAAAAATTATTTATGAAATAAAACTGCCACAAAGAAGAGAACAACAAAATACCTACTAGAGAGATCACTCTCCCTAAGGGGAGATACCGCTTCGGCTAGAAGAACAACAAAGAAGAAAGAAAGCAGAGAAATGAAATATGGAAGAAGAAAGGAAAAAGAGAAGAAAGATAAATTTCTCTCTTATAAGTCATCTATTCTTAAAAAATTAACCTAAAATAAAATTAAGTCTTATGTTATTTATAAAAATTATAATACTATCATTGGTTATAAATATGAGACATTCTTTTGTATACTTTAACACTCTCTCTTAAAGTGTAAATCATTTGACTTAATGCTTTGTAAAATTAAGTCTTATGTTATTTATAAAAATTATATTACTATCATTGGTTATAAAATATGAGACATTCTTTTGTATACTTTAACACTCTCTTTTAAAGTGTAGGTCATTTGACTTAATACTTTGTATTTTAAACCTATTTTGCTATATTTTAAATCTATTGGGTTCAATTATTTTTTTAATTTTTGCGAGGCCCATATAGGAGCATTAGATTTTTCTTTAGTCCATTCAATTGATTGAAGCTGTAAAATTTATATAGTATATAAACAATATGAGTAATTTATTTATAAAAAACTAACAAAAAAAGAAGTTATTGTCTCATGCTACTTATAAATATTGTACTAATATTATTGTTTAACAATATAATTCATTCTTTTTATACTCTAATATTGACATGTTAGTTGATAAATAAAATATTTTATTTAATATTTTTATTATTTTCATTACTATTTATAAAAAAGCAGAATATGCATGAGATTTAGGTTATTCTTTTTATTTTTTATTTTCTCTTTTATTGGATTTGTTTTGCACTAATAAATATCATTGTATATAATAAATACATTTTTAATTAATAATTATTTTGATAATTTTATTATTTAACTTACATTATTACCCTTTGATAAATGTTTTAATCACATTAAAAATACTTGATAATTTATGTATTTTATGCTTAATCATTTAGTGCTTTCCCATTTACCCATTAATATTTGTATCAAATTAATATACATTATTTTTAAGAAAAAAAAAAAAGCTAATAAATTTAATCAAATGCTGTATATCGTATTCTTAAATAATGATAAGAATATTAATTAGCATGTATGATGTAGTTATTTAAAAAAATATTAATTAAACAAATTTATGTGTTGTTATTACAAATCTTGAAGTTCAAGATTAAAACAAGAAACAATAATAGAGGATAGACGTCTATGAGAAGAGAGGAAAATTTACTTTGTGAAAGAGAAGAATGAATAGTTCATATTGTGCTTTACACTTATTAGATCTTATACACAAAATACAAGCAATCTCAAGACTACACATGGAGGCTACTCTAACCACTTTCGATTACATGAAAAACAAACTTTCCAAGAACATAATAATTCCAATACCCCTTTTCAAACTGATGGATGAGCCAATACCAATAATTTGGGTTGTAAACAAAGAAATTAAGCAGCAACTAACGACTTTGTGAGAGAATCAACAACTTAATCGGCAGTAGGCACATAATCAATAAGAAGCGAACCTGTAGCACCAAGTCTTGAATAAAATGATGATCAACTTCAATATGCTTTGTACATGCATGAAACACTGGGTTATGAGCAAGTGCTTTGGAACTAACGTTATCAATGAGCACAAGAGGTGTATTAGACATGGAAATGTGAAAATTAACAAGACTGAAGTCGTACAAGCTCAACAGCGGCCAATGCCATGGACCGATACTCACTCTCAGTGCTACTATGAGAAATACCTTTCTGCTTGGAAGATTTCCAAGAGACAAGACAATCACCTAAATACACACAATAAGCACTGGATTATCATTAGGACAGTTAGCATAATCAGCATCACAAAAACATACTAAATCCATAGTAGAAGGTGCAGTAAATGTTAAAATAAAATGCATGGTTCCTTTCAGATAACGCAACAAGCATTTAGCAGCCAACTAATGAACATCTGTTGGATTATACATAAATTGATAGAATTTGTTGACAACAAAAGCTACATCAGGCCTAGTAATAGTGAGATATTGCAAGGAACCCACTAACCTTTGATAATCAGAGGCATCCTCCAAAGCTATACCATCAAACTTGCTAAGAATTTTACCAGAGGCCATAAGAGTATTAATCGGCTTAGCATCTTCTAAGCCAAAAGTATCCAATAAATCCCTGATGTATTTATGTTGAGATAAAAACAAACAATCCTCAAACTTAAGAGACCTAAGTCCTTAAGAGCAAACTTCAAATGAAGATCTTCTATCAACTTATCCAACATAGGAGGATTAGACCCTGTAATCAGAATATCATCCACATATACTAAAACCACAAACATATCACAAGAAGTATATTGCACAAACATTGAATATCAACCTTAGAATTTATAAAACTCATAGAGAGTAGGCATGTACAAAGCTTTTGATACTAAGTTCTAGGTGCCCGCTTAAGTCCATATAGCGCATTTTGCAATTTACACACTATAGTAGAATCACCATTTCAAAACCAGGGGGTAGGCATATGTAAACATTCTCCAACAAATCTCTATTCAAAAAGGCATTATTCATATCAATTTGCCTTACCTTCCACCTTTTAAGAAGCACCAAAGTAAGAACAACACATATGGTAGTGGTCTTAACAACAGGACTAAAAGTCTCAAAATAAGCAACACCAAACTTCTATAAAAATCCACGAGCAACCAACCTAGCCTTATACTTATCCAAATTACCATTAGATAGAAGCTTCACTCGAAATACCCACTTATAAGAAATGGCAATATGACCCAAAGGAAGAGGAACAAGAATCTAAGTAGCATTTGCATGTAGAGCATCAATCTCACTTTGCATGGCTACCTTCCACTCAAGCACCTTAAGAGCAACCTTGTAGGTTTTAGGCACAGGCAAGACAGACACAGAAAAGGAGTAGAAGTAAGAAAACTATTAGGCACCTTAAGAGCAACCTTGTAGGTTTTAGGCACAGGCAAGATAGACACAAAAGAAGGAGTAGAAGCAAGAAAACTCTTAGGCTTGAAAATGCCAACCTTGGATCTAGTAACCATGGAATGTATATTTGTAGAAGAAGACATAGGAATGGAGACAGATGGAAGCAAGCTCATTAGTAGGAGAAGAGGGAATATGAATTAAATGAGAACCAAGCTTGGGTAAGCTAAATGAACTACCAGGCGTATAAGTTTGGATATTAGTGAAAGAAGCAGAATCAACTAAATGAGAATTAAATGAATTAAATGATTCAACAAAAGGAATCACTTCATGAGAACTAGTGGAAGACATCCGTGGGACCACTTCATGAGAACTAGTAGAAGACAACTGATGCACAAAAACTTGATAGTCAAATTTTGTATTTTATATAAAGCTCGCAAGTGCACGAATCACTTATAGTAAGCGACAAGTATACTCCCAAGATCGTCTCTCAAGGAATTGCGGTGGTTCTAAAACGTTATTTATTTTCTTATTTAGTCGAACAAACAATCCTAAACATTCTAACAATTGTCGGTTGTAGAAAAGACTGTAAATTCGGAATCAAATGAAAGACTAAAATAAAATGGAAATAAAAGTAATCACAACCAAGGGGAGGATGATGGATGTAATTGGGAATATTAGTTTGCTATCCCTTCATGGCAAAAACAAATTAAGCATTCAATTAGAAGTTGGATTTAATGATTTTTCCACTAAACCTAGAAAATCCCAAATTAATGGCGATTTTCACTACGATCAACTAATTAACGTCTTTGGTCCGGATCATTAACTAATCAATCGAAATTAGCTCAAGGAAATAATTCTAACCACCTAAACTAACACAAATCAATGCAATCAATTTAGGCTCTTGTTCATAATGCACAATTAAG
Source organism: Elaeagnus macrophylla (assembly GCA_029378325.1). Classification (NCBI taxonomy): domain Eukaryota; kingdom Viridiplantae; phylum Streptophyta; class Magnoliopsida; order Rosales; family Elaeagnaceae; genus Elaeagnus; species Elaeagnus macrophylla. Next base: position 29,978,516 of record CM055642.1, read on the forward strand.
CAAAGATGACGTTTCTAATGCCTAATTCTTAAATATTCTTTCTAACCACAAACTAAGGTTTGGTCCACCATTAATTCACAATCAGAAATTAATAAGAACATGAACAAGAAATAAATCCAAATCATATATAATTAAATTACAAAATTGTTCTTCCAATCATTGGAAGCAATACTAACATCCCAATATACATATATTAGCCAACCATAACTAAATTGGTGTCAATCAATTTAGTCATGGAGGCAAACCACAAAATTAGAGAAGAAAAAGATATTACACTAAAAATACCCCAATGAATCTTCTAGCTCCAAATCCTTGAACTTGATTGATCCTCTTTCTCAAATCCTTGGAGTAGCTTCAACAATGGAGGGTCTCCTCTTGATTTTGGGTTGGTTTTTGGGTGGAAAACCCTTGCTGCAGTAGCAGCAGAGGTGGGAGAGAAATTGGCTGCAAAAACTTGTGTTTGGGAGAGGTATAATGTTGTATTTATAGGGGGAAGGAAGTGGAATACGCGTTTTAGGGTTTCTGGGCAATTTTGGCACCTCCCGCCGCGGCACAGGTTTTTCCCGCCGCGGCGCGTGTTGAATTTTGGCTCGTTGGTTCAAAACAGAAACCTCCCCGCCGCGGCGCAGGTTTTGCCCGCCGTGGCGCGCGTTGTTTTCTTGATTTTCCAGAATGCATCCCGAGAGCCTCTCGCCGCGGCACACAATTTCCCCGCCGCGGCGCGCCTTGTTTTCTTGCGCTGTAAATGCCCTTACATAGTATGTTGATTCTCGATGTAAGGCTTACGTTGCTAAGCCTTTGTTTGTCCCCCTTACATAATAAATGACATCCAATGTAAGGCTTACATTTTTAAGCACTTTGCTTCACTTTTGCTCTCTTTTTCCACATTTCTTCCCAAATCGACTTCGACCTACAAAACAATGAAATACCTTCCAAAACACGAAAATAATAAAATAAAAGATAAAATTAATGCTTAAAAACATAACAAAATATAGGTCAAAAATGTGTTCATCAACAACTCATGGTCATCAGACAAGGGTAGCAGCTCACGGGAATTAATAGAGGTATTAATTGGAGTAGACTTCACAGAAGCTGACACAAGGGACTCAAAAACGCATACTAGAACTAGTGATTGGGGACCCTTGAGATGGTAATTGTGCTGAATCTATGGAAGAAGATAAACTAATGGTCAAATGAGTTGGAACTTGAATAGAAGTAGAGGAAACTACAATAGGCGTAGACTGAACATTAATAAACTGAGCAAAGGGAAAAACTAGTTCATTAAAGATCACATGCCTACTGGCATACATTTTACCTGTGTTTCTATGAAAGTATCAAAAACCTTTTTGATTTTGACAATAACCTAAAAAAATAGATTCCAATGATCGAGGTTCTAATTTCGTAGTATTATAAGCCCTTAAACAAGGGATAGCTTGATAGCAAAAAGTTTTTAAAACAGTATAATCTGGTTTATGACCAGTTAACACTTCAAAATGAGATAAATTAGTAAGAATTTTAATAGGAAGTCGATTAAGCAAATACACAGCAGTTTGCATAGCATAAGGTCAGAATTGAATAGGCATACTAGCGGTGGAAAGTAAAGCTAACCCTCGTTGAATAATACCCTCATGATGACATTCTACAACACCATTTTGTTTAGATGTATGAGAACAAGTTAAACGATGAACAATCCCTTGTTTGGCTAAAATAGAAATCCTCTGACCCCATCAATTTGAATGGCTTTAATATCAGTAGAGTATTGCTTTTCCACAAACACTTTAAAATGAAGAAACACAGAGCTAGTTTTATCCTTACTATGAAGTAAATATAACCAAACAAAACTAGAGTGATCATCTACAATGGAAAGAAAGTATTTATGAGTAGTATTAGCATTTCGTGGAGCAATCCACAAATCCAAATACAACAATTGAAAAGGAACAGTAACTCTCTCATGAGAGTACAAAAAAGGAAGTTTATGAGATTTGGCTAGTTGACAATGCTTACAAAAGCTATTATTATCTATACTAGAGCAAGGAACAACTTGCTCAGAAACATACTTTGCTAAAGCTTGCTTAACAGTAGGAAAAGAGGGATGACCAAGCCTGTTATGCCATTGTTGCAAGTATGCTGAAAAAGTGACAGGAGAAGAAACTCGACCATGCTCAAATGACAAGGAGACTCTGTTGATTCCATGCACTTGATAAAGACCATGCTCACTTGGACCTTGAAACCTCACCTTTTTGGAGTGAAGATCATTAACACAAAAACCAACAAGTGAAAATTCAATAGATACATGATTGTCACTACACAATTTATATACAAAAATAAGATTGGTGGCAGCTTTGGGTGCATGAAGCAGATCATGTAAAGACAACAAACAATTATCATTAACTTTTAAACTGCCCGAGCCAATATTAGCAATAAGAGTTTTAGTGCCATTGCCTAGTATAATACCTTCAAAACCTGTATAAGGCATTGAAGATTGAAGTTGATTTGCATTTGTCGTGACATGATGACTTGCTCCTGTATCAAGAAGCCAAGAACAACGTGAAGCAACATAATCAGAGTCACCACATTGAGCTACTATAGCATGAAGAGTAGACAAGTTACCAGTAAGTAAATCTCTTAAAACAAAACAAGACTGATCACTATGACCAACCTTCTCACTTACCTGACAGACAGGTCTATCATTCCCACCAATTTTCTTGTAAACATTTATGGTAAAATTACTACCAGAATAGCTAGAAGATGCCTTTTGTCCTTAAAAATTATGGTGCATAAATTGTCTAAGGTTCCACCGAGATTGACTAGACTTACCACCATCACCATTCTTGAACCCATTAGACTTAAACTTACCATTCTGACCACCATTTCTCGTCACAAATTTAGCAATATTTGCTTGAAATACATTATCCTGACCTTTAGATTCTTGTCTTTCTAACATTCTATCATAACCTTCTAAATAGTTATGCACAGAATTAATGGAAGGTAAATTCTCATGCATCTGAATATTAGACACAAAATTAGTATACCTTGGACCAAGACCATTTAGGATATACAATAACAAATCCTTTTCTTGAACCGGTTCTCTAACTGCAGGTAAATGTCCAGCTAGTCCTAGCTTTGATAAAATATTATAAAGTAGTGAGTCCATCTTTACAAAGACTCTGCAGTTATTGTCGCAAGCCCATCACTCTAGACCGTACATCTACAAAATATAACTCTTCAAAAGCCATCCATTGCTCACTAGCAATCATGCCACTACTCAGATAACCCATCATACCAGTAGAAATTGATCCGTAAATCCAACCTTTAACAATTGAATTAAGTTTGTTCCAATTCAAGAAGGAAGGATTAGGATTAGATGAATTACCAAGAAAACTTGGAGGTGGACTAAGAGAACCATCGATTATGCCTTCAAGACCATACCCTGTTACATATGTCAAGATCTGATCCTTCCATGTCATGTAATTTTGCTCATCTAATCTCAACAAAAGATTCACATTAATTGGAGGTGAAGATGATAGACTTTGTGCAAGCACATCAATCTGGTTTGCAGTAGAGGATTGTGGTGACACCACACTGAAGGATCTGATAGGAGACTGAAACACAACATCCTTGTATGTCTGGCCATTAACACCATTAGTACCTTGAGTTTCCATTAATAAAAATTAGGATAGAGGCTTTGATACCATACAAATCTTGAAGCTCAAGATTAAAACAAGAAACAATAGCAAATGATAGAGCTACGTGAGAAGAGAGGAAAAATTACTTTTATGAAAGAGAATGAATAGTTTCATATTGTACTTTACACTTATTAGCACTTATACACAAACTAGAAGTAATCTCAAGGCTACACGTGGAGGCTATTCTAACCACTTTTAGTTACATGAAAAACAAACTTTCCAAGCACATAATAATTCCAATAGTTATGTTATATTTGACTTTTTTGTTAAATAAAATTATGCAAGTTTTTGTCAATATCATATCAAATTGCTCATATTTGGATTGTATGTCACTGTAAAAAATTATCACATAACTTATTCATAAAACAATTATTATTGTATATTGATTTTTAACTAAAGTAAAAATTATTTATTTATCTATTTTAAGTGTATTTTTTCAAAATTTAAATATCAATTTTTTACCTTATTGTAATAAAACCAATTTAAAAGAGAATAATGAATTTTGGAACAGTATAAAATATTGTTGAACAATTAACATTATTATATATTTATCAAATTTTAATAACCGACTCTTATTTATGTTCTTTTTAGAAATAATATTAATATTTTAAATTTAATATTAAAATTGAAACATCAATACAAAATATAGATAAAAATAAATGTATAATCTAACAAATTATTTATAATTTATATTTTGATTTAAATAATTTTTTAAAATAATTAACTTTAATAATAAAATTATGTTATATATAGTGTACCGTGATATGCACAGTGTATAATAGGAGTCTAAAACTAATTATTTATAGACGTAAAAAATAAAAAAGTTGGTATATAATTTTTTTTATCAAATTTAACTATTTTTTTTATTTATTTATATCGTATTGTGTATCTTTGTTGTGTACAATTGTGACCCCTGCCAGTGTGTGGTATGATAATTGTGGAATAACATGAAATCGACACAACAAAAACACAAATGTGAATATGATCAAAATACTATTTTATTAGAATATACCATTAAATATTCCACCAATTTAAATTATATTAATTTTAATATTATAAATAATTATTTTGGACAAAATTTATCTAAATTAGTTTAATTGGCCAACCATAAAATAAATAAACTTGAGATTAATATAGGTAGCAATGACAATAGTGTCAAATGATCTCATGCGTGTTAATTCGTGCGGGTTAGGATAGTTCAAGCTAGTCTAAACTAGCCCAGTTTAAATTGGTTCAAATTTAGCTCAATTCAAATATAATTCGAGTTAGTAAAAGTGAGCCCAAACCTAAACCAAACACAAATGAGCTGGCTCAAACTAATCTAAATTGTTAATTATGTATATTTTTTAGTTAATATGACTTTTTTTATTAAAAATAAATGTTTAATAATTAAAGTTCAAACAATATTACATAAAATAATAAAAATATATATATAAATATAAGAAAAAATTAATTATTGAAGCAAAAAGGCAATCACTAAATTAATTAAGTAATGAGTAAATGCATTAAACCTTACACATGCAAAAGTTAGAAATCGTCATGCCCTTATGAAAACTCAAGTCCAAATAAAATTTCTTCTAGCTATTAAACAAAATAAATAGAGATGAGTAGATTAAATAAATATACTTACTAAAAAATAAACAATTAAAGTAAATTAAAATGTTACACGATAACATAATTTTTTTTATATACACAAGAATAAAACTTTAACTATTACATAATATATAATTCTCAAGACAATGAACAAGTAGAAAAGAGAATACCATAACACAAATTGATAAAAAAATTAAAATTTTTACTTCAAAAACTAATACCTAATCGATTTAAAAATAAAAATTTCATAATACCAATTTAAATTAAATATAAATATTAATTTTTTGTTTAAAGAGTTAGGTAGATTTAAACGCTAAATGCATTAACATCAAATAATGTAGTATAATATATTATGACAAAATAAATAAATTATAACTATTTATTTATTATTAACTTATTTGTCAAAATAAAAGGGAAGAAAAATAACTAATATATCATAAAAAAGAAGTACTGAAATGCATTAAACGCTAAACGCTAAATGCATAAACATAAAATAATGTAGCATAATATTATGACAAAATGAATAAATTATAACTATTTATTCATTATTAGCTTATTTTTCAAAAGAAAAGGAAGAAAAATAATTAATATATTATAAAAGAGAAGTACTGAAAGAAATGAAGGATTATTTTAATTTTAATATAGTTTGTTTATTTTTTTATTTAAAATTTTATTTAATTTTATTTTATTTCGAGCTAATTGACTGGCCCTAATTCATCTCAAATTTTTTCGTATTATTCGACTTAGGTCAAAACAAGTTCAAATTTAATTTAATTCATGTTTATTCATATTTTTTGATTTAAATTTAATTTAATCAATTAAATTATAATACAAATTATCACGTCCTAGATGGTCCTAACAAGAAGTCATCACCAAGCTATTCATATCAAGATTCAATAGGTTACTTTCATGCATAATTTCATATCGATAATATTATTTATTATAACCTCACATTGACCGATGGCCTGCTGTCCATAAAAACTTTAATGCTATATTTATTTCGAACCAATAAAAGGTATGTTGTATTTATACCAAGCCGTTCGCCTGAACACAGAACACATACAGTTATTTTCTTACCCTAAAACCAACAAAGTGCTTACTATATTATATTATGGTATAATTTCAATACATCCAGATAATAAATAAATACTAACATATATAAATATAATATATTAGAAGAATAAGAATCTAGGACTTGCTGAACACGTTTTTCAGTATAATGAGCAGCTTCAGGGATTTATAAATTTTTTATATGAGCTAATTAAGTTTATAAGTCACGTGAGAGAATTTTTTAATTAATTACTTTATATAAATACATTTATTTGTATATAAAATATTTCATTTTATATATATTCTTGTTATATACATTTTTTAAATTAATAAGAAAACATATTACATATTTATATATTTGGCTCATAGAAAACATATCACTGAGGTGACGAGTAGCGAGTCTAATTACTAACGGTGAAAAACGTAACAGTAAATAATTTCATATATCATATAATGTTGTATAGATATGAGGTGATTGTAAATTAAATTTTCTATAAAAAAGAATTATATAGTAACATATGTACTAATATGTATATATTTATAGAAGTAGTTTCTAGGAGAGTGTTACCCAAATATAATAAAATTTGGATTTGAGGGCGGAAAGATCATGTAAATTAACATGCTACAAACTCAGATTGATGGAAGAGAAAGAGAGATCGAGAGAGATATATCGATAGATATAGAAATATAAATAGAGATTGAGAGCGACGAAAAGTTGATGAAGAGAAAGTTGAAGATAAGATAAATTTTTTTTTTTCTAACTAAAAAAGAGAATTCAAAATTTACTCAGAAATAAATATATATTTTTCAAAAATTAGTCTTGATTGGCTATTTTTTTTAAAAGATATGACTAAACAAACTATCCTAAATATCATAAATAGTTTGACATATTATTTTTTTTATTTACTTTATCTCTATTTTTCTTCTATCTTAATATCTTAAGTGCATTTTAATTATATGAATATTATTTAATGTTGATATTAAAATGAATATAATCAAAAGAAAAAAATATATTTTAAAAAATTGCAAGTGATTAATTTAATATATAATAATCACTATCAAATATTCATCATTCAAGATTTTTAATTACATAATATCATTAACATTTTATTTGAAAAATTTTGGAAGAAAAAAAGTTATTCAATCATATATTTTAATGAAAGCCAAAAAAATTATATGAATATCATTTTATGTTTATATTAAAATGAATATAATCAAAGGAAAAAATATATATCTTAAAAGATTGCAAGTGATTAATTTGATATATAATAATCACTATCCAATATTCATCATTCAAGATTTTTAATTACATAATATCATTAACATTTTATTTGAAAAATTTTGGAAGAAAAAAAGTTATTCAATCATATATTTTCAACATTACTGTAGTAAGTTTTATATGCGCAATGTCTCTAATTAATTTTGTAATGAATGACAAAATAAGTTATTTTGTAGAATAACATGTACCTTATAAATTAGTATTTAAATGAAACATGTAATCGAAATAAATATATTTGACCTACAACTATGAAATATAGAGAAATTGTACTATATATAAAGTCGGTTGACGACTAAGTAGGCTCACTTTATATGAGTTATGACTTTTACGTCAACATTTGAGATATTTTTATAGTGATGTTAAAATTGTTAATTAAAATGACATCTCATGTTGAATAATTGTTATCATCAAGGAGAGTATATCTGTATACGTACTCTTTTTCCTTTCCATGGTTTTGTCCTACTGGGTTTCCTATAAAGATTTTAATGAGGCAACTTAAGCGTATTACATGAGAATAATGTAGGCATATTCTCAATGCATTTGACATCTAGATGAAGTGTTATAATTTAGATGTCAAATTTTAAATATGATATATCTATCTTATGTTAGATTTATTTTAAATAAGGATTTATTTCTATTGTATAATAAATTTATATTTAATTAGATATTTAATATCTGTCATATCTTAGATTCAAAATTCATATTGTATCTTGTAAATTCTATAAATAAAGCTTTTAGTAGTGTATTGTAAACAAAACAATTATTGAAAATTATTTCTTTTATTTGCTTTCTTTCTATTTTTTTTATCTTATTTTTTTTAAATTTTATAACATATTCATATTTTTAATAATTTTTTTTAGTTTTAATAAAATAAAAAGATAGTTGATATCAATAATAATATTTACATATTTTCAATAATTTTTAAAAATTAAAATTTTGAAATCTTTTAAATCTTAATATTTGTTCTCTTGTTTAACACATGGATCATCATCATCATCATCTTCACTTCACTTCACTTCACGTATGTTATTTCCATTATCGCATCATAGAGAGCAGTGGGAGGGAGCGCACAAAATTTCAAACCTCCAAGGTTTTTATTTCATTTGTGGCCTTTTGTTTTCATAAAGAATTCTGCCTTTTTGTTTTCACTAAAGACAAACAAAAAGAATCACTTTTTCTTTCTCGTATTAAAATAAAATCACTTTTCAAACAAAAAAAATTTATATGTTTTCTTTTTTTTCGATTAAGAACATTTATAATTTAAACATTTAAAATCCACTAGTCTTGTAGAGACAACGTATATACTAACATACATAATTGGACTCACAGTATGAGCATATTACTCTTTAAGGCATAAATTGACAATAAAATTGGCATTGGTGGCAAACACTTTTATAATTGTGCACAATAAAATTTAAATTTTCTTTAATTAATATTACTTTAAATTTAATCTTATTATTATTATTATTATTATTTGACAAAGTTCTCATATATTCAAACTATTACAGTTAAATTTTAAATAAAAATTTGAATATAATATATTTGTTAATTATAAGCCGTAAAAGTTGAGCCACTTTGGTCAATTCTTCAAGAATTTAATTTACTTTTTGCTAGAAAGATATTTTTTTACAGGAGGTCCCTCTAGAAAGAAGTCTTATATATAAATATTATATAATAAGAATAAATAAATTTTAATTATTAATTTTTAAAATATAAAAATTAATATTAAATATCTAAACAATATCATTAATTTAAATTTATAAAAAACATACGTATTTTATATACAAAAACTTTTCCTCAAATAAGAATGTTTTGCTTTTTTTTTTTTTCCTTTCCTTTTTTATTAGTTATTTTAAATAAAAATACATATTTATATTTTATCACCTAAATTTTATTTTATAATAATTTTTTTCTCATATAAGATGATTTGTTATGTTTATATCAATAAAGTTTGTATTTTATTATCAATCTTAATTTAGATCTTTAATATCGAAGATTATAAAAATTACGATAATGTATCAATATTTTATTTTTTTAAAAAATAATTAATATATTAATAAAAATAATTAAATAATTAAAAAAAATTATAATAAAATGAAAAATAAAATTCAAGTTTTGCTTAGAAAATTTAAATTTAATAATTTTGATTATTAATATATCTAAATTTTACCTTTTAATCTATAATGAAAGCATATTTTCTCAAAAGCCGTGAAAGATGAAAGTTTTTTTTGACCACGAAAATTGGTTTTATTACTCTCATATATTATTATCTACTAATTTTAGGTCACGAAATTCCTTTTTTTTTTTTTTTTTAATTAGAGATAGAAATGTAATATTAGTACATAAAATTTTATTCATATTAATTATGATATAATAAGTAGTAAAATAATTTTAAAAATAAAAAAAAATTATTTCTTTTTTAAAAAAATTTAGACACATGTCATATTATAATTAACATGGGTACGAATGTAAATATAAATTTATGTTATTTTAGCATTTTTTGATAGAAAATGAACTAATTTAATCATATCTAAAGAACAAATAAAACTCATAAGTATTTTCTTATGTAATTAGAAGTATATCATTTTAACATCAACTCCAAAATAATATTATCAAACAAAATAACAACAATACAAAAAAATGATCAAACAAAATTTTAAAAAAACATCAAATATAATTTGTTTACTTCTTTAAGAATTTTTTGACATCAACTCCTAAATAATTTTATCAAATAAAAAAAATTTAAACAAAATAAAATCAAATAAATGTTATTTGTATGAAGGACAACTCGTGTGTGTATATATATATATATATACACAAAGCTATCTCTAAAGAAAAATGATTTGATTTGAAATAAATAAAATGTATATTTTTCACTTCTCATTATGTTTGTTTGAAAGTTTATTTATTTTTAATAATAATGTCTATCAGAAAGTTAATACAAAATAAATGAATATTTGTTCTCTAGGTTTGTGTCACGCTACAAATAATGGGTACGTGAGATATAAGTATGAATAAAAATATATATAAATAAATAATATAATTTTCATAAAAAAAAAAATTCGGGATATCCTTTAAAAGAATATTAAATAATTTAATAAAATATTTTAATTAAAAAAACTATAACATAATATAACAAATAAACTTAAACATAGGCAAAAAAAAAAAAAAAAAAAAAAAAAAATATATATATATATATATATATATATATATATATTTTAGTCTCAACAATATCTTTAAAGGTACATGATACAAATGAAAATATTAAACTGAATATAAACATCAAATTAGTTGTCTTCTTTTATAGTTGAACCATGATTGCTCAGTACAAAACCTAATATGAAAATTAATAGGAAACGGGGTGAGCTACAACTAGTTTAGTAGGAGTATACTCCATACATAGTTCTTAAATAAATCAATGATGCATGCTGTATTACAAATACATGCATTTTCTTTAAAAAATCATCAACTGTATATCTGTAGTGGGAAGATTTCATTTTAAAACTCGAACATTTCAGTACTTCCTCACTTTCGAAACTGGGTGGAGTGTACATTTCAAGTATCTCATGCATGCTCATACAATCATAATAAAATATGCAATGTTCAATATAAAGCACACATGTATGCTATACCAAATCCATATGTATTGGTCAATTTCGAAATACATGGGCACATGCGCTGTTAACCTCCGAGATTCACGTAGGTCCACCTCCAACCCTATGTATGGTCATACTCCGAAATACATATGCACATGTATTGGTCAACTCCAAAGTACATGGGTCCTCGTCATATGGGCGGTTCAATTTCGAGACCTATAGACATAAATAAATACCGAGACTTATAGACGAACATCTCCAAAACATAATTGGGGTTCAACTTCGAGACTTATGTATGGTCTAATAACAAGACCCATGTATGAACAATCTCCGAGATACATGTGAAATATAATGCGTACCTGTAGTTCATCAAAAAATATTTTGTTGCATCTAGTAATCCTGGGGTATCATAACTCCGCAAGACATCTATACATGTAATACACTCTCCAAGAAAATAGTTTCAAGATGCATGCATAAAAACTCAAATGCCATGTAAAATATTTTATTACCCGTAACATATCAAAATATCATGTATGCATATAGTTATTTCCAACCTGTACTTTAATTATAAAATATTCATGTACAATCATAGCATCGATTTTAGCCACTCTTAAATATATGATGCATGAAATTTTTATAAAAATAATGCATGAAGAAAAAATGGAGTAATAACCCCTACCTGAAAGGGAATTTGCTTGCACACCCTTATTGTCAAACTAGTAAAAAGGTCTCTGACTTTCAAAATAAAACATTTAATCAAGCTTCAATCCTTTCAATAGTTTGAAAAATAAAATTAAGATAGTAAAGGAATAATTTAAAACTCCGTTGATATTAAGCTCAATCTCTATCTAATTGACAATCGATGTTAATATCTCAAACTTACACGTAACGTAAAAAATGTCATCTTCGAACTAAACTATACTATTTAACCAAATTTGTGATTAAGTAAATGCAACCCAAAATTAGTTAAATGGTACATCAAAATAACAAGATGAAAGTTGGTTCATTTTAGAAATAAAACATTATGATAAAACAAGTTTTAATTTTCAAAACTTAGTTTGATACCGTAACTTTATCCAACCTATCTCAAAAAATTGACTATAACTTTTAATAAATTTAACCAACTCAAATTTTGTAAAGATGTTCGTAGATTAGACACTTCAATCTTTAAAATAAGATATCATACACACAATTTATATTAGAAAAATATGTTCAAATAGTCGAAATACTGACAAATTTAAGCACAGTTTTTGGGTTCTATTTCTATCAGAACATTTATTGGCAAAATATGTATAATTTTTTGTAAAAATTTTCAAATTTAATTTTATAAAAACTCACATAAATTAGAAATTTTTGTTTAAACATAAATTATTACCCACTCATTAATTGTTCAAGAAATAGTCCAAAAAAGTTAAAAAATACAGATCACATTTTAACAAGAAATTTGCAATCCAAATTTTCAAACCTATCCCAGAAATTTGTCTATAACTTTTTGCATAAAAATTCAAAAAAAAAAAAAAAATGTACAAAAATCCTCATAAATTAGACATCCACACCTTTCTATTAAGGTATGAAACGAACCCTAACTTAACCAAAATCACATCCAATTTCATTTCGAAATTTTTGAAAATAGTTTTTCAAAAGTGAAAGAGAGAGTTTTTGAGTTATTTTTAACTTTAATTTTTCCAACACAATTTATGCAGATTTTCAGTTTAAAACAACTAAAATTAAAGAATTTTTTAGACCTTACCTAAACAAAGAACATGAAGAAGGAAGAGGAAGATCAATCACCACCCATGGAAGAGTTCTCCTTCACTCTCTCTTAGTTTGGAAAGGCTGGGCTTCTCCAAGGAAGGAAAAGAGAAGAAGCTGCGTGAAGAATTAAAGAAGAGAAGAAAATGGGTATATAAGGTTTGAGTTAATAAAGACTAAAATGTCTTTCCCGCAACTTAAAGAACTTTCTTAAAAAATAGGAATAATTTGGTAATTTTTACCAAATTAGCCAAAATTTCCCAACAAACGATTAAAACCAAATATTTTATTTTAAGAAATTATAAATTATTTATGAACAAAATTTAAAAATTTAGAATATTTATTTTTGTTATTTAAGAAATAACAAAAGTTAATAGCTTTATAATTTAAAATAAAATTCATTGAAATACATAATAATTTTTTTTATAATTATTTTCCTATAATATAAATTGAAAAATTTGGGTCTCACAATTCGTATCATGCATTCGATATTTTTTAACTTATTTATTGTCTCTTCACTTCACTGTCATTATTTATTTGCAAATTATATTTTTTTAATAAAAAAATTCACAATTTCGCCTTTAATTTTTTTTACTATTCAAATAATCATAAAAATATATAATTGTTAAAAAAATAAAATGAAAATGAAAATTATTTTAAAATTTAATTATCTTATAAATGCCTCATTTTTTATAAGGAACGCTTATTGTATTATCGTAATGAGTATTTTATTGAAGGTAACATGATATTTTTTTTATTTCTACAAATTAGATATAATAATAATTTTTTAAATTGGTATAATTTAGTTACCTTATTTTTATATGTTACTTAATATATACAACAACTTAATACATATAACACTACTAAAAAACTACCACCTATCTATCAAAATGCTGTTAGATTATGCAGGTTTCCAATTACTTTCTTTTAATCCTCTACTTTTTATTTTAAACAAAATAAAAAAAATATAAATATCAAATACAAATATATATGAAACAAAATAAAAGAAATACAAATAAATAAGAAAAAAATAAAATGTCTTTTATATATAGATAATAGATTAATTACACATTAATACTATATTTATTAGTAAAACTATCGTTCATGAATAGTAATTGTAGTAATAATTTTTATTGTGACAATATTAAACACAAAAAAAATTAGTAAAATGGAATTTCTCGAGGCTTTTACATGTAAATGGAAAAAAAATCTACTTAAAATGGATATAGAAGAAGACTATTTAGTAGGTATGGATGTAAATGTAAGAAAAATAAATTAAAATAAAAATGTTAAATAAATTGTTATCAAATAAATACAATGTTATTAACTCTCTCTTTTATATATTATTATTGTGTGGAATAAAAAATCTACCTAGAATGAACGTGGAAGAAGACTACTTAGTAGGTAGAGACATAGATGTAAGATAAATATAAAAGAATAAAAATATTAAATAAATTGTTATCAAAGTGCTGTTAACTCTCTCTTTATATAATAGTATAGATCTATTAGTCTATATTACCCTCCTTTGTTAGCAACATATTTATTTAATTTTTTTTATTTGACATTTTTACATAAATAAAAAAGGCCCCCTAACAGAATTATTTGATATATATATATATATATATATTTTGACATTTTGTTTTATCTTTCCTGCCTACAAAAAAAAAAAAAATCTTTGTTGCACACAAAAAAAAAATCACATTATTTTTTATTTGATACATGTTGGTAAATTGAGATATAATAACTCATTAATCTATAATATAACTCATTATTTTAAAATTTAACTATTTTATTTAACTTATTTTTTAATGGGTTAAAATTGTATTGTAATAGTACAATTTAAAACATCTTATTTGTTTCAAATATACTTAAATTAAGTAAATAAAAATACAAAAAATAATAGAAACTAAAACTTGATTATTTATAATAAAAAAATTTAATAAAAGAAAAATAATGAGATGTTTAAAGTAATTTATATTACAATTTTTATAGCCACACAAAAAGAATTAATCACATTTTCTTTTATGTGCGTCTCAAATATACTTAAATTATAAATGACCTGATAAAAATGATAGAAAAATATCAAATTATTTAATTATTTTTTAAACCTTGAAAATGGCAAGAATAATCAGTGAAATGTTGACTTGTTTGTACTAGAAGATAAATACAACCAAACTGTTTTTAATCATCTTACTAATTGCTAAAATGTATAAAATAATATAATGATCATATTAAATTGATGTTTGTCATTATATGACTTATTTTTATATTAATAAAAGAATCTATTAATTCAAAAATTATAAATAAAAAAATAAAATAAAATGGCACTATATCCTAAAAAGTAGTTTTGAATTTGTTTTTTTAGTATGGATATTCGGTTTGCTCTCACCACCTCAAATAATTTTGAGAAATTGTATACAGTAAAAGTTGAAAGCATTCTTTTGCTAAAGGCTCTTTCCTTTCACTTTCAGCATCAACGTGTAAAAGAGTAAACAGCTAATATTCACCAGGGATTACAGCGTGTGATAATTGTAGAGAATCTCTCGTCGCAAAAGAAATTTCAAATCCCAATAATCAACTTACGTACTGTCAGAGATTTTTGACCTCTTCTCTTCTTTCTCCTCCCTCCCTAGTCACTGTATTGTAGCTCCATCTGATGTATTCTCTATCACTTTTTCCCAGAGTACTCACCATTGTTATCGTTACAAAGTTTATATTTTTTCCCCGTTAATAATATGATACATTTTCTCTTTGTGTGAAAAAGATGTTAAAGCTAAGCAACAACAACTAGCGACTATGACTGTTTCTTTGAGTCGAGTCTGAACTACCATTCACGTTTCTCCTACTGTTCTTTTTTTTCTTGCTTCACTCATAGACCAGACTCTTTCATATATAATCTTTGGATAGCTCTGCAGTTTCTCGAACTTATAAATGAACAAAGCACCGAGCTCTTTTCTTAAGCTAATCAACATCTACGAAGAAGCTCTTCTATTAGCTTTTTCAAACTTAGGAGTTGGGATTAAATTTAAATTTTCTTCGTGTTCTGTTTCTGAATAAAGAGTTTATCATTTTTTGTTTAAAGGTGAGAATGTTCATCCCTGTTCTTCTCCTCCTCTTCACCATCCAATTCTCCATAACTGTCTATGGCAACCACCATAAACGCCATCTCCTCCACCAACCATTGTTTCCCAGTGAAGCTCTTCCTCCTTCTCAAGCTCCTTCCTACTCTCCAGAGCCCCAAACTCAACAGCCCAAGCTTCCATTTTCGTCTTCTTCCTCAACACCACCAGAGAGACCCTTTTTTCCGACCTACCACTCTCCACTTCCCCCTCCTTCCCCAACATCTCTTTCCTCATTCCCAGCAAACATCTCCTCTCTGCTCTTACCTCCTCACACCTCTCCTCCTCACCGCCATGTCCTTGCCATTGCTGTCTCTGTTTCTCTCCTCTCTGCTCTCATTGTTGTTGCCTCTGCTGCTCTGTTTCTCTACCATCGCCGGCAACGTAACCTTCATACTGACGACGACGACAAAGTCTCAAGATCAGACAGTCTATGCTTGTACCCACCAAACACTGCCACCTCCGATGGTCCTCCAAAGCTTCGTGGCACACCCAGCACTAGCACCGAGTTCCTATACCTTGGTACCCTTGTGAGTTCCCGCGGAGTCGAGCAAGAAAGCGTAGCGAATTCAAGCAATGATAGAACTGGTCTAAAGATTGGTGTCTCGAGCTCGCAGTATCAGAAATTGGACTCGCCGGAGCTCCGGCCACTTCCGCCATTACCGAAACACAATGTGCAGCAGAGTTATAGGAATTTCGAGGGTGGTTCGGATGGTGATGAGGAGGGAGAAGAGTTTTTTTCACCGAGAGAGTCCATTGAGAGTCCGGACCGTAATGGATCAAGTTCTATAAGAGTGTTTGAAAGCATAGGAGTTGATAACTTTGGAAGTAGAAGCTGCAATTCCAGAACTACGTCGTACCCATGTTCCAAATTTCCTTCTCCTGCAACTTCTGTTTCGAATGCTTATTCACCGCCTTTGAACCTCAGCCCTAAAAGTTTTATGTCAAAGCCTACCGATTCCGTTGAGAATTTCCTAGGTCCCTTTCGGCCAAGTCCTATCCCAAAATTACCGTCACCGACACTTTCCACATCGTCCTCGTTAACGGAAAGAGGTTCCGGAAATGCTCAGAATTCCCCTTCAAGGAACTCAGGCACCTCAGGACAGAGAATTAAATCTCCAGCAACAAATGAAAGGAATTTTAAGCGGTTTGTCCCTCTAAAACTGCCTCCACCACCACCGCCACCACCACCAACGAGATTTTGGGAAATTCCGGTGTCGCAGAGTACGGACCCAGAAGGGCCTCCGGTTCTCTCAAAGCCTTCAAAACCTAGCGGGTTCCTCCAGTCATCACTTCAACAAACAGAAAACAATGAAACTAAGGGGATCAAGAATGATGAAACTCCAAAGGCAAAGTTGAAGCCTTTACACTGGGATAAAGTTAAGGCGAGCTCGGACCGGGCTATGGTGTGGGATCAGCTTAAGTCGAACTCTTTTCAGTAAGAGAGTGACTCTCTGACTAGTCCTTTTTTTGTTGGTTTAAACTATAAAAGTTGTGATGATTTGTGGACATTGTTTTGTTTTGTTTTGCAGACTAAATGAGGAAATGATTGAGACCTTGTTTACGGTGAATAGTTCAAATTTGACTCCCAAATATAATTGTCGCCGTCAGGTTCTGCCTTGCTTTAATCAGGAGAATCGTGTACTTGAACCGAAGAAGTCACAGAACATAGCCATTTTGTTGAGGGCTCTTAATGTTACTATTGATGAAGTATGTGAAGCGCTTGTAGAAGGTAGTTAATTAGTTTCTAACTTTTAGTTATTGGCTCTTCATTGCATTAATCATACTTTAGAAACTTTGATTGTTTCTTGTGTTGTTGGAAATAGGTAACTGTGATTCACTGGGCACGGAACTTCTTGAAAGTTTGTTAAAGATGGCTCCAACCAAAGAAGAAGAAAGGAAACTAAAAGAATTCAAAGATGAATCACCATTTAAGTTAGGCCCAGCTGAGAAATTTCTCAAGGCAGTGGTGGATATACCTTTTGCATTTAAGAGAGTTGATGCATTGCTTTACGTTGCCAATTTTGATTCAGAAGTTGAATACCTCAGTAGGTCTTTTCATACTCTTGAGGTAAAACTTTACTCTTTTTCTTACCTTTTCATAGAGTATATCACTTTCTCACTCTGTTTAATTAGTGTGTGATCTTGTTTTCTAAGTTTGTGTATGCACAAGGAAGCTTAGAGCAGTAATGATATTTGACGCTTGTTATAGTAGGAGAATCAAGTAATCTTTACTTGCACTGTGTGTAAACAGTAAACATATGAACTCTTACCTATGGACTCTCAAACTCTTTTTTTAGTCCGGGCTTTTAAATAGCATGTAACAGGTTACACATAATTAAATTAGTCTTAAAATAATGTGTTAGTTGTACACATATTATGTATAAACTATACATAATGTACATTCATTTATGTACAGAAACAGAGTATATATAAACTAGATATGTATATATGTACTAACATACTATTTTGGATTTTTTTTTTTGAATCGATATAATCTATTCTAGAATACACGCTCACTAACTACTTTAAACTACATTGAGGGGGATTCGAACCCACGTCTAAAAAGATATAAGGCACATTTTGGAGCCATTTTAATTATGTACAACTTATTATTACGTTGCTTCACCACAATTTTTTGCTAAGGTTATTATCATTATGCTTTTGGGGTCATTCATCAATTATTACATTGAAAGAAAACATTCCTATAATTAAGAGCTTAGATGGTTGAGGTAGTTTTGTTCATGTCAGCTTTAGACAAGTCAACAAGGTGAACACTGTGATAGGAAAATATATTATAAGCTGCCTTAAGTCCGACAATGCTAAACAAATCAAGTTAAATGTTCTTTTAATCTAGGAACATAATTAGCTAATTGTATGCAGTTCTAACGAAGAAAATTGAACTTTCAAGATTTGACCAAAACTATATGTTGTACTTTCTGGTGCTAATGTTTCGTGTGGTCCACTACATTTATTTCTTCTGCCATATAGCTCGTCTGCAGCTCGTTCTTTAATGAAGTATTCAATTATTTTTGCTGGTTCACTACTGGTTTTTTCAGGATATTATTTTTTTAAATAACATTACGTAACTCATACCTATCGAATTACAAGAAGGCTTTGGTTCAACTGGACCTACAACTACTCTTGTCATTTTTCACGATATTATTGAATTTAATTTCCATTCCGTAGATTCTACCATTATCACTATTGTTAAATATTTCTTCTTTGTATATTGTATTCGCAATACAGTGGTTGTATCATGTGGTTGTGTCATGTTCGAATCTTGGGTTCATGACATTTTCGGTCCACCCAACTCATTTGAAATTTAATCATATTATATTATTATGTAGTTAAAATATGAAAACATGAATATATTATATCCGTTATGGCTTATGGATTACCGTTTCTCTTGAACAGGAAGCTTGTGAAGAATTGAAAAACAGCAGAATGTTCCTAAAACTATTAGAGGCAGTCCTAAAAACTGGGAATCGTATGAATGTTGGCACGAACCGAGGAGACGCCCATGCCTTTAAACTTGATACACTTCTCAAGCTTGTAGATGTCAAGGGCACTGATGGTAAAACAACTCTCTTGCATTTTGTTGTACAGGAAATCATCAGAGATGAAGGGTTTCGACGATCTGGCTCCAATCATAATGAAACCACCAAGAAAAGTGAATATTCATCTTTTCAGGATGATATTGAACATAGAAAGCTGGGCCTTCAAGTTGTTTCAAGATTGAGTGGGGAGCTAAGCAATGTGAAGAAAGCTGCTGCATTGGATTCAGATGTACTGAGCAAAGAAGTCGCCAAACTTGCCGAGGGGATTGCAAAAATAACTGAAGTTGTGAAATTGAATGAAGAGATTGCCCTCAAAGACAGCTGCAGAAAATTTTCAGAGTCCATGAAGGAGTTTTTGAAAAAGGCAAGGGAAGCTATTGTGAGGCTTCAAGCACAAGAGAAATCAGCATTCTTGTTAGTGAAAGAAATAACCGAGTATTTCCATGGCAACTCAGCTAAGGAAGAAGCTCACCGGTTTCGAATTTTCATGGTGGTTAGGGATTTTTTCTCCATTCTTGATCAAGTATGCAAGGAAGTTGGAAAAGCTAATGAAAGAAGCATAGTTGGGTCTTCCCGTCAATTTCCATTGAGGAGTACAAATCTGATGTTGCCACTGGTTTTTCCCGGACTAAATGTAGAGCAGCACTATGGTTCTTCAGATGAAGAAACCTCATCTTCATCCAAGTCCTAGACTCTCTAGTGCTTTTGAGTTGCTTTTTCTGCCATTTTTCTTCAGGATGTGTTGCAAGCCAAGGTGTACAATCTTTATCCATGTTATTAATACTTTTGTGCTTTGTATGTAGTCAAAAAGATTTATTTCATGCTATTCCTGTATGATATAAATATATAGGTAATTTTATGAGAAGATAGTGAAGTTAATATCATAGGAAGAGCAAACCATTTTTTTTTTTTTAGAGCGGTTGCAATTGTGTTAAAAATACGTCTTCAACGGTTCGTTTTGTGTTACGTGTATGTATGCCCTTTTCATAAACGGGGGTATAAATAAGTCACGGGTGCCATCAATTTTTAATCGATTTTTTTTTTTCCAAATAAACTCATATTATATTATGATAATAATATATATCATATAATTAATTTTACTATTAACATAATATCTTAATTTCATAAGAAATTATAATAGATTTTCGTATATATAATAGTTTATAAAAAATTGAAATCCTTCCATCTATTGTTTTACTTTCTTTTCCAACTCTTTTTTTTTTATATCTTCTTCACTTAATAAAGCATTTTTTTTTTTGTCAAAAACTTTTGCAAATGCTAAAACAAAAGCATTTTTTACACATTGTCAATATAAAGTATTTATACGCATAAAGAAAATAGAACCTATAGCAGGTTCTTGTAAAAAAAAAAAAAAAAGACAGTTGATTAAAACAGTTTGAAAATTAACTTACAAGCGAGAAAAGATACCAAACATAAAACTAACTTAACCACACAACAACGAATATTAAAAAAAAAAGTTTCAAACCCACAATAATATTCTTCTGCAATTTCTTGAAGGCTTTATTACATACTTTCACTTTAGTCATATAAAATATACATACCTTCGCTTTAATCATATAAAATATATATGTATCATTACCATCGTTGTCATTGTCATCGTCATTCATCAGTATCATCTTCTCCATCTCCTCCCACAATTTCCATGAC
Source organism: Elaeagnus macrophylla (assembly GCA_029378325.1). Lineage (NCBI taxonomy): Eukaryota > Viridiplantae > Streptophyta > Magnoliopsida > Rosales > Elaeagnaceae > Elaeagnus > Elaeagnus macrophylla. Next base: position 29,999,819 of record CM055642.1, read on the forward strand.
AAAGCTGATCAAGCTAAGAGATTTTTACTCAATTCACCCACCAAAGAAAACCAGAGCAATTTGAAGAACAAGCGTGAAAGGCTCATAGATGAAGAAAAATGGATTTTGGATTCTTTAAGGAATATTCAATAAAGTGGATGATCAATAAATAAAGAAAAAAGAGTTGGATCGAAAAAACCAAAAAAAATAGTTGATTAAGTAACGAATAGGGATGGCAATTTGACACGACGGTCCAGGTACTCGCGGGTATCCGACCCGTTTGGGTCAATTTGGTTTGGGGCAAAACGGATCGGAACATTATCCATTTTATTTAAAACAGTTCGATTCGGGGCAAAATTCGATCGGTTCGGAACACCATTCGGGTACTCACTTATTTACTAAAAACTTTAATTATATAAAAATTTATAATATATTTTTTTTCAATTTTTTTTTTTAAAAATGGGTCAATGGTTCAGTTTTTTGACCATCGGATATTACCCGAACTGAACCCATTTTGTTTAAAACGGTTCAGTTCAATTTGAACCTCGAGTCAAAACAATTCGGATCGGATCTGACCCAAATCGAACCATTGCCATCTCTAGTAACGAGAAAAGAAACACGCAGGGCTCTCAAAGTCTCAAACTGACCTTCGTGACTAAAAATTTGGTGACCAAATTTGAAACAAAAAGGCAACAGGCACAACGCAAACAAAATAGGATTTAAAGATTTGAAAAAGATTTTAGAAAATTAAAAACACAAAGATGTAGGTAAAGAAGTGTGCTAAATCTTTTGATACCAAAACAATAAAGATCAAGTTGAAGATTAACCCTCATGCAAGGTGAAGAAGTTGAAGAGGGTAACCAAGGTTTTCTATAATTTTTACTTCTGGTAAACTCTCTCTCTTTCACTTATTGATGGATGGTACTTAATGCTTTACTAACATAATTTTTAATCGAATTGGATTGAAGGGAAAAGTGTCATATAGTTACTCTAAGGGTGTCAAATTGACTAGTTTGTTACGACACGAGTCGTTAATTATTCTATCTATAATCTATTGGCCTATGACACGACACATAAGTCTAAAAGAATAGCATGCTTGTGACTTCTAACAGGCTAGGTCGTGCATGGTCGGATCAGCATGCGAGCCCAATATTTTTAAGACTAAAATATGTTGAAATTAATGTTAAATATGTATGGCTGAACTAATGATGAAAATATCTTCGATATTGTCAACAATATCTAGATAATGTTTGTATTTTAGAGTTTTTGATATGATACACATTGTCGACAATATATATATATATATATATATATATATATATATTTTTTTTTTTTTTTTTTTGATATTTTTGTAGGTTTAATTAAAAAAATTATAATTTTATTTGTTTGTAATTTTGGAAAAAAAAAAATTCAATATTTTTATCAATAATAATATTATATTTGATATATTCAAAAAATTTAAAATTTAATGTATTAATCAATATTGATATTTCATTGGTTTAACTACATTCGTGTACCTGAACTGTATTGCTTCCTCTTCGGTCGAATAAATAAATGAAAGGAAAGACAACTGCATTGCCCTTTTTTTTATTTACAGCTCACTTAAAAAAAATTAGAAAAATAGGCTCAAAGAACCCCTTATTTAATAAAATTTTCATATAGATCACTTCCACTTAAATTTTATCATTTATTAACAAAAATAATAAAATATCTTTTCAGAAAATAACACTCTTAAGGATTGATTTAAAATCAAATAACTCCCTACACAAAAATAATTATCATAAATGATAAAAAATCAAAAAATAATGTAAGTAAAAATACAAGACATTTTAGGATATTTTTTACAATAAATAGTAATTAATAAAATAAAATTTTAAGAAATTCAAAAATCTAAATTAAATCTTAAAGAAAGAGATGGATTTAAGGAATCATCATTCTTAAAAATAAAAAAAAACTCCAGAGAAAATAAATAATTTATTATGAAATAAGTAACAAAGAAATGAGTATTACCATTACAGATGCAAGATGAAGATTTAACATACGATTAATTGATAAAGAAATAATTATGGATAAATTATCAAAAATTTCACATGTTGGATATATCTATCTAGGAAGAATACAAATTTTAATAAAAGTATACTTTAGGAAAGTAATAGATATACCCATAAAACTAGCATTGTTAAATAATAAGATAATAAATAGAAAAGATGCTCTATCAGGGATGGTCTATGAAAACTTAGATATCAGAAATTAAAATTTACACCATATCCTAAATTTACTGTTAATATTTATGATAAAAACTTAAACAAAGTATTAAGCCTAACCTATGAATTTGAAAGAGGAAATCTAATGAAAAAAGAAACCACATTCTCAAAACATTATATAGTGTAATATTCATTAACTAATAGTCATAACAGTTTAATATACGAAAAAAAATGAATTTATAAAAATAGAAAAAATCTTTCAAATAATTGGACAAATAATAAAATCAGAAATAATAACAAACTTTAAAATATCATAATAATCAAAATTTGATATTAAAGAAAAACCTCTCATATAAGAAAGAAAAAGTAATGTTTTAAGAATTAAGTTTACAGATTAACAAGCAAAGATTAATAAACTTAAATGGGAACAACAACAAGAAATAAAAGAATTAAAATAAGAGATTAAGGAAATCAAAAATTTATTAATCTATGAAGTAATAGGAGATTAAGGGATGTTAAAATCTAAATTACAAGAAATAGAATTAGAAAGAAACGAAAATATAAATGGAAGTATAAAAACCATAATGAAAGCATTAATTCTTTTAACGAAAGAAATAGATATAACATGCAAATCAAATACCAAATATTTGCAAGATATAAATGGAATATAAAAAGAAATCCTCAAAGAAATGAAAGAATAAAATTGTATTAAAAAATTACAATTAAACATGCATAAAGAATTTTCATAATTAAGAAGAGATATTAATAATATACCAAAAGAAAATGGATGAATATTTAATCCATTAAAATAATTAAAAGAAGATCCCCCGAGGCATTTTGATGTATTAATATTTAAGAATGATAAGAGAAAAAATGAACAAAATTTAAGATAAAAGAAAATATATAATCATAGTTTAATGGAATACATGAAAGAATTAGAAGAACAGTTCATAAATCTTGAAAATAAAGATATAAGAATATTAATCAGTCTATTACCTTTAACAAATGTAGAATTAGAAAAATAATATGAATTTTTTTTTTTGTACAAATAAAGAAGTGGATGATGAATCCATATGGAACCTATATTATCAACCCTACAAAGAGAATAAACATCATATCCAAATAGAGAAGACACAAATAGAAAGACAAGAAAAATCTGAACCTTTTAATATAGGAAGATAACAACCTAAAATGAAAGAATGATTATATTGGGATACTAGAGGTAGTATTCCACCATAATACATACTTCATGAAAATTATAAAATAGATATTTTAGATTTAGATTACATAAGAAATAGAAAGAAAGCCTTAAATGAATGGGCTAGTGAAATGAGCGTAATCATAAAAATTTCTACAATCACACGAACAAATTCCTCAACTTGTAAGGTTAATGTAACTCATAAAATAACAAAAAATATAAAATTTTGGTTTGCAATTTTAACACAATAGCAACATTTGGTAATATAAAGAATTGTAACTATAGGAAAAGAATACTTAAATATTGTAGTAAATAATATATATAAGAAATTTATTGGAGAAGACAAAGGTAGAAACACTATTGAATCTAGTGAAATTGAAATAAATAAAGTTAAGTGGCATTTAGCAAACAAAAAAATATGTGATATGTGTTTTATAGATTATTTTAAATGCAAATATGAAATGTACCATCATAAATTATCACATTTTATGTAATAAACTTATAAGAAAATATTTTTTTTCAAAATTTACCTAAAATTTTGTATAAAACTATAATAGAAAAATGAAATAATAAGAATTGAAAAACCATACCTGATACGTTAGGAGGAAGAATAAGAAGTCTTAAAAAATGAATAATAGTAAAATTCCAAGAAAGAAAAGAATTTAAACACGTAAAAAGAAATGATAAAATATGTTGTAATTTAATAAATTTTAGAATGTCAGAAAAATATAATTGTAACATAATACTTTACAATAAATATAAGAAGTCTACAAAATTAAAAAAATTAAAAAAATATAAATTTAAAAAATAAAATTTTCAAAATTATAAAAGAAGCTATAATAGATAACCTTATAAACAAATATATTTTAGTATAAAAAAATATAATACACCAAAAAAGAAAAATTATTGTCAATCAGAAAAAAAAATAAAAAAATAAATGTAGATGTTGAATATGTAATGAAGAATAACATTATGCAAATGAATGCCCTAACAAAAAATTTAAAAAGAAATTTCTCCAAAAAACAAAAATCTTAAAATAAGCTTTTAAGATGGAACTAGAATCAATAGAGAAATATAATATAGATGATACATGCAATATCTATTTATTAGAAGAAACTAAATAAGAAATAATAGACTTAAAAACATTTAATTCTAATTTTGAATCATAGATGAATTATTAAGTATAACAAATCCAAACAGTAAGTATATAAAATAGGATTAAATCTAAAAAATATAAAAATTACCATTTACATGCATATATTTACACAGGTGTAAATATGTATGTAGCCAATAATATGTATTTTTAGATGAATGTTGGAAACAAGCCTAAAATGAATTAATAGTAAGAATAAAAAATAATACTACCATAAATTTAAACAAAGTTTTAAAAGATATAGATATATTAATAAGAGCAAAATTGTTTCACATTTATACAATGTAGCAACAAGAAATATGAGTTGATATTTTATTAAGAAATAACTTCTTAAATTTATACCAATCATTTATTTAGTATTTAGATAAAATCAGCTTGACAATTTTAGATGGTGAAACCATTTACGTGTTGAAAATAAGAAAAATTTTAACAGTTTCATCACTAACTTTTATATCACAACATAAAAAGTGAAAACGTGATCATAAATTTTAAAGCTTTAAACTAAAAATAATAGATGATTGATACTTTATACCTAAAAAAGAAGAATTATTATCTCTAGTAAAAGGAAAAAAAATATTTTTCAAGTTTTGATTATAAAATTGAATTTTGCTAGTAAGATTTGATGAAAAATCTCAAAAATTAACAGCATTTAATTATCCATAAGAACAATTTCAATGGACAGTTATTTCATTTGAATTAAAACAAGCATCAGGTATCTTCCTAAGATACATGGATGATATATTTAAGAAATTTTATAACTTTTGTTGCGTCTATATAGATGATATATTAGTATTTAACAACAATTTACAAAAATATTATATAACTATAATAAACATGCTACTGAAATGTCATAAAATGGAATAGTCATGTCAGAAAAGAAAGTAGTAATTGCTCAAAAAAAGATAAAATACTTAGGACTTAAGATAGAAAATAGTAAACACCATTTATAGTCTCATATTTTAAATAATATACATTGTTAAAACATATAATAAAATTTTTGGATATTATTTAAGAACAAACATAGTAGGTCATAAGTAAGGAAGACTCATCATATGACAATATTGATTTAACCATTATATATTTGATATAGAACGTTTACCAAGAATTAAAAACAGCCTAGTAAATGCATTAACTAGAAAACTAGCACCTCTAACTATTTTTATGCTCACAAGAATGGAACAGATTGTTAGAACAAACAATAAAACTTTGGATATTTTTTAAGAACTAACATAGTATGTGATTATAAGCAAGGAAGACTCATCAAATGAAAATATTGGTTTAACCATTATAAATTTGATATAAAAAATTTACCAAGAACTAAAAACAGTCTGACAGATGTATTAATTAGAGAACTAGCACATTTACCTATTTTTATGCTCGAAAGAATGGAACAGCTTGAAATCAAAATCAACATAAAAGAAAAGGAGAAAAGGAGATAAGGAGATAAAAATCCTTCAGGAATAGCTAGAGCTATTATACATTAAGAAGGCTCTTATGGAGATAGGAAATAAACAAGAAAATTTAATTGCTCAAAAGAACTCTTGAATTCAAAAGAGGAATCCTCGTAAAAAAAATTAATCTAAAGAAGGTAAAACTTATAAGGAAAGAATTCAAAATAACAGGAAAGAACCTAACATTTCAAACGAAAATAAAATCTTTGAAATAAAAAAGGGAAACCTCAGTAGAAAAAAAAAAGAATAGAAAAAGACTTATGTTCTATAACGGTCCAAAATCAAGAATATATAACAATTGGGTAGAAGCAAGTAAAGTTATTTTTGAGTTTAGTGGAGTAACTCAAAGAGCCTTCACCAACAAAATAAAAATAAAAGGTAGTTATGCAAATTACAAATTACCAAAATTAATAAACTCAAAAGAAATTATAAAAAAATTAATTTACAGCACTACAATAACAATTAGCATCAACAAGCAGATTAAGAATTTTAGAAAAAATAGTATGACCACCAGTTTTATTTAGAGAGGGTCAAAAATTGATGAAGAAAAAGATTAGTACAGGAATCTCAATAAAACACAATGGTTGGGTCTCTAGAACTTGGCCAAAAAATCTACCCAGAAAAATATAGAAGATATGAAATTCTACACCACAGAAAGAATATTCTGCAAGTAGTAAATTTAATACTCTTGAAGGAGCAGATATAATTTTTGTATATAGAACTTACCATGCAAGTTTAATTGAAAATCTCTATCCATAAGTTTATTTAAGTGAATTAATTATTTTTTTTGAAAAATTTTAAGAAAGCCGTTAAGAATTTTAGATAAAAATTAGAGTAAGAGGTAAGCTTATTTATTTTAAATTTTTCAATTCATTAATGGATTGGAATGAGGAAGGTTGTATTAGTCCTTATCATTTTATCAAATTAGGAATTGCCAATACCAACAAAGAAGTTCTCAAGCCAAGGGCACTTGCATAGAAGGAATTCGACTAAAAAACTTTGTGTATTAAGAGAACATTTAGGTCAAATTTACTATAAAATTATGAAGATTTACAATTATATTGAAATCAAAGTAATTTACTCAACTAATAATGTCATCATTATTTCCTATAGTAATATAGCTTTCACAAGATAACATGGTGAAAAAATTAGCAAATTTGTAGCAAATTTCAACAACAACAACCTGAAAATTTGTCATGAAACAAAGGAGATTTTTTGCTTTTATGCCAACAAACTAAGAATCACAAATGCATTTTTTGCATCAAGGATCGAAAAAATGAAGATACGTCATCAAAACTGTCGACAGAAAACTACAAAGAAAAATAAAGATGTAGAACCCATATATTTAGTCAGTAGCACATGCCAAGGAAAATGAATGACTAAGAATAAAAGCCAAAAATAGTAAAAATAAATGAATTATTGAAATAGTGAATTTTTATTTTGTAAAAAGGGATTCCTTATGCTATAAAGAGAACCCTTATTTTCCTTAAGTCATTCATCTCTACTCTATGTATAATTAAGTAATTATGTATCTTCAAGAAATGAGTAGCTAAGGATCTTTTTAAGGTTTTTAGTTGACTATAGAGTTGTAATAATTTTTACATTATGATTAAAATGGAGTGAATTTACTCTTTTTAACTTCTTTATAAGTCCAATTTTACGCATTATAATATGTATGGATGCATGGGCTTCTTTATTACTAGGTAGATATCAAAGATTGAAGCAAGTTGAGGCATATTAGGTGTAATAAAACAAGACTAACAGTGGAAAGAAAGATCGGTGGACCCATTAAATTTAGGTATAATAATTATAACCCTAAGCTAATTAAGGATCTTAAATGCTCCAATATTTTTTTTTTATTTTATTTACAAATTAATAGATAGTAAGATAGACATGAAAAAATTTGTATAAACAAAAACCAAAGAAAATAAAATAAAATAATGATAAAAATTGAAGATTTTGAAAGAAAATACTTAGAACTTCTAGCACAATTTTGGATAACAAAAGTTATGAAACATGTTTAGAAAATTTTAAAAGACTTGACACTCTTTAAGATTTTTATACAGATTATATTTCTAATATTTTAAACCTAATAGACCATCAAGTAAAAAAAAATTTAAGGATTTGTTTTACATAAAAATTTGTCAAGACAAATAAAGAAGAATTTAATAACCTAATTTTTAGGTTTTATTTATTTAAAGAACGTATAAGAAGATAGGTTAACTGATGCTTTTAAAAATTTGGCTCAAAAAATTAGTATCAGAGCTAGAAGATACAAAGAAAATAAAAAAAAAAATATGCTAAGGGTAAATTTGTAAAAAGACAAGCAGGAAGTCATTAGAGATTAAGAACATTAAAAAAAGTCTATCCTAGCATATAACCCAAAAAAGTTCATATAGAACTTAAAAAAAACTGGCAATACTTTTGCCGACTATTTTGCTTAAGTAAATAAAACATTTTATTATACTAATTTTGTCCTGCATCAAGGCACACATTCCTAACACGTAGGCATGTAAATTTAACCCAATTAAATTAAAGCCTAAATGATTCGGCTTTATAAAATACAAAGTTCAAGTAGGCATGAATAAATCATACCCGATGCTACTCAAATAGTTTTATAAAATACATGTACCTTTGAATATTTATGACATTATTTTATAATTTTTTGTATCATTTAAATTTGGACACTAATTTAATTTAATTCAAAAATAAAAAAGGTCTAAATTTATTTTAATATTTCATGGTCGAGTTTTCAGCTTTCATTTAATTTAAAAAACTTGATTTGCCTAGCCCCAAAAATATACAAGCCCCAAACTCAAAGTTGTTGGAAAATAGAGTTTTTAATTCATTGTTAAATGGCATATTGATACATTATTTTAAGTGGGATCCATTTGGTAGAAGTGTGTAGTGATGGTTGATTTGGGTTCTCTTCTATGAGGATTTAAAAATCATATATTTACATACTGAAAATGATATTGAGCTGAATCAAAAATTTAGTTTTAAAGTTCACTGATTAAAAAAAAAAATGTGGTTGTTTGTATTTTTTTTACATGGAAAAAATAACAATACATTAAAGGTTTTATATAACTTTTGATTTCCTATTAGAGGTAAGTTAGTGTAGCAAGAATGCTCTATCTACGTACGTGCACATGGGGTTGCAAATTCTCGTATGTCCTCTCCAAAAATTTGGAACTCCAATCATGGGCAAGATTGTTGTTCAATTTCGATGGGGTTTGTGCAGTCTCGGTTATGCTATATGCAAATTTTATTTTCCTTCTCATAATAAAATAAAATTCTTCAAATTCTTTTGGAGTTGTTTAAGAGATTTATCGTAGCAGTTTTATTGGCATTTGCTGCAGTAGTTTCAGCTACTATAGAATGTCATTATTGCATCAGTTTTATTTCCAACAATCACATTTTGAATGGCTATAAATTGTTTCTACAGCTGAAGGAAATGACACAGGAAAATTTGTCTCCCAAATTTCCCAACACAAAATTCCTTTAGTTTTCAATTTTATTTTTACTTAGAGCTAGATTCAGTTTGATAGAGCGGGTACAAAACAAATTAGCGGAATAGTTTATGTTGGTGTCCATAAATTATTATTGATTATTGTATTTTGTGAGACATTTTTTTTGAAAAAAGGGTAGCACAAGTTCGCTACCTTTGACGAAAGTGCACTTTAGGTTCATACTTATTTAAAGGGCACTACAAATCCATTACCTTTAAAAAAAGGTCGCAGAAGTCCATTTTGTGAAGGTAATGGACTTTTGTGGCCCCTATTGTAGGGGCAATAGAAGTCCATTACCTTCACAAAATACACTTTTGCGATCCTCTTTTAAAGATAATGGACTTGTACTGTCCCCTAAATAAGTACAAGTTTAAAGTGCACTTTCGTCAAAGGTAACGGATTTCACCGTCCCTTCATTCTTTTTTTACTTAATCTCAAACACCCATGTAAGGGAAGAAAAAAATTATCTTAAAGTCACCGTGTAACATGGTTCTCGTTCCTCATGTATTTTATTATTTTGTTATTTTAATTCACAATATCATATTCTGTATTTTTGTTCATCTTAATGTATATTTATACAAAGTGCAATTTTTGTTTGCCTACTGCTTATTTTCTTGTAGTTTCAAACTTCGATTAGCCCAAACCACCCAAATTTACAATATCCGCAATTCATCTTTAATCTTTCACCAGAAAGCCCTTGAAATAACAGGTATTGCTGTTCTTGTGTTGTGCCCAAGTGATCATTGAATGGCTTTCATTCATTTTTTGAATTTATTCGATGCAGTTGTGTATATCGGCACTCCCAACTTTGGTGCATGGGACTTAGCTGCTGCCTGCTGCTGCTTACTAGGCTATGAATACAATGCCCCGCAAGTGTGTCAAAGGCGCAAAACCATGTGTCAAGCGTCAAACTATATTGAGAGATACGGCCTACAGGATATTTGCCACCAACACTTTCAGTTTCTTTGTTTGTTATTTATCTTCTTCTTAAAGCTTTAGAGCAAAACCTATTTAATTGACCAGAACAATGAGAGTAACGTGGTCAACACTTTTCTTTGCAGTTCATACTGCATTTTATGCAGATTTCGCCACTTTTAGATGCCTACATGTAGGGCTGCATTCTATAACTTTCTTGACTACTAAATCTTGAATTCTTGATCTCCTCTGTAAAATTTAAGGATTGCTAAAACTAGATTAACCAATCGAAAAGTTTTTTTATTCAAATTATTGCTCGATGACTAAGACCTCTTTTTTCCCCTCCACATACTACGATACTAAGCACCCTTGGTTCAATCTGAAAATGTATTTTCTATACAAGTATTTCTTATTAATCTTCGAACAACTGAATAGAGACAAGCCCTTCTCCTAAAAGAGGACAAAGCTAAAAAGGCTTTTCGGCAATGTCCCATTGAATATACAAGGGCTAACGCATTAATCTTCATACAGATGCTGAGTTACAACATATTCTCAAGGGTAAACACTCATGATAAACCTAAGAGCCGATTGTTGACTAGCCCTGTGCATTTTTAGCTGCCATTACTTTGCTCACCAATAGTTGCCACCTTGTCTCGTCTTTCTTGCTTTGCTGCTTCATTTTTTCCTTGAAATGCCTGAAAACACGAGGAAATAAAGAAACTCTTATTACCCTAACAACTTTGCTAATCTTATCTACAATTTTCACTAAAGAAATCAGGGTATGAAATATGAAACCAACATTTTGCATATTGTTTACATCAAGGAGATGACTCCACGAAGTTATTTATAGAGACAGTGCTAATAAACTGCCAAATTTACACAACTATCTAACTTTATTGAGCATTTGATCTACCCCACAAGGACCAAAATAAACCCTCATATTCTCAACCTTGCCTTTCGAGCTGACAAAAAGAGGTTAGCAAAAGCAAAAAACTATCAAGTTGACATAATGGATATGGAGAAAATTGCGTGAAATTTTGACGCAAAAGTTCTATGCTTACCTACAAAGAGGGACCTTGCATGTGTCGGGCACTTTACACATACGAGAATGACGCTCGAGAAGCTGCCACATGCGCTTGCAGTGCACACAGCCACCAGGAACCCCGGTTTTACAACTGGAGAAATGACGGACCAAGGTCTCAAGGCCTTTGCATGCAGGAAAACCACAGGCAACTTGGCTTCCTTTCAGCACTTTGTCACGGGGTCCTATCGTCCTGCACCCATCCCTGCATATGTGAAGGAGCGCTTCCATAGTCTCATACAACTGCAAGTAGACTTTTCTGTCTTCCATTTGTTTCAACCTTTCTTGTCTTCTCTGAAACAAACAATTGATTTCAACATTCTTGAGCTTAGGCAACTCAGTGAACATTTTATATTGATCAATGAAAGAGGGGTGGGTACCTTAATGGTACCTATTATTATCCAAGTTTTCAAGTGATACCTTAAAAGTACCCAAGTTCTCAAATTGGTATCTTTTTGGCAAAAAATTAATCACATGTATGTCACATAACAAAAAATAAAGCAAAATTTGATACTTTTAAATTTTTATTATTATTCTTTGGGTTTCATATTACATTGGTTCTATAGCTATAAGTAAGTGATACATTAGTTCTGTAAGATGGACTAATTTACTCCTGTAATTTAAAAAATCATTAAAAAATAAAAAAAATTAAATAAATAAAAAACTCTTTATATTTGTTCTCTCCCATTTTTCTGAGATTAATTCTTTTTTTTTTTCTCCTCCTTTCTGAGTGAGCTTTTTTTTGTTTGAAAAAATTTGAATATAAATTTTATTTAAGAAAACTAAATCATGTTAACTCTGATACTAAACTTATAGATGAATTAGAGTTAACGATTTAGACGAATAAGAAAATGAAGAAATAACAAATAATTGAAAGAAAAATTAGTATTGTATTCAATTTATTTTTGCCTGTGAAATAAATAAAATACTAAGCCTTATTTATAGAACTGAAATAACAAAACTAAAATTATTAGTAAAAAAACAGATATTTAAAAATTAAAAATTGGGGGTGAAAGAAGATAAAGAGATTTAAAAAAAAAAAAATTATCTTGTATTTATTTTTAATAATTTTCTATTTTACTCCTAAAAAATCTCAATTTTAAAATTTGAATTTGAGTGACAATTTTTTAAATTTATATGATTAAATTAGTCATTCTAAGAGTTATAAGACTAATGTAACATGAAACTCAAAGAATAATAATAAAAAATTTAAGATTACCAAATTACCCTTCATTTTTTGTTACGTGACATGTATATAATTAATTTTTTGCCAAAAAAGTATTAATTTGAGAACTTTGATGCTTTTAAAGTACTACTTGAAAACTTGGGTAATAATAGATACCAAAAGATAAATATGGGTACTATTAAAATACCAGCCCCGATGAAAGATATCTAATTAATTTTCACAAGGCCATTTCTGATGGCACATGAATAATCATATCAAGAATCCATAATTATAGGCTTTTATTTATTTTCTTATGAAAAGATACATTTCAAGAGCAAGAGAGAACTGCCTTACAGAATCTGCCTCAACAACGGACTCCAATAGTTCTTGCTCAAGGGCAAGATTAGCTCGTTTCATCACTTTCCAACCATCAGTTGAAGATACAACTTTAAAATCCTTCACAATCATACGTATACACAACAAGGATAGTCGTGGTGCATCAAAGTTCCTCACTAACTGAAGAACATCTACTACATTTTCCTTAGTTATCCAACCCTGCTCGAGATATTGTACACAGACTCTCTTCAGCAAGGGAACTGCATATGAGTGTGATAGAACCAATAGATGGAGAACAAACTTATTCATATCCTCCGTTTCATAGCTGCAGAAGACGTAAAAGAACAAATTAATAATGAAGCTAGAATAGTTTGATGCAAATTAACCGAAAGTTCATGCATCAGCATGATACCAGCATACCAGGAAGAGTAAAGGAAACGTATGAATACAATGATAGCCTCATTAGGTACTCCTGGAATTTTAATGTATCTCATACCATTCTTTACATTTGATTTCTGCAACAGATTACTCAGCACAGGTGACACCATGCTCTGCACCATAAGAAAACGTATAGTGTCATAGTTGACAGAAAACAAGTCAAATGCTGATATCACCCACTTTTGCACCTACTGTTTTACCCAAGCTTTTATATTGTGAAATTATTTTGAAAAATGGAGAAATGTTTCAATTTCTGAATGATATTGATACATGTCGCAATATAATTAGAGTGAGTACAAAATTGGATGCAAATTTATGCGTTCTTAGCATTCCTCCAAAAAACAAATGATGCCAATGGTTCCACTACCCCTAGTCATGAGTTTTGAAAACACACTGGCAACACAAGCAATGACTTTCAATCTTAATCATTTCAATCCCTAAACTTTCAAAGATTTTTTTATTTTATTTTATTTTAGTTTTAGTACCTAGGTTGACATTATTTTCTCAAGTCCTAATAAAATAACAAAGTAGATAAAAGTAAATAATCACAAATTCAATTAACTCACCAGAACAATTGAGTGAGCAGGAACATATGTGTTATTTTCAGTGATAATACACACATCAGCACCATATCCTTCCTTGAAGAGCTTGTCCCACATGCCAATTGTCTCCTTCTGAACATGGGAACAGTCCGAAAGCCTGTTTGGATATTTCTTCATATAACTTGTAGTTGGAAGTGGAGGTGGTTGTGGAATACTAAACTTGTAGGACAAAGATGAGGCCGAGACTTCCAGCGCAGGTAACATGTTGGCTGGATTTGTTTCCTCTATACACATATTAACAGACCCAGAAAATAATAGACTAGTTGAGGATGGACAAGGTAATTCAAGGTTAGGTGAAGCCATCAATAAGTTTGGCTTATCTGAAATAGATTCAAGGTTTTGATAGAAGATCTGCAGAAGTTTAAAAAATTGTTAAAAGATAAAAAAGTATTTAGGTATTTTTCGATGAAAAACAAATTGCTAATTAGTAATTAACAAAAGGCATTTAGTAGCTTGATGCTAACCTGATTATATACACGACTTAATTGACATGTAAAGGTTGCAGTAAGGCATCAAATTGTCCAACCCAAAGAGGAATATTCAACAACTTCCTTGAAACAAAGAGAAGAAAAAGCATGAAAGAGTAGAAAATAAGCAATTGAAGAATCCCTCTATGGCCTTAGGCAGAGCATGGACAAAATTGCTAGGAGAGAAAATTCAGGGATGCCTATTTCTGAGGTTAGGGTTTCTGACAAAATTGATATCGAAAGCTTTTAGCAAAAACAAGAAGATTGTGTAACTGAAATATAGAAATGACTTGAATCAATACAAGAAGTCAAGTTAGGTATATATAACTAAGTTCGGCAAGCAACGCACTAAGGTTATAAATAGACAGAAAACTATGAAGCATACCTTAGGATAAAGCAGCACATCTCCTTAAAAAAAATCGAGATTTGCAGGATCTCTTCCAAGGGTCCTATTCCTATAATGGTGGAGGTAAAATGGTAAGTAAGATTTCATATAGAGAATTTATTATTTGAAACAATTAGATGACAATGAAATTGCCTCTCATTCTAGGAGAAATTAAGCGATGATTTGATCCTCATTAATGCAACTATTTAAAAAATACAACTACCCAAGCATAAATGGAGCAACTAATGAAATTAGTGGAGAGTATCTAACAGTAATGAACAACATCTCTTCATTCTACAAAGGCAAGGAAAGCTAAAAACTGGAGGAAGAAAATGAAAATATGAACAGAACAGAACAGAACATAGCTTGAAGAAGAAGAAGAAGAAGGAAAAGGAAAGAGAAAAATGGATACCTGAAGGGGTATCGGTAATTTGGTAGTAATCTATCTCTGCATCTGCATGAGTGCTTTCCAAATCCCGATTGTTGTATTTGTTTCTAGTTTGCCTTTTTCTATTTATAGAATTGAGCCAATTGACAACAGTGTCAATTCTTTGATGCAATAAAGTAAGTAATCTAAAAGTCCCATAAAAAGGAATATCACTATTACAATTTAGGGGAAATTGAGAATTTTTTTTTTTCAAATAATATTGAGAAAGTTGATAAAAAATAATAATTGAGAAAGAGTTGATAAAAAATAATATTGAGAAAGTTGATAAAAAATAATAAGTGAGTAAATAATTCGATCAATTTAATTAAATAAAGAAATTCGATCCGACAAATTCAGATCGGATTGGATTAACATATTTTATAGTCGGATCGAATTCGGATCGTAAAGTATACAATCCATTCGGATCGGATCGGATCATATTCAGATTGATAGGTTTTATAATTTGCTGTAATCCGATCTTGACTGAATTACTTTTAAAATTATAAATAAATGTATATTTTATTTTTAATAAATTATATTTAAATATTTTACATATCATGTTTAAATTAAATTACTATTTTAGCTTTGAAATAAAAATAAAAATAATGTTAAATTTTCTATAATAATTTAATAATATTCAAGAGTATATTTTTTATTATTTTGATTCTCTTATTTATAACTATAAATAAATTGACTTAATTAAAATTTAAATGTTAATATATATTATTTTATATATAACAATAATTTAAAAATAAGTTATAATCTCAATCTGATTTATTCAATCTGAAAAATTTGATCTGTTTGAATTTGGATTGAGTATATCATCAGATCGAATTCAGATTAAATATCTTCAAATCTGCTTCAGAACAAAATTAAATTAGTAAAAAATTAGCAATTTTGATCCACTGTTGAACCCTAATTTAAGTTAATTGAATTTTAAGTAAAGTTCGGGTTGACCTGTGAAAAGGGGAAGGACAAAAAATTCCACCAATTCTACATACATATATGCATATTGCAAACAAACTTTAATGATTACAAGTAAGCTGATCTCAGTAAGCTTGATCAACATATTTTATAAGTTAAACTTCTAAGTTGACCTACGACATTGATTATAGAGCATTAATGTTGGCTGTTTTAGACTTATAATTTTTTTTTATCAAAAATTATTCACAAAGCAAGTAGAAACTAGAAGTCAGAAGAAATATTAGCAAGATTTATCTGCTTAGTATATTGTTATTTGATAATTTTTAATTTTTTTAAAAATTAAAGCTTTGTTATAAAAACTTCAAAATGTGCATCAGATTTCAAATTAATCGAGTGAAAAATAAGAATGAAAATTGTCAATATTGTGAAATTTGGAAACAAGTAAGAGCATAAACCTCGTACAAATTTATTGTGAAAAGTTTGCTAAAACATGCTTTTCTTCCCCTCTTCCAAAAAGAAAAAAGAAAAATATTTATTTGGCATCCATTTGATTAGATTTAAAAATTAAAATTTTAAAATATATTAATTAATATATAAATATTATAAATATAATAAAATTAAAATATATTTGTAATATAACTAGGTCAGTTTGATTTTTGCCTATTTTACAAAATAAAAACCTACATATGAACCGATTTTGTCAATTTTCTAAAATTTATGAGTTCAATTGACCAACCAACCTATTAAATCAAATAAAAATGTAGGTTTGATTTATCTTAAATTCGGTTAGTCAACAATTTTTAAAAAAATATGCCCACCCTTAATGACAAGTGTATGTGAATAATTCTTATATTTCAATTTGACATATTGCATGTAAAATATGATAACATATTTTATATATACTATCGTTTGGTAAAAAAGAAAAAAAAAAGAAAAAAAATAATTGCATGTAAAGGCCCTTTTTCATTAAAGGAGAAATGATGTTATTTTCAGAATATAAAAGTTTACTATTTATTAATACATCTACTTTATATATTTTTTTCAAACAAAATTATAAATATTAATATAATTCAATCATATTATATAAAAGTTAAATAAAAAAATATGTAATTATTCATGCATAGTACCAACCATTATAAAAACTAAAAGTTTCTTAAGTTGAAAACTATTTCAATCCAATGCGCCCATAAGTAATTTATCTATTTAAATTGAAATTTACTTATTCATGCTCTCATGGGATTTTTTTTTTTATTTAGTTAAAAAAAATAAGAAGGTGTCTTACACCGCTAAAGTATAATACGATAAAAGAATATATAAATTTTTTTTTATATATATAAATAATTTAGTTATTTATTTAGTTTTATTTTTAATCATTTATTAAAAAAAATATATATTCATTTTCTTACGACGTTAAAAAATATATATTTATTTATATTGTAAAAAAAATAAACATATATATATTTTAATGAAAATTAAAAATAAAATTTTATGTATGAGTGAAGATTATTGCATACAAATAAATTGTATAGGGTTATATGCTGTCATGACCCCCTATTTATTAAAAATCTGATATGACCCCCTCCACTTAAGTTTTTTACATATTATGACAAAAATGCCCTTAATAACTCCTCAGTTGGACGACTGTCCAACTCACCTCAACAGAGTTGGACGACTGTCCAACTGATAAAATTTTGACCGGCTGGCGACCCCACTCGCCGGAGCCGGCGACCCCACTCGCCGGAGTCCAGTTGGACACATGTCCAACTAGACTGCTCAGAATTGGACGACTGTCCAACTAACATAATTTTGATTTGCCGACGACCCCACTCGCCGGAGCTTAGTTGGACACATGTCCAACTGAGTTGGACGTATGTCCAACTGATCGAATTTTGATTGGCCGATGACCCAACTCGTCGGAGCTCAGTTGGACGCATGTCCAACTAAAAACTGAAAAGTCACGGAGCTCAGTTGGACACATGTCCAACTGATCGAATTTTAATTGGCCGACGATTCCACTCGCCGGAGCTCAGTTGGACAAATATGAGTGTTACAAGACAGAATATTTAAGAGTATAGTAGATTTTTCCCATTATAAAATAATTCTACTGCTAAATCAGATTCCTGATATACTGAAGGCAATTAATTAACAAAAGAAATAGAAACCTTTGTTTCCTGAATCCTGATTCCTAACTTCATCTACCAAATCAGTGAAGGAATTGAAAATTTTAGCCTTATTCTGCAGTTCTGCAACCACAGATCTCAATTCATCCTAAGATTTGGAATGCAAATGCTGCAAAGTCTGGAAAGCAGTTTCAGCTTCCAAGAATCGCTGCTCCAGTTGAGAAATTGCCTCCATCTGCGCCCAGTCAGCACACATAACACCTGCAATTTTCAAAACATACCAGAATATTGCAGAAAAACTCAAAATACACAATAACTCACACAAACTAACAAACCAGTACACCCAAACCGAGAAAGGAATGCCGCTGAACAGCCGCAAACGCCGGTCTACAGGACGACCAGAAAATGTCAAAAACCACCAGATCAGAGAGGCTCCTTGCATCGGACCAAAAGGAAACGAAATGGCTGAGAAAATCCGCAGGAGCGCCCAATCGCTCTGCCTCTCTTCCAATTGCTCAGCCGCTGTCTCACGAACGAGCATCGATGGCTCCCGCATCATCCTTCTGCTGCTCCGCAAGCCTGTCTCTGCCACGCTGCGAGCCCAGTCACCAGCAGTGCCTCTCGCCGTCCAGTCTGCGCGCCCAGATCCGCGCCTCCAGCCTCCAGTCTGCGCACCCAGTCCTCGCCTCCAGCGCCGTCCAGTCAACTGGGGAAAATAAAAGAAACTCGTGCAAATGGAGCTTAGGGGCTCTAATAAGGGCAAATGAGGTATTTTTTAAAAATGTGCTAGTGGGGGGTTATCTCAGATTAAGATTATTAATAAGGGGTTAGATCAGCCTATTTCCCAATTGTATATTATAAATGCCTTCATATTTTTTAAAAGTTAGTTAGCTATTTAAAGTATACTGTAGAATTGATTTATTTCTACGATCACCAACTTTCTTTAAAAGAATTTTTACTAGAAAGAATAATAATAGTTAATTATTTTATAATATCATTTATTTCTAGTGAATACGTTAAAAATGTAGATTTCGACTCCATTTATTGTAAGTATTTGTGTGTATTACATATAAAAAAAAAAAAGGGAGTAATAATATGTATAACAAACAATAATAATTTACAAGCAATCAAATGACAGTTTGCCTTTACTTTTCACACAATTTCAAAAAAGTTTACAAAATATTACTAAATACATTTAATTATTTTATTAATCTCTAAATTTTAATTAAATTTATAATTATTAGGTCTCTAAAATTTTAAATTTTATAATTTAGTCTCTAAATTTTTAAAATTTTAAATAAAATTTCTAACTTTTAAATTTTATAATTTACTTCCCAAAATTTTAAAAATTTACACATGGGTCTTATCTTTGGTACTAAAATACATGTTTTTGAATTAAAATTTTAGAACTTATGTATAAATTTTTAAAAGTTTGGAGACTAAATTGTAAAATTTAAAAGTTTGAGAACTTAAGTACAAATTTAATTAAAATTAATAGATTAATGACATAATTTAACCTAGTAAAGAAGTGCTTGTATGGTAAATATAATTTTATACTTCTCAAAGCTTATTTAAATTTGATAAATATATAATAATATTAATTATAAAGAATTTTTTTAAAATATAATTTTTTAGGTTGTTTTTATTCTAACAAAATTAAAAAAAAAAAAAATTAGTGTTAAAATTTTGTATAAAAATTTGCAGGAATACTTTTTAAAATATATTTAATTATTTTTTATTGAGATTAATTAGTTATATTAATAAAAAAATATATACAATATTAATTATTTTATGAGTAGTATGATAATTTGTGACAGTGATATACGATCTAAATATTATCAAATGAGTGATTTGATAAAAAATTGACAAAATTTTCAAAACTCCATTTAATAAGGCCATAATCATTTTAGTTTTTAATTTCTTAGTTTTAAAATCCAATTTTAAGTTTTTTGGGAAAAAGTTAAAATTGTTTGATAACCAATTTTTAGTTTTAGTTTTAGTTTTCAAAAGTAGAAATTGAGAATTGGATATGTTTGTTTAATAATCAATCCCTAATTTTAAATTTTAATTTTGCAACTTTTTAAGCTCTAAAATTCAATTTCAAACTAATTTTTGATAATTTTTTTTATTAAATTTTGGCTATTTAATAATTTTGAGTAAGGTTAAGTTATGAATTTTTAGTGTCAAGAAATAAAAAAAATAGAAATTTAATTACATTTTTTTTTTGAATTTTAATATTTTGCCAAATTCTAAAACAAAATTTCAAAATTTAGAAATTAGAAATTGGAAATGAGTTTTTAAATGTATTTAATTTAAAATTTTATAAAATTTAAAAATTAAAATTAAAAATTAGTCAAATATAACACAACAATACATATGAACTTGTTTGATTAATTTTTTGCCTATTATTTAATAAAGTAGTATAACATAAACACAATATGTATGATTTGATCGAACTTAATTAACATTTTTTTGTTAACAAACATTCGTTTTCGAGCAATAATGTTATTATTTTAAAATTCTTTATTTTATAAAAAAAAAAAGTAAGTGTTTAAATAAATTTTTAGGTTACTTTTATTATAATAAGGTTAAAAAATTGATTTTGAAAATTTTTGTAAAGTGATTTGCAAGAAATACTTTTTAAAAGATTATTATTTAATTTATTATTTTAGTGAATAATAAATATACAATAGTAACACTTTATGAACAATAGAATTCAAATAATTACAAACATGAGTGATTTAATACAAATTAACAATATTTATATAATTTTATTTAATAAATAAGTTAAATATAATATGATAATATATTAACTTATTTAATTAATATTTTTGTAATCGAAGAAACACGATAAACATGACTTAAACTTAATTAACGTTTTTATAGACATTTATTGCTTAAAAATACTGTTAAGTATTCTTTTTCTAAATGATGCACATAATTTTCACACAAAAATAATTAGTTTAATACGAATATGAATCAAACTTAATTCAGCTTATTAAATGACCAAGTATAGATTATATGAATGTTATTCTTAATGTAATTAAAATATTTATTTAAATATAATAATATAAAATTAATACATAATAAAACTAAAAAATAACATTCTTAGTTAAAATATATATTTTTACATTATATTAATATTTTTGTATTTGTTGGTTTATAAGATAAACAAACAACACTATATAATAAATAAAAAGTACAATGAACAAAACATTTTTTTGGGGGTCAGAAAAAGACCTTAAGGTAGGTGTCGTCAATTTTTTCTACCGAAATGAGTATCAGTAAAGAATACCAATTTTTTCATCGATAATCCAATGAGAAAAATATCTTTATGCGTTGGGGTTTGGGATCACACTTCCCACCTCGTTCATCTCTCAAAACCTTGATATCTTACAATTTTATAAAAAAAATGTATATTTTCTTACAAAATCAAATGTTTTTAATTCAAAATAATGATTTATTTTACTATTTAACAACAAAACAAAAACAATAATATAATGATATATATTATTTGTAATTAAAATATAATATTTATTAATTTTAAATGCAAATTATTTTATTCTATACTAAAACCTTTTGTTAATTTTGAGCACATATGTATAAATTATAAATAAACTTAAATTTTTCATTATATGAGAATCATTGCACATTTGCACTCTCCTAAATATTTGGAGGTGAGGAATTTTTTTTAAATAACTATACTATTTACGATACAAACTTATAATAGAGAGTCAAACTTTAAATTTTTTATATGCTTGACACATAATTTGTTGAGTGAAAATAACTTAAAAATTAAAAATATTTGTTGATTGTTGCATGCTAAAATGATTCAATATGTAAGGTAGATTGTTTTTATTTACATGATTCAATATGAATATGTGATATTACCTAAAAATTTGAATAACATATTATTAGTACTTGCATTAAAATGGGGGTATTTTATTTAAAAATAAATTTACCATGTAAAAATAGGGTAAATTAATAAATATAGTATAGAATTATCGCAAAAGTTTCAAACTTAGGATATAAGTTTATTGAAAGACAAAAATAACATTTAAATATAATTGGTGGTAAAAATTTACCACTGTTGTGATAAATTAAACACCAAATTTTTTATTATTGGTACAAATTTATTATTAAACTCTTAATTAGTAGTATAAATTTACCATCAAATTCGTTATTAATCGTAAAATTTTACCACCAAAAACATAACATAATGATGAGTGCTATTTTTGTCCCTCCGTAGAATTAAATGGTATATTTGTAACTTTTATGATAATATGATAGTATATTCGTTTGTTTAAAAAAAAAAAAAGAATCTTTGTAGACCACACTTGTGTAAAAGATGCCGGTGGGGGCGACGGTTGAAGCTCTGCGTCCATACAAAGACGTGTAAAGCCGGAAAAAATCAATTTATTGAAAGAAAAAAGCCAAAAGGTTTGGAAAGGAGATCAGGGACGGTGGACGTTTGCGACGCGGACGGTGGCCCTACTTGATTCAAATCATTCATGATTTTAGGCCACTTTTAGTATAGAATCCTTTTTATTATTATTATTATAATCTTCTCTTTTTTTTTTTTTTTCCACATTTTTTTTAATTTATGATTTAATATTTTTAAAATTTGAACATATAAATAAATGAATTTTTAAATTATATAATTTATTCACAAAATTTTATAGCAAAATCATAAACCAAGGGCAAAAAGCTATAAGATACCCTTGGACTTTCACTTTGAGTAGGGGAACTTGCTTGGCAATGATCCACAAGGCCTAACCCATATATAACAACAACAAAAAAATAAAAGAAGGATGAGTTATTTAGTAATCCTGGAGAATATATTTTATGAATAAAATTAATTGAATTCATAATTAATTATTAGATATTTGTATTAAAAAAAAAACAAACTATTGTACATATTTTACATTCTGTTGAATATGTAGTACTATATTACCAAATAGGAAGTTAGCGCTGGTAATTTCAAACATAATATTACATAGATGAAAAATTTAGTCATAATTGATCAATAATTTTTTATATTTATAAAGATCTTATTATATTTTATTATTTTATATAATCAATACAAAAAATAAAATTTTAAAAAAATTTCTATATATATTTACTAACGTGTTAATACAACATAATTAATATCAAATAATGACACAATATTACAAAACAAACACAATTAATTCACATGATTTATCACCCAGCCATTGAATAATTTCTCAAAAAGGCCACTAAAAAGAGAAACTTGCTTGGATTTGACAGCATTAGAAATAATTATTAATAAACGAACCCTTACTCCATTACAACAAAGTTTTTCTTCCTGTATTTCATCACCAATTATTCATGCATTGAAAACTAAAAAGAAAGCATCACCACAACCTTAACTGTAAATTCTAGTGAAGCTACAAACATACTCCTACGCTTGTAGGGCTCATTTTTGTAATAAGTTCTATTTTTAAGTTTGTTTTTATTTATTTATTTATTATTATTTGTATTTGATATTAGTTTTCTATTTTCTAATTCAATTAGAAAAATAAACAAAAGCTCGTTTGGTAAAATGATATGTTTTCTTGTTTCATTTCCTCTCAAATTACATAAAATAATAAGTCAAAGTTAACTAACGAAAGAAAAAGTGAATTTGGAATATAGTATTCAAAATTTTTATATTTTAAATTTAAAAACTATAAAAATGCGTGTAAAAATGAAATTGAGTTCTAACTAGATTTTGAACAAGAAAATGAATTAATTACCAAACAACAAACATTTTGAAAACTCGAGTTCAAATTCTAAAGCTTGAAAACAAAACAAGACGAATCCAGAGTAATAGCAAATATTACATAAAAAGATATATATATATATATATAATATATATATATATATATATATATATATATATATATATATATATATATATTATATATATATATCAGATGTGATCAGTAACTATAAAATATTATGCAATTTTTACACCATCACATATCAACAATGGAGATTTAGAGGTGACAACTAATCATATCCTCTCTCTCTCTCTCTCTCTCTCTCTCTCTCTATCTCTTCTTACTATATATATATATATATATATATATATAAGCAATCGTTCATCATACAAATGAATTAGAGAAATTATTTTTAACCATTGATTTTAGTTAATCTAATGGTAAATGTATGTTTTTGTTTGATTTGATTTTATCTGTAATTTTGTGAGTTATTTATTAAATTTAAATTTAAAAATATAATATTATCCACACCATTGACTTAGACTATCTTATAATTATGATAATTTATTAACAACATTTGTTAAATTTATTTGTCACTGAAACGGGCACTATATATATAAAAAGCTTATTAACATAACAAAGATTAATTAATTTATTTATTTGTAATGAGACATTGATTCTTAATCACTTTCCTATCTGAATTCTAAAGTAGCATATTATAAGTACCTCATTTTAAGGCCAAATTAGCTATATTTAGATGTGTTAAATGAGTTGTGTTGACTCAGTTTGTTTATATTCAGCTTACTTAAGTGAGTTATAGCTGAATTATGCTCATCTAAATTTTTTATAAGAAACGTTCAGCTTAATTCATTTTTAAATAAATTAGGCTGAGCAATTCATAAACTAGCTTATTTACACTTTAAAAAAATAAAACTAAAAAATATTTTAAATTTTGTTTAAAATCATAATATTAATATAAATATTATCTTTGATGATTTTTTTTTAAATTACGTTTTCATAATAATATTATTGTAATTATAAAAATAATATTATTACTAAATATATTTTGTTAAATGAGCTTGGAGGTGCTCATGAGCTCAATAATATCATAATGACATTATTTAATTATAAAAATAATATCAGTACTGAGTTTTTTCAGCTCATCAACATAATGCTTAACCTTAAATGAACTTAGTTGGGTTGAGCTATTCATTTGATATCATCATAAATATCTAGAGAGCTTAGTCATGTAACCAACATATGTACCGAAGTGTGTGAAGCAATAGAGAAACCTCATTAATTAAAAAAAAAAAAACCTGCAAAACAAAACAAAAATGAAGGCAATTATAGGTTTCAAGATGAGTTGTTTCATTAGCTCAAGGTACAATCTATTGATTTTATACACTCGTTCTATCTTATCCCACTTATTTTTTTTCGTGGATTGTAATGATAATAAGATGGTGTATGATAAAATATCTCATTTATTTCAAATGAGTCAAAATCTGACAAGTAAAATTACAAATACAATGAAAAAAGGAAACATAATTATTTATAGTAAATATGTGCCTATTAAGGATAATTTTAAATGAAATGAGATGAAATAGAGAATATTGCCTTTATATAACATGTTTGTCATTCAAATTGTATATTTTTTTTTTCCAAACTAGCAAAAATTTAACCCAAAACTTATTAG
Source organism: Elaeagnus macrophylla (assembly GCA_029378325.1). Lineage (NCBI taxonomy): Eukaryota > Viridiplantae > Streptophyta > Magnoliopsida > Rosales > Elaeagnaceae > Elaeagnus > Elaeagnus macrophylla. Next base: position 30,025,589 of record CM055642.1, read on the forward strand.
CTTCGTACATATAAATAGCAAAATGCCCTTCCTATATAAATCTAATAAAATTAGATCCCACAAGATCTTCAGCAATCCATTGGAGTTCCAATGACCTACTAGATGTAAGCTATTACATTCACCCGTATCTTTGTATGTAATATACTACATATAAAAGTATTTTTGTAACCTATTATATCTACCTGTATATTTGTATATAACATGTTACATTCACCTATAGAAGTTGGTAGATTCAGCTTTTTTATGCAATTTATAAATCAAACTCTATCTTTGTATATTACATATTACATCTACTACTATAAATGAGTTCACTAGTGGTGGTCATCGAAGCTTAGAAGAGGTTGCTAGTAAGATTGTCGGAGCTCTGATGGAGTGGTTGGAGCTTTGGTAAGATTCCTGGAGAAGGTGGGGGTCTTATAATGATCCAATTTTATTAAAATTATAAAATGAGGATATTTTGATCTATTATTTGAATGGTTTGATGTAAAACTGTAAATTTTTGGATGGATTGTTACTAGTTAGAAAAAAAAATTGACCAATTTATTAAAATTAATGATATTTAGGCCAAAAAAAAAAAATAGATGAAATGTGATGAGGATTAAATGGGATGAGACAACATTAAACTAAGAGCCCATTAGAAATATTAAATTAAACATGTAATGAAAGAGATAACCCATTTTATCATGCTTTTGTAGCTTATATAAGCCAGCTAGTTCTTGCATCATTGATAATACAAATCTACAAATATGATAACTGACATATATTTTTCATTTATAGTTTTTGACATTTAAAAGCGTAATACTACATGTTACATTTTAATTGACATGATGAAATATGATTGACTCTTAGTTTAATAGAGACTCACATAACTTTTACTTAGATCAATTACACAATGCTATGTTGGTTAAGATTGTCACAAACTTGTGACAATAAGTATTTTTGCATTTAAAATAACTAAATCATGTGATAGAAGATGCTTGCTAGATTAGAACCATCATATTTAACAGAGTGTAGAAATGTGATATCGTTCTCATTTGTTGAAATTAGGGTGTCTATGGTCCGTTCCAGTTTTTAGCTAAAAAATTAACAAAATCAGACTGTTTATATGACTTAAACCAAATCGAACTTAACCGTTTGTCTAATAAAATTATTAAAATTAGATGGTCCGGTCCGATTTAGTTAACTATTTGTTATGGTTTTTAAATTTTAAATTTTTTTCCCTCCAAATCATGTTAAAATTAACACAAGAAAAAAAACTCTAAATCTAACCAAATTACTTTAGATATATTACAAATAAAAATCATATAATATCCCACATAAATTAATAACTAAGTTAATAAAACTTATAAAATGTAAAAGCATCATAAACTACATGCAATTAAAAACTGCAAATTATATGATAAAAAGCTGAAACTAAAAAAAAAAAAAGATTTTAATGCAATATTTAATAATAAATAATATATTATATTTTTTATTTTTTAAAATAAATAATAATGTAATATATTTTTAAAAATAAGATTTTTTATATATAATATATATTACAGTCCGGTTCGGTTCGAATAATTAAAAAATTGAAAAAATTGAACTGGACCGTTTGAAAAACGGTTCGAAAAAAATATAAATAAAACCGAACTAATTAATTTACACAACCGTTTGAACTAATTCAATTTGATTTAATCCGATATAGTTCAATTGTTGAACATCCCAAGTTGAAACCTTCGATCCAAATCGGATGTTTTATAATTTCATTTTTCCTGTTTGACATGCAAGCTTGAAAGAAATAACGTCTAATTCTGATTTTACAGTACAAGAATGTCAGGCCATATTATCTTAAGAACATAAGGATATTCATCAATTAGAATATTTTCACAAATAATTATTAAAGTGCAAGGTGATGGCGATTGGTGGAGTTGCTCGCTAGCATTAAATCCAAGGCAGGGAGGTTGTCTCAGACAAAAGGGGATTTAATTTTTTTTTTTTACTCTCTTTTTTTTCTACTAGGGGATGTAAAATGTCAAAAATGTCTTCGTTGCTAATCATATCACATGAATAGCCCTTTAAATTTTTTGTTAATTTATGTCCGAAGAGATTCTCGTATATTACATATAATATGCTTTCTATAAATTTGAATAGTTGATATTGTCCACGTGTTCGATATTAATTTTATTTTATAAAAATTGATGATCTAGATTCATCTATTTTATCATGTAGCATATATAATGATTGTATACAAGACTTTGATTTGTTATGGAGACCCTATATTCCCTTTACTGTTCTTTTTTTGTGCTGAAGGTATTTCTGCTTTGATTAAGAAAAAACAGGCTGAAGGGGTTCTTCTGGGTATTTAAGTTCCCCCAGGGGTCCTATGATCTCTAATCTTTTTTTTTTTTTTTCCCCTTTTTCGCAGATGATAATTTGCTTTTTCTTGAAGCTTCAAGTTCTAGCACTCAACATGTGGTTTCTATCCTCTTGGAATATAAGAATGCTTTAGGCCAAAAAATCAATAGAGGTAAATCTACCATAGTCTTTAGTGCTAATGTTATTGATTATGTTAAACAAGCCATTTCTACTATATTGTCAATTCCTGTTAAAGCATGTTATGAGAAGTACTTAGGCTTACTTGTTGAAATATTAAACTTGATTTCTATAAGTCATTTAAATCTTCTAAATTGTCTTAGACTTTGATCTTGTTGTACTAATAAATGCTTAGTAGTTGTAGAATATTATTAAGTAAGAGTGAGACTAATAAATGTAAGTAGGCATGAGTTGTGTAGGTGTAAGACTAATTAATGTAGGTAGTTGGGAAGTGATTTAAATGAGTTGGTTGTGAGGTATAGAGAAGTGCTTTTGAAAGCTTATAAATAGAGCTTCTCTAGCACCATTTGTATTCAAGCCAAAAAAGAAATCATCAAGTAAATTCATAAGCAAGTTTAAGAAATAAACTTGAGTAATTTTTCTCCTAAATTTCTTCCTCTTATATATTTTCCTCATAAAATCTTCTCTTGCAAAAGCCCACCATACAACAAAGTGGTATCAGAGCTTAGGTAGTGAAGAATTTGGTTCAAGAAGATGGCAAGCAATGACATGGCTCCCTTCCAAGTCTCATTTCTCACAAAGGAAAAATATGATAATTGGAGCATTAAGATGAAGGCATCACTAGGTGCCAATGATACTTGGGACATTGTAGAGAATGGGTATGTTGAATCACAAGATGAGACTACTCTTTCTCAAGCACAAAGAGATGTTCTCAAGGATTCAAGAAAGAAAGACAAGAAGGCTCTCTTTCTCATCTTTCAAGCATTGAATGATGATGGCTTTGAGAAGGTGTTTGAAACAAAAATATCTAAGCAAGCATGAGAAATGCTTCAAACTTCTTATAAGAGAGCGGAGCCGGTAAAGAAGGTACGTCTTCAAACTCTAAGAGGAGAGTTTGAATCTTTGCACACGAAAGAATCCGAAACAATTTTAGAATATTTTTCTATAATTCTAACCATTTCTAATCAACTAAAAAGAAATGGTCAAACTTTGGGTGATGTAAGAATTATGGAGAAAATTCTTCGCTCTATAACTAAAAATTTTGAGCATATTGTTGTCACAATTGAAGAGACAAAAAATTTAAAAAAAATGACAATTGAGCAACTTTTGGGTTCTTTACAAGCATATGAAGAGAGGAATAAAAGAAAAGATGAGACCGTAGTGCAAGTTCTTCAAACAAGATTCACACTAAAGGAGGAACAATAATGGTTTAGCAAAGAGAGAAGCCAAAATGGAAGAGGACGCGGTCGTGGTCGTGGCCATGGTCATGGACAAGGAAGAGGTGGTTTCAAGACTTTCAACCATGAAGAAAGGAGACAAGAGCCAAGTTCATCAAGAGATCGTGGTAGAAGCAACCATGGGATAATAAATTATAATCCACAACTTCAATATTATAATTGTCAAAGATTTGGACATTATGCTTCCGAATGTAGAGCTCCAAAGAGGAATGAAGAAAGAGCCAATTTTGTGGAAGATAAAATTGAAGAAGATACCAACTTACTCCTAGCATACAAAGGAGAGGAAGGAAGAGAGAATAGCACATGGTACCTTGATACCGGCGCAAGCAACCATATGTGTGACAATGAAGAGTAATATTTTGAGCTTGGGCCAACTCTTAGAAAAAGATTATGATGTTCACATGAGAGACAATAACCTTTCTTTAAGAGATCATAATTTTAACTTGATAGCTAAAGTTCCAATGACCAAAAATAGAATGTTTTTGTTAAACATTCAAAATGATGTTGCACAATGTTTAAAGGCTTGTTTCAAAGATATATCTTGGATTTGGCATTTAAGATTTGGACACTTAAATTTTGATGGTCTAAAATTGCTTTCTTCCAAGAATATGGTGAAATGATTGCCTACCATCAATCTACCTTACCAACTTTGTGAAGGGTGTTTGCTTGGAAAACAGTTTAGAAAAAATTTTCCTAAAGAATCAACTACAAGAGCAAGAAGACCACTTGAATTAATCCATACCGATGTGTGTGGTCCAATCACTCTAAGTTCATTTGGCAAGAACAAATATTTTCTTCTCTTCATTGATGATTATTCAAGAAAAACTTGTGTATATTTTTTGAAGGAAAAATCTGAAATTTTTGGAGTCTTCAAGAAATTCAAAGCACTTGTTGAAAAAGAAAGTGGACGTGAAATTATGTCTATGAGATTCGATCGAGGGGGTGAATTTTTATCAAAAGATTTCAAAGAATTCTGTGAAAATAATGGAATTCGTCGACCATTAACGGTTCCAAGAACTCCTCAACAAAATGGTGTAGTAGAAAGAAAGAATAGAACCATCCTCAACATGGCTCGAAGCATGTTAAAGAACAAGAAGATGCCCAAAGAATTTTGGGCCGAAGCTGTAGCAAGTGCCGTTTACTTATCAAACCGATTTCCTTCAAGAAGTGTTTGGGGCAAAACTTCTCAAGAAGCTTGGAGTGATAGAAAGCCTGGTGTTTCACATTTAAGAGTCTTTGGAAGCATCGCCTACGCCCATGTTCCCGAAGAAAGAAGAACCAAGCTCGATGATAGGAGCAAGAAGCTTATTTTCATTGGCTATGACACAAGTTCCAAAGGTTACAAGCTTTACAACCCAACAAATGGCAAGATCGTCATTAGTCGAGATATAGAGTTTGATGAAGAAGGCATGTGGGATTTGAATGTTCAAGATGAAGACTATGATACTATGTTTTTCTTTGAAAAAGAAGAAGATCCAAGAAGAGAAGTTAGAGATGAAGAACCACATACCCCACTTCATCCACTATTGTCATTGAGAAGCTCATCTCCTTCAAGTGGAAGTTCAAATGAAAGTTCAAGTACAAATACAAATGGAGCATCAATTGAAGCAACAAGCCAAATTGCAAGTTCAAGTGAGAGGATTTCAAGAATAAGAGACTTAGAAGAGCTTTATGCAGTAACCCAACCTCTAAACAATTTTGATGTAACTCTTTTTTGTCTTCTTGGCTAATGTGAACCAATAGATTTTGAAGAAGCTATCCAAAACAATAAGTGGAGAGATGCCATGGATGAAGAAATGAAGTCAATCATAAAGAACAACACATGGGAACTTTCTCATCTTCCACAAGGACAAAAAACTATAGGAGTAAAGTGGATGCACAAAGCAAAGAAGAATGTCCAAAGAGAGATAGAAAGATACAAGATAAGATTGGTTGCTAAATGTTATAGTCAAAGGCAAAGAATTGACTACGATGAGGTATTTGCTCCTGTTGCTCGCTTAGAAACTATAAGATTAATTCTTTCTTTAGTAGCCCAAAATAAATGTAACATTTATCAAATGAATGTCAAGTCTGCATTCTTGAATGGATATCTTGAAGAAGAGATTTATGTTGAACAACCTCTAGGCTATGTGGTAAAAGGACATGAAGATAAGGTCCTGAAATTGAAGAAAGCCCTTTATGGGTTAAAGAAAGCACCAAGAGCATGGAATAGTAGAATTGACAAATATATTCATGAAAATGATTTCAAAAAATGTCCTCATGAACATGCTCTCTACGTAAAAGTGAAAAATGATGATATTATGATTGTTTGTTTGTATGTAGATGATTTAATCTTCACAGGTAACAATTCAAGATTGTTTGAAGAATTCAAGAGAACTATGACCAAAGAGTTCGAGATGACCGACATTGGACTTATGTCATACTACCTTGGCATTGAAGTCGAGCAAGGAGAAAATGAAATTTTCATCTCTCAAGAAGCATATGCAAAAGAAGTTCTCAAGAAGTTCAACATGAACAATTCTAAGCCCATAAGCACGCCCATGGAATGTGGAGTCAAACTATCAAAGTTTGATGAGGAAGAAAGAGTAGGTCCAACTCTTTTCAAGAGCCTAATTGGTAGTTTACGCTACTTAACATGCACTAGGCCAGATATTCTCTATGCAGTTAGAATTGTTAGTCGTTACATGGAATCTCCAACAAATAATCACCTAAAGGCTACAAAGAGAATTATTAAATATATCAAAGAATACGTAGCTGCTACATCTTGTGTTTGTCATGCAATATGGCTTAAAAATTTGCTGAAAGAATTGAAGATGCCACCACAAACGGCAACAGAAATCTATGTTGATAACAAGTCTGCTCTTGCATTGGCAAAGAATCCTGTGTTCCATGATAGAAGCAAGTACATAGACACACGCTACCACTTCATAAGAGAATACATCATAAAGAAGGAAGTTGTAGTCAAACATGTGAGCACTCATGACCAAGTTACGGACATCTTCACGAAACTACTCAAACAAGAAGTTTTTCTCAAGCTGCGAAGACTTCTTCGAGTTTCACCAAATCAAGTTTAAGGGGGAGTGTTGAAATATTAAACTTGATTTCTATAAGTCATTTAAATCTTCTAGATTGTCTTAGACTTTGATATTGTTGTACTAATAAATGCTTAGTAGTTGTAGAAGATTATTAAGTAAGAGTGAGACTAATAAATATAAGTAGGCATGAGTTGTGTAGGTGTGAGACTAATTAATGTAGGTAGTTGGGAAGTGATTTAAATGAGTTGGTTGGGAGGTATAGAGAAGTGCTTTTGAAAGCCTATAAATAGAGATTCTCTAGCACCATTTGTATTCAAGCCAAAAATGAAATCATCAAGCAAATTCATAAACAAGTTTAAGAAATAAACTTTAATTTTTCTCCTAAAGTTCTTCCTCTTATATATTTTCCTCCTAAAATTCTCTCTTGTAAAAGCCCACCATACAACATTACCAACGTTTTGTGTTCGGCATAAGTCTCGTGCTTTCTCTCATTTGAAAGAAAAGCTTTACCGGCTAACCCATGGCTGGAAAGAAAAACTACTTTCGAGTGTCGGTAGATATTAATTAAATCAGTTTGTCAATCTATTTCTCTGTATACTATGAGCGTTTTTAAGCTCCCCAAAAAGTTCTATACGGTGATTAATCGCTTAATTAGGAATTTTTGGTGGGGATACAATAAATCTTGCAGCATAAACTGGATTTCTAAGAATAAAATGTGTTTGCCAAAGCACTTGGGAGATTAGGGTTGCCACTCCTTACCAAATAAGGCCTACGAATAATCTCAAATCCTAATTCCTTATGTTCTTAAGCATAAATATTTTTTGAATACTTATTTTCTGGAATGCCCCTTTAGATATAATGGTTCTTAAACTTGGTAGAGTATTTTGGCCGCTTGAGATGTACTCCGAAAGGGGTTGTGGGGCACGGTTCTTCCATTAATATTTGGTGGCTCCCCTCCTCTAATTTTCGAGTAGTGTCACCTAAGAAGGATGATGCCCCTTGGTAGTATCTGAGGAAATACTTCCTATTCCTCTTGGTGATATGATAATTTATTTTGGTCCTTTGAAAGTAATGAAATTATTTTTCTATGAAAATTGCTTACAATCTTATGGTTCTATCTAAACTCTTTGTGGGTGCAAGTTCTTCCCATTTGGAGATCCAGTTCAACTCAGGTGTTAGTCACATCTGTGGTGTGAAAAAGTACCCAATTGTGTTGAGCTATTTGAGTCAGAAACACATGCCTTGTCTAATTGCCAGTTGTCCTTGGTTGTGTGGAAAGGCCTTATGGTCAAATTGCATGCTTACCCATTAATGCCATTGTCGGAATGAATTTTTTTACACATGCATCTTATTGCTAATAATGACATTCCATTGTTTTTGTGTATTTTGTAGGCATTATGAAAAACTAGACATGATCAGGTACATGGACAAAAGGCCCTTGCTGTCTCCCAGTTGCAAGGATCACCCTTTGCAATCATAGTGAGTTGGTTAGCATCCCACTTCAGATAGGGCCCCCTTTATGGCAATCTCCTTCTTCGGGGTTTGGTCAATATCAATTGTGATGCTAGCTGGGAGGAACATTCAAGGAAGTCAGGACTTGGAGATGTGGTACATTCTAAGGCAAGTATGGTAATCTACTAATCCATGCTCGGGCAGTTAAGGTGGATAATGAGGCTTCCTCTCTCCTTGAACAACTCCTTGCTATCAAGGCAGGGTCAAAAGTTGTATTTCAATTGGGTTTGTTAGAGGTCATTTTGGAGAGTGATTCTTTAGTTGCATTCAATAAGATAGAATCTACATCTCAAGATAGATCTTAGATGGGTGTCGTGTTAGGAAACACTCAACACTACTTGAGTTTTGCTCTAAACAAGGAAGTTTGTTTTTGTACTCGAAGCTCTAATCCACTTGCTTATTCTCTTTGTATTTTGGCTAAGTTTCAATGTAGAAAACCTTTTCTTAAGCCATATTGCGGCTTTGGATGCTAAGTTGCATGTGTAATCCTTAACATTTAATGATATGTGTGATGTTCTTTAAAAAATAAAACAAAGTTCTAAATTGAAATAAAATTGAATAGTTTTTATAGTAAGTTGACAAAAAAGAAGTTTTAATAGTAAATCGACATAAGTTCTCTACTTGGCTGAAAGAGCTTTTAGAAAAATTCATAGTTTCTATGCTACTACTCTTTATATCAAAAATGTTCCTTATAACAAGCATTATCATCTATAAAAAAAGAAAATAAGAAACACAAGTATATGTTAAGGTTTTGAATTTGCAAATATTCATACTCACTTTTTTTTCCCTCTTATTGTATCATGGTCTTTTGTCTCTCAATTTTACGCTCTCTTAACAACATTTAATATTGAAAAAAAAATTGTTTTAATTTCTTCATATTGTTATATTTTATAGCATTAGTTTTTTCCCCATTATTTAGAACATTTTACAAATAATCTTTGAGAAAAAAATTTAAATTTTATTATATTTAGAGAGTTGAACTTTCTTGTCATACTTCTTATTCATATTTATTCATAAACTTTACATTAAATAAAAAAATTAATAAAAATTATACTGATAGTTTATGCCCTTCTCCACAAAAGTTTTGGCTCCATTATTGCATTAGGGCATGTATGTTGAGAAAGATGAGAGAGGAAATATCCGGAATTAAATGTGTTAACGAAAAAAGTAAAAACATAGGAAAAATTCTATTAAATATATTTTTCAATAATAAAAGCGATTTAGTCCCACATTGAAAAAGTGACATCCTTGAAAAGGCTTTGCAAAGCTTTTGAAAGGGAGTGATCATAAACCACTAGCATGTGGTGGGTGTATGGCTTTCTAATTGCACCTATACATTTTGGGCCATTAGATCAATAAAAGATCATGGTGTTTATCCATGATTTTTGACTTTGAAGTGCACATAAGATAAACTAAAGTTTTAAATTTGTAGTATTTAAAATACTAATATTTTTTAATATGAAGATGGTGGTGGGAGAAAAGAGACCATTGTTCTTCTCCAAATTTTTTTTTTTTTATCAAATGCCCTAAATGAATATTATATTTATTGGATGCTATGCAACCATTTAATTGGGTCAATATTTCAAAAATCGTATCTCTTAAAACATTTATAATTATTCATAAATAATTAAAAACCTTCTAAGAGTAATATCTTTTATAAAAAGTCATAATATTTCAACATAAAATAACATGTTATTTTTAAAAATTATAACTCTTTAACATATCTTTTACCAAAAAAATATATACCAAGTCATTGTTACTTTTCCACAAGATGCTATAAAAAAATTTCTTTTTGAAAATGTTCCATCAAATTCTAACTTACAATATTTGTAAGTTACATCCATCATCATCCACATATTTTTGTTGGATGGTTATCTAAATATAATATTTTATTTTTAAAATAAAATTTAATAGTTCAAAGTAACTCAACTAAATCCAATAATTCATGGAGATGGGATGTAACTTACAAAATTTGCCCTACTCATTTATTAGTATGGTTTTATTTTTAACCATGCCCCTTAAATAATATATATATATTATTTTTCTTATGAAGTAAAATAATATATATTTTTGTAAAAAAAATATATATTATTTTACGTCGTAAGAAAATTAACATATGTTATTTTTTTTAGGAAGATTAAAAGTAAAATTCTATGTATAAAGGAAAATTATATCATGCAATTAAACCCAAAATTTATTAGTTAAAGGGTAAATATTGATAGAGCTCGAGATTTTCTCAAATAACAAGGATTTCCTAATTAGTTTGCTTTGTATCAATCAACTACTATGACATAATGTGAAACTCCAACGAATACTTATTTAGAAAATCAAAAAAATACTATAACTTCATGAGTAAATTTTTTTTTTTTTACATATATATAAAACATATTTTAAAAATAAAAAAATGTAATATAATACAAAAAAAAAAAAAAAAAAAGGATTTCAATACGAGAAAAGGATAAAGAAAATTACTTGATTTTAGGTTTGAAATAAACAAATTTTTGTATTTGCAAAATTAGTCATTTTTGTTTTCACTAAAAATAAATATTTCTTATTTGAGAAATAGAGAATTATGTATTTGCTAGTTTCATACTTTACAAAATAGGTAGATTTTATATTTATGAAATACTTAGTTTTCGAAATAGAAAAAGTGGTAAATTTTGTATTCATAAAAAAGGAAAAATTTTGTTTGTAAAATAGTGAATTTTTTATTTACTAATTTTAAAGTACTTAATTTTGTAAAGTATGAATTATTTGATTTTGTATATGTTGAAATACGAATCGAAATTAGGTTCCAAGAAAATATAAATTTTGCTATTGAAAAAATTAGTTTTAAGGTGAATTAATTAATTTTAAATTAATTATACTATATTAAATTCTCATAATTATTATTACATCTTAAAATTTAATTTTGGTTTTTTTCATATATATGGTTGCGTAAAAATCATTAATTCTTTTTGAGATGACAACAAACATGAATGACATCGCCATGTTGTTCTGATATGAACTAATTTGAAAGAGAGGTGGATTGGTTATATTATTTGATGATAAATTATATAATATAATCGAATGTAATTAATTATAAATATTTTAATAAAATAATTTATATTTAAAATAATTTTTTGTTATAAAATTTATTTAAATTAATATTAAATTAAATTTTATAGTTTTTATTACATTTTAAAAATAAAAATTTTTGTTTTTAATTTGAGATAAAATAAAAGTTATGATACATAATTTTATAATTAAAAATTTATACAGATTTAGACCCACACTTCTTGGTGGTACAATTTTTTTACATAACTGTATTATTTTTATATTATATGATAGAAATTATTTTACAGCCAAATATATGACTATATAAAAATTATGTAATTATAATATTTAATACTGTATAATAAACATGTCATTAGTATACTACCATAAAACAAGGGGACCAACTAGGAGAATTTTTATATATTTTTCATGTTGTGATACGTATCAGTATTATCTAGAAATATAAATAAATTTTTTAATTTTTAAAATTATTTTGACATATGACATTATATGAAAGATATATATATATATATATACACAAAAATTAATACAAATTTATGTGATATTAATATTTATAATATATTTATTAATTTAAAAAATCAAGACATATGCATAATGTGTTGTTTATGCCTCAACACCAATCAATTATTGGCATTAACTGCTCCCCCACTTGTTCGTTGAGTTTTTCAAAATTAAATTTTTTTTTTTTGTTTTCTTTTTTATAATAAAAGATTTCATTTCATTAGAAGTGAGTTAAAAAAAAAAAAAAAATTTACAGACCATTCTTTCAAACACATTAAAAAATTATATTACAACTCAAGACCTGTAAGAAAATATATGAGCTTTTCAAGTTTGCTCTATTTTTTTCAAATCACCATAATGCTTGAATCTAAACAACTTCATCCAAGATACAAATTTGGATCAAGGAAGTTACAATTCCTAAAAACCCTAACCTCAACAATACTGAAATCTTTTAACAACACAAAACTAACATAAACAATACATAAAATAATCATTTCAGATCTGAAATAATTCAAATCTAAAAGACTTAACACAAACATAAACATTTTACAACCAGTAGAACACAAAATACAACAGGCATCAGAAGTCCCATGGACGACACCAGAACCACCTGCAGTTAAAGACGAAGTCTGCGACGTAGAAACTCATCCTTCACTATTGAAAAACAACCCCAAACCTACATGCAGATCCGAACTAAGCAGTTATGACCTCCAGCGATAGCGACTCTCAAACCTTCTCACACCCTTTTTCAAAATTTCACTCCCTTTCTAAACTTAAACATTGTTAATTCTTAGGAGAGGGAGTGACAAGCATGTAAGAGTAATTTCAATAGACAGCAAAATCACTTAATGGGTTGGATATTGGTTATTAGATTTTATTAAACTATAAAGTATTATTAAATTTATGACATGCAAGTAATATTGAGTAGTATAGTAGTGCTCTTGAAAGTTTTTCTAGCATAAAATGGTACATAGAGTATTCAAATAAATTATTAATGTAGTAATTTAAGCTAATAAAATATAAAATAATTGTGAAAGTTTTTTTGAAAAATCTAACTTCTATCTTATTTTATCAAATAATTTAATAATTCAATTTGTCTGAAATAGTAGTTCAACAAACTTCAAAAAAGTAATAAATAATAATAATAAAGTGGCAGGCCTAAAATTTATACACAAATTTTTATATCAACTTTAAATTATAAGATTAATTTCTTTTTAATGTCTCAAATTTAAAACTATATCTTTATATCAATGCATTAATTACCCCTTTATTAATACTGCACAAGTTTCGATCCACTTTTTTTTTATTTATTTATACTTTCATGAAAATAACATTGCATTACTCTAAAAATTATTCGAATTGATCCAAAATTTAAAAAAAAATGTTAGTCGTCTTAAATATTAAACAAACACAATAAATAATTTTTCTATGCCAAAAAATGGCTTTAAAGACGGTCATTAACCGTCATTGTAATGCTATGATGATGCTTCAAAAAAAATACAGCGACCGTCATCTATTCAGGCGTCATCGTAAATAAGCCTTTTTAATGACGGTCGTGACCGTTATTAAAAATCGTAAAAAAATAAGTGACCGTCATAAAAAATATATTTTATGACGGTTGTTATTTCATGACCATCATTGTAAACTGACATTAACCGTCATTAAAAATATCAAATAAAATTTAAAAATAACAGCTAGTACATTATTCAATGACGATTATTCAAATGACCGTCCTAAATATGTGTGTGTATATATATTAAATATTATGCTTTCTATATATCCTGTTATATATATATATAAATTGACCATACGAATAATAAAATATCAATAACTTTATTAATAAATCTGTAATCTCTAGTTAATAATTAACTTTTAATTTTTCAAAACATAAGTAGGTCTATACCCAAAATGAAAAATATATATTTATCTAAAATAATCTCACTATACATTAGCTAAAATAAAAGTAAAATTTTATATGTTCTACTATCCACGAATATGCATTGTCACATATATGCACCACTCCTGCCTCAATTGAAATAGTTCTTCCTTTGTATAGCGCAATTTGTGCTTCCACTACAAGCATTAGATATAAAACAAAGTTTAGTAAAATATTTAAAATTATATTAAAATGTAAACATAGATTACATAAACTATCAATAATGGTCAAATATTAAAGATTAATACTAATTCAGTTATATTTGTACGAGAATTCTTAACAATGTCTTTCATAAATAGCATGACATAGTAGCCACATTCATAGCCTACTGCTTGTTTTGGGCACTATTCACAATAAAATTTAAACAAATAATATAATTAGTCAAGTAAATAAATACTATAATTGGACCATAAATAATTAACTATCATATATACCTTAATTTGATTAATTTGCAAAGTCGATGAATTCTCTCTTTGAATCATGACACCTCACATATTATAAACCCTATGTACAATAATTGTCATCAAACAAAATTACAAAAATTTTAAAAAAATACAAACAAACAAACATATATGGTTAAAACTTTGGCACATTGGCCTAGGCTGCTAAAACTATCCAAAGACCTGCTGAAATCTGCTGAATTAATTCATTGTTGATTCTAAAATCATAGGTTGTCATTAGTCAATGATTTCAACACTATCCAAAGCATCCTCAAGATTAGTGCATTCCTTTACCCTATTTTCCGTTCATCTTCATTAGTTTTAGACCAGTAAGAAAAAAGAGAAAAAAAAAAAACAAAGAAAGAAAGAAAGAAAAACCTTCTATTTTACCAAGCAGATACTTTGAAACTTTATAGCTTGCAACCACAAAACTCTGGAAATGACACAAGTTTAAGGTGCCCATTTTGGCTCTTTTGATAAACAAGCATCCTATTGTGGCTATGCGAACTTTCAGATCACCCTGCTGTGAGAAAAACCCAATTCTTAACATTTCCAATAATCATTGTCATCAGATATATGAATTTAAATGTATATTACTCAAATCATTCATTTCTTTTAGTTAGTGTTGCAATCTTACAGTGATAAATTAATATACAGTTTTTCTCAACCTTAGCCTTGATAGGACTCCATTTAGTCTTTTTATTTCTGATCACCTTGATTTTTCCTTTTAAAAAGTCTGCCTCATAACTATCTGAGCATGTACTTCAGTCCCAGTTGATTTTCATTCATCTGCTTCTTTTTATAAGTAGTTTTTTGAGCACGTAACCTATTCATGGGAATTATTCTAGTATATGCACATATATGTTTTCCCCATTTGATCTACTTGTGACCATAATAAGAAATAATTATAAGCAAACTTTCTCAGTAGTATTTTAGTTCTTGCTCATTAGTTAACTTAGAGGCATAATGTGATTATGAGCTTTTCTAAATCAATGCCTGGAGGTTCTGTTAAACAAGTATTGTAAGGTTTGTTGTTTCCATTTCCTTTTGATTTCCATTGGTTTGCTCATTTAGGCTAAAAAGATTATTTGAGATATAATTAATTGATTGTATTAGGTAAGTAATGTTTAGGGTTGGGGATTCGAACTCGTGCGTTACCGGCAATTAATTTATCTGTCATCAACTGATAATATGAAATAGAAAGGGGACGAGTGGAGAAGACGATGAACAGTTCTGTTATTAATCTTGAGATATTAATATGGTTACAAACAGTAGCTATATTATATAGCATACACAATACGTGAGGTGTACATAAGAAACAGACTAAACAAACTGTACTCAGTTACTAACTAACTTCTGTTAACTGAGTTTAACATCCCCCCATAAACTTACAGTGCTTTGATCACTGTAAGTTTAGTTCGTAACTCATCAAACCGAGTACCAGGAAGTGCTTTAGTCAGTATATCAGCTATCTGTTCTTGCGTAGGAGTATAAGCAACATGCAATAAACCAGAAACTACTTTTTCTCGCACAAAATGAAAATCAATATCAATGTGCTTCGCCCTCGAATGCAGAACTGGATGTTTGGCTAAATACCCAGCACTAATATTATCACAATAGACTATAGGAGGATCAATCAACTGTATGCGCAATTCAACTAAAAGTTTTTGAACCCAAGCCAATTCTGCAACAGTATGAGCTAGTGAACGAAATTCAGCCTCTGTACTTGATCTTGAAACTACCTTTTGCTTGCTGGATCCCCAAGAAATAAGAGATGTACCAAGGAATATACAATAGCCACCAGTAGAACGTCTATCATCAACACAAGATGCCCAATCTGCATCAGTGTAAGCAGTAATAGACAAACTATTAGCATAACTAAGTAGTAAACCATGAGTAGGGGTGCCTTTCAGGTAGCGCAAAAGATGTTTTGCTGCAATCCAATGAACATCAGTGGGAGACTGTAAGAATTGACACAATTTATTAACAGCAAAACTAATTTCAGGACGCGTTAGTGTGCAGTATTGTAAGGCTCCAATAACAGTTCTATACTGAGTAGGATTACTTAAAGGAACCCCTTCAGATTTGGAGAAATGATGCCCAGCAGTCATAGGAGTAGATGTAGGTTTTGTATCTGTGAGCTTCACTTTGTCAAGCAAGTCTCGAATATATTTGCTTTGGCTTAAATGAAATCCAGCTTCAGACCGTGTAACTTCTAATCCCAAAAAGAAATTGAGCTCACCCAAATCCTTTAAAGAGAAAGAATAATTAAGTTGAACAATGAGCTTATCAATAAAAGCAGAATTGTTTCCAGTGATTAGAAGATCATCAACATATATGAGAAATATAACAAAAACACCATTCTTATCATAGAGCATCATAGATACATCTGAATTAGAACATTTGAAACCAAGATCAATGAGACATCCACTGAGCTTCAGGAACCAAGCTCTTGGAGCTTGTTTGAGTCCATAAATGGACTTTTTTAAACGACACACATAATCAGGAAATGTAGAATTAACAAATCCAAGAGGCTGAGTCATGTATACTTCTTCAGTGATATCACCATTCAGAAAAGCAGTATTAACATCTAATTGCCGAACCTGCCATGCCTGAGCCAATGCTAAAGTAAGTACAATGCGAATAGTTGTTGGTTTTACCACAGGGCTGAAGGTTTCAGTGTAATCTATCCCCTCAGTTTGCTGAAAACCTTTAGCAACAACCCGAGATTTATACTTATCAAGAGTTCTATCAGACTTTAGCTTGGTGCGAAAAACCCATTTATGACCAATGACTTTACTGTGTGAAGGTCTAGGAACAAGATCCCAAGTTTTGTTTTGAATTAAAGCATCATACTCCTTTTGCATAGAACTTTTCCACTCAGGAATAGAAAGTGCCTCAGAAACTGAATCAGGCTCAGGAAGAATAGAGACAGACAGTAATGCTTTAGGCTTGAAAATACCATGCTTAGCTCGTGTAATCATAGGATGTAGATTGGTAGTAGAAGGACCATGAGAAACAAGAGGAGAAGAAATGGAAGAACAAGGCAAATCAACACTTAAAGAGATACCAGTAGGATCAAAAAATTGTGTAGGAGGAAGAGAACCAAAAAGAAGAGGTGTAGGAGATTGTGTGGAAGAAGTGTGAGCTGAAGATGCAGTAGTCACGGGTTTAGAAGAAGACTCAGATAAAGAAGGTTGTACATTAGGTGACAGAGATGAATTGGATAGATCAGTAGGCAAAGTTGATGAAGAGACAGGTTCTCTGGGAAGTTCAGAAAAAGAGGGTACTGCAGACTGAATATCAGCAGTTGCAGTGGTAGGACAGTTACCTATTGAGGTAGGATGAACATTTTGATGAAAATTATAAACAGGTTGACTTTGGCTAGGCGTGGGAATTTGAGTTAAAAAGGAACTGGAAGACAACTGAGAAGAGGAAGTGGATGGAAGAGAAAGAAAAGGAAAAACATTTTCATTAAATGTCACATGTGAAGAGATATAGACTTTGCCTGAAGCTGGATTTAAACACCAGTACCCTTTATAGTGCATAGCATAACCCAAAAATACACATGGTAAAGAACGGGGTTCTAATTTGTTGTGAGTGTAGGGTCTTAAAAATGGGTAACACAAAGTTCCAAAAACTTTGAGATAGCTATAGTCAGGTTTAGTGTTAAAGAGCAGCTCATAAGGACTGAGAAAATTGAGAAGTTGAGAGGGTAAGCGATTGATAAGATGAACTGCAGTTTGGAAACAATAATCCCAATAGACCATGGGTACATTAGAGCGTGTGACCATAGCAAGACCAGCTTCAACTACTTGTCTATTTCGTCTTTCAACAACACCATTCTGAGATGGTGTGTGAGGGCATGATATTCTTCTTAGAAAGCCTTTCTGAAATAAGTGAGTGGCCAAACTTTGAAACTCAGTACCACCATCACTTTGTAATACTTTAATTTTTGTTCTGAATTGTCTTTCAATTAAGGCTTCAAAGTGCAGAAAAACAGAGGCAGCTTGAGACTTATTATTGAGAACATAAATCCACTGAAATCTAGTTGAATCATCCACAAACAACAAGAAATATTTCATTCCCTGGACTGAATTAACTGGGGAAGGTCCCCACAAGTCAACATGAACTCTGTCAAAAGGATGCTTAGAGCGTTGATGTACATGAGTTATGGGCAGCCTATGAGCTTTAGCTATGTGACAAGAATTACAAAAATTAACCGTACAAGATGTACATGAAGACGGACTAAGGCTTTGAACAACTTGTTTAACAACAGCAAAATGAGGATGACCAAGCCTGTCATGCCATAGATCACCACTGAGAACACTCTTATTGCAAGCAACTGTGGCTAGATCAGCTTGAGGCATATCTGATACCTTGTAGAGTCCATCTTTAGTTTCCCCCACTAAAAGTATAGTCTGTGTACTCAAATCCTTTACACAAAAAGTATTAGGAAAGAATTCAACAGAAACATTATTGTCCTCACAAAGTTTCTTGACTGAAATCAAATTCTTTTTTAATTGAGGAACACAAAGTAAACTGTGAAGCTGTAATGGATAAGAGCTGGAAGATAAACAAGCACTTCCTAAATGTGTAATAGGAATTGTAGTACCATTTCCAAGCAAGACAGTGGCATTACCTGAATAAGAGCTGGAAGAATTAAGTAAACTTTGATCAGAAGTTAAATGATGCGTTGCACCAGTGTCAAGGTACCATGGATGAGTAAAATTCTGAGTATTGTTGGTTGTAGTCAGCAAAGCCTGAGGAGCAAAATGATTGTTTGGAGATGATTGAGGAAAAATAGTAAAAGCTTCAAGATTATCTGTAGGATCAACAGATGGAGTTTGAGCAACATGAACTTGTGGTGCAGGTGATTTATTGACAAAATTATTAACTGGAGCACTATTCTTTGATTGAGAATAACGAAAATAACACTTAGCAGCAGTATGTCCAAACTTCTTGCAAATCTGACACTGTATATTATCAAACTTAAACATTTTAGTGTTGTCTTGAGAAACTGTTGGTTTGAAAGTATGAGATGAAGCAGTAGAACCTGATCCCTGTTGCTTTTTGTATGTGTTAGTCTTACTGAAATTGGCTTGTATAAGCTGAGAATCAGGAAGATCCATACGATCACGCTGTCTCTCGTGCATTCTCATGCGTGTGAAGACCTCATCAAGGCCAAGAACTCGTTTCTTGCCTGTAATGTTAGTTACAAGTGACTGATAATTGGAATCTAAACCTCCAAGAACATATATGACCTGCTCTCGATCACTCAGATTATCACCAGCAGCTAAAAGATGATCAATCAAATCTTTAGCTACACCAATGTATTGCTCAATTGTCAAATTACCTTTTCTTAAAGATTGCAAACGCCACCGTAGATCAATCAAACGAGATTGAGAATCATCATTGAATGCTTTAGCTAAAGCACGCCAATATTCTAAAGCTGTTCTTTTGCCAATCAAATATTTGAGATAACTAGATGAAATAGAGGAATAAATCCAATTCTTGATGGCATTATCTTGTCTTTCCCATAGGAAATAATCAGTATTATCAACAAAGACATTAGAATTGCACAAAGTACCTGATGCATCTGTAGACGCAACTATTTTCTTGATTTGCTTTGGAGGAATAACCGATCCTTCTTGAATAAGCATTTGAAGTCCATACACTGTAATTACATGTGTAAGTTGCTCCTTCCAGATCAGATAGTTTGAATCATCAAGTTTGATTGAAAAATTAGGATTTATTGGATATATTGGAAGTAAGTTTAAAGACGAAGATGTAAACGGAGAAACAAGAGGAACAGATGAGTGGAGTGATGTAGGTAGTGACTCTGTGTTTGTATCATCTTCATTATGCACTGCGGAAGAGTTTTGATTAGCCATAGTTATGGCTCTGATACCATGATAATATGAAATAGAAAGGGGACGAGTGGAGAAGACGATGAACAGTTCTGTTATTAATCTTGAGATATTAATATGGTTACAAACAGTAGCTATATTATATAGCATACACAATACGTGAGGTGTACATAAGAAACAGACTAAACAAACTGTACTCAGTTACTAACTAACTTCTGTTAACTGAGTTTAACATCAACTACTCTCCTGATGTCCTTTTACAAACTAATAAAATGTAACAACTTTATTCTACTTACGCAAACACTTGGTAATGATCTTAATAGATACCTATAATTTAATTAGTACATTGATCAAAGCTGTTATATGTGACTATATACACCAAATGTTGAGTTCATATTTGTTGAATCCTATAAAACTTAATATTCATTCTAAGACAATGCTTTCTCTAATTATTGTTGCAGGCAGGGGATTGAATTTGGCACTCAAGACTGTCATAGGTAATCAACTTATTTTTCTTTTTCTCCTACGTGTACTCATGAACTTTTTTTCAATGTTTCCCCTCATTTGATAGTGCTCCCTTGTTAAATAACAATTAATACCCCAAAACGTCTAATTAATAGCTTTACTTTGCTCACAGCTGTTATTGCTCCTATAATTGGCATAGTTTCCATGGGCCTTTTCTGTTTTTTCTATCAACGAAAACGACATGATTCTTCACTGTTGTTGTCTCGTAATATCTCACATTTTCTAAATTATATGCATTGGGATTTAAATATATCATAACCTAGATGAAAGAAATTGATGCCATGAATATTATTAATATTATTTATATATGTATTTTTACACGTACAGATCAAAGGTATACATATACATGGCTAACAGAAGGTATTAATTCATACATACCGGATTGAAGACGAATCGTGGAGGAGGGCTAAACTGTGCAGCGACGGCGGCCAACTGTGCAGTGAGCGGCAAGGACGAGCGGCGAGGACGAGCGACAAGGACGAGCGGCGAGGACAAACGGCAGCGAGCAAACTGTCGATGACGAACCGCAAGTGAGGAAAGGAAGGGAAGACAGCGACGACCAGTGAGAATGAGCGGCGACCGGCGAGGACGAAAGAAGGAAAGATGGGCGAGTGGCAATGAGAGGAGTGAAAACCGAATGAATCTGGAGGAGAACTGGAGAAGTATACGTACCCTAATTATTTTAATTGTGTTATAATAATGCGAGGGAAAATTTTAAAAGGTTTTTACGGCTGTCGTTTTTTAATAACCGTCATCAAATATATTTATTTTTAATTTTAAAATTTTTGATAACTATCATAACTTAAATGATCGTCATAAAAAAAATTTATTCTTTATTTTGAAGTTTTAATGACGGTCATGTTTAAAACGACCGTCATCGTAAGTTTAAATTTTATAACCGTCATCGTTACTTCATATACATATTTTTAATGACGGTTATTTAAAAAAAAAACGGTCGACCGTCCTTAAAAGCTATTTTTGGCGTAGTTCTTTGAAGAAATCTAGCAACCTCAAACACAAAAGTTCTTCGTATATATGTTTTTTTTTTCTTCTACATCAATTTCATGCATTAAACCACGCAATATTAAGTATTGATTTTTTTAATAAATATTAATATATGATTTCTTAAATAAAAAAAAAATCTAAATATTTCTTCTTATTATAAAAGTAACGAAAATAAAGTCAAAAACTTCACTCTTATAACAAACTACTATTCTACTACCAAGTAGAGTACAAAAATAAAATAATAAATATTTTTAAACAAATAATTCTTAACTAAAAAGAAAAAATATTTTTTTTTTGTACTATTTCGATTTAGCATTTGAGAATATGTTTTATAGTTTCTATGTCAAAAATACAAGGGTTTTTTGTTTTGTTTTTCGAAACAAGAAATAAATTATAACTTTATGAGGGAATAAAATTATTTAACAAAAACACAAAAGAGGGAGATAAAAGATGTATGCCCGTATATGTGGGCAGTATACATTAATTAAAGAATTGTATTTGTTTTTTATATAAATTAATTGGATAAAAGTTTTTGATTAAATATTTTTTATTTGAAGAAATGTTTTATATGAGAGTATAGATGAAAGAAAAACGTGCATTGAAACTTGGCATTATTAATTGAAGGGGTGAATAATGCATTTGTTTAAAAATATAAGCTTTAAATTCAAGACATTAAAAAGAAATTCATCTAATAATTTAAAGTTGATGCAAAAAATTTTGTATAAATTTAGTGCCATAAAACCTACCTACCCCAATAAAAAGTTATTTATTATTTTCAGAATAATTAAAGTAAAATATGTGAGTTGATACTCTTTACTAATGACATATTGACATTGCTTGTTTTTTATGTTTTTCAAGAAAATCATTATATTAATTTTTTATTTTATTGACTACCACATAACTTAATGCAATATTGTATATCATAATCTTCATTTATATATAAAATTTTATTTTTAATTAAAAATAAAATTTTATTTTCTCTACAAATAATTCCTCATGGAACCTTTACACAAGCTGGTCAGTGGTCATACATAAATCCTGTATGTTTCACATAATTATTGAGGAGACAATGCATGGACCGCAACATATATTGTACCACTTCTCTGCTATTGCATAAGGGCCGTTGATTAGTATCAACCACTCAACTTTGCTTCTTTTATTGTGCATGCTTTTTCCTACTACCTTCCAACTTTGATGGAGATATTTTTACATGCAGTAGATTTATTTACACGTAGTAGAATGGATTCATCTTACTTATTTATATTTTTATAAAAAAGAAAAAAATAATAATAGATGTGAAAATATAACATGCTATATTTTAAAATTTATCACTGTCATGGTATGCTATATATCTAGCTCTAATTAGTAATTGAGCACTAATATACATCACAAATTTATCCAACTTTGAACTGACTTGTTAATTACTTTTGGCCACAGTTCTGTAAGCACAATTATACTAACGCCATTTGAGTGCTATATATGGACCGGATCACAACAGCATATAAAGAGTTGATGCATGAGAAAAAGAGAGAAATGGAGAAAAAAGAAGAAGAAGAAGAAACAGCCCACGTCTTTGTCTTGCCCTACTCCATCCAAGGACATATAAACCCTATGCTTCAATTTTCTAAGCGCCTTCTTTCAAAGGGACTCTCAATCACCCTTCTACTAACAAGTACTGTCTTCTTTGATACCAAGTCCCTTCAAGGCCAACCGGGCACTATCAAAGTTGAGACCTTTTCTGATGGGGGTGTAGAAGTGAAAAACTTCGAACAACATCTTAGTCACTTCCGCCAAGTTGTGACACAAAAATTAGAAGAAGTGATATCTGTGAGACCAACCACTCGTACCGCACTGGTCTATGATTCTATCTTACCATGGGCTCTTGACATTGCCAGACAGTTTGGCCTTGTCGCTGCTCCCTTCTTCACACAGTCCTGTTCTGTTAACGCTATATACAACCACATTCATCAAGGTTTACTCACACTTCCCATTCAAAGTGAAATTACTTCTGTCTCTATTTTGGGCCTTCCTACTCAACTAGACATTTGCCACCTACCAACCTTCATTACGAATTCGTTATACCCATTTCTTGGAGACCTTCAAATTGGACAATTTTCCAACTTGAGAAAAACTGATACCATATTCGTTAACACTTTTGATAGCTTGGAGCAAGAGGTAGTTGACATAGGAGTATTACATATTTCAAGAACGTTTCTATTTTTTACTTTTTGAACACATATTTAGAAATATTTATTTTCTCTTTGTATAAAATTATTCTGTAGGTGGTAAATTGGATGGCAAAAGAATTCCCGATTAAGAATATAGGGCCAACAATTCCGTCAAAGTATTTGGACAAGCGATTGAAGGATGATAAGGACTATGGCCTTAGCCTCTTTAAACCAGAAACTGACAGTTGCAGGAAATGGCTGGACACAAAAGATGAAGGCTCGGTAGTGTACGTGTCTTTTGGGAGCCTAGCCGCGCTAGCAGAAGCTCAAATGGAAGAAATAGCGAATGGTCTCAAGCAAAGCAATAGAAATTTCTTGTGGGTTGTTAGAAAATTGGAGTTGGAAAAGCTTCCCACTAACTTCACAGATGAGGTGAAGGAGAAAGGCCTGGTGGTAACTTGGTGCTCACAATTGGAGGTTTTGGCTCATAAGGCAGTAGGTTGCTTTGTTACTCATTGTGGTTGGAACTCAACGCTAGAAGCACTGAGTTTAGGAGTGCCAATGGTGGCCATACCGCATTGGAGCGATCAGACAACGAATGCCAAACTTGTTATGGATGTGTGGAGGGTTGGAGTGACAGCCAAGTTGAATAACACGGAAATGGTGACACGAGACGAATTAGAGCTATGCATTGGAAAAGTAATGGGAGGGGATGAGGGATTAGAGTTGAAGAGGAACTCAGAAAAGTGGAAACAACTGGCCAGAGAAGCAGTAGCTGAAGGTGGAAGTTCTGACAAGAGTATTGAAGAATTCGTAGCGACACTAAGCACTAGGCCCTTGTTGTCTCTTAGTGATGGGAATAGAGAGGTCAATATTTCTTAGACAAGTTTCATAGTTTGAATCTTATTTCTTCTTAATTAGATTTCAATATATGTTAAATAAACACTTAAAAAAGTAAGTGTAAGTTTGTTTTAATTAATTAAGTTTTATTAACTCAAAAATTATTTTGAAAAATTGTTTTGAAATCTTAACTCAAAAACAATTCTTTATAATTTTAATAAATAATGAGACATTTAGCAAGTAGTTAAGAAAACTATTTTTAAAAAACAAAAAATATGATTAATGCAATGTTATTTGGTCAAATTATAATTAAATTTATTTTGATTGTATACTTTTAATAATAAATTTAATATTATTATAATAATTTAAATGTTATAATCTTGTCTAAACTTTAATTTATACATCTTGATTAAATAAGTTAAAAATACTTTTAAAAATAATTTGTGGAATTCTTCATTAATATTTGCATGTTAACAAATCAACCACGACCAAACTTCTCCCACCAAGTATTTTCTATCACCACAGCGTCACTGTCATCATAAGTGTCACACCATCACATGGACTTTAGTGCCGATTGTATTATTATTGTATCTAATTGCTTAATATATTATTTATTATTTTTAGAATATATTTTTTAATAATTTTATTAGTTATTTTTTAAATTATTTACATTTAAAAAAAATAATTACATTAATTATATATTTTATTAAATTAAAAAATCACATCATTATTTATTTTAATAATAATGAATAATTTGTCCTAATACTTCAAGTAGCATTGCATAAATTACAACTCATTTTAAAATATATTTAGGATTCAAGCCCCAAAATGTGTAAATTATCAAAGTTATATATTAGAAACCAGTAAGGAAAAAGCCAAAAGGCTGTCATGGTTGATTTTTTTTTTTTTTTTTTTTAAATTACCAAAAATAGCACCCTTAAAATTTATAGTAACAAAATTAACACCCCAATAATATTGAACGTTTAATATTCAATTTGAACGTAAAATATTGAACGTTCAATATTAAACGAGTCTAAATTATCGTCGTTCAATTCTAATTGGATGAATGTTCAAAGAAAAATGACATATTAGTCATTTTTTTAATTGTGAAAATATAAATTTAAACACAAGGGGTGCTAGTTTTGTTATTAAAAGTTTTAAAGGGTGTTAATTTTGTTATTCTCCCTTCTTCTTTTTTTAAATAACAAATCTAATGTTCATCTTGTATAATGTAGTTAAAAGATAAATAAAAGTAAAATATTGAAGTAATTGGATAACTATTTATTAATGATAACTAATTTATTAGTGAAAAAAAAATTGTTTGTGTTTTCCTTGTTTTAAATTTTCTCAATAATAATGAAAATATGTCCAACTATACTTAATTTTTTAAAAATATATATTATTTTTTAAATAATAACTTAAAAGCAATAGCCAAAAAAGCTTATTTGTCGTTTAATTCAAAAATTATTTTAAATCATAGCTTAAAAATAATTTTTTAAAAATAATGAAGTATTTAGCTAGTATATTAAAAAATTGTTTTAAAAAAAAATGATTGTATTGTTGTTTAGCTAAATTATTTTAAAAACTTATTTTCATTTTATATTTCTAATATCAAATTTAGTATTTTTACAATAATTTAAATATTATAATTAAATTTTGATTGTCTAAACTATATATAATTAAGAGTAAATAGATTTTTCTACCATCTAATTATGAAGATTATTATAAATATATCGCCGATTTTTTTGGTTACATTCATACCAACGTATTTTTCGATTGTAACAATTTTACCATTAACGTTAAAAACTTAACTATGTGCATTCGTACATGTAACTCTAATATCTCTAAGTACGACGTTCTCCCCAACCCTAAAGTTTAATCTCTCAAATCAGAGCATAAATTTTTCCTATTCACCTTCATGGGATAGATCCAAGGTTTTTAAGCTAGTCATCCTCGACAAAGGACTTGGGATTGTTCTAGATAAATTGTTGAATCATAAATTTAAAACACGGAGTTTTTTTAGTTTCCTAAATTCAAGTCAGATGGGTCTATTGAGACTAGGGGTGAGCAAATAATCAGATCAATTCGCTTAAATTAATAAATTCGATCCGATCCGTCGGATTCAAATCGGATTGGATTGGATTGACGTATTTTATAGTCGGATCGGATTCGAATTGAAAAGTATATAATCTGTTTGGATTCGAATCGGATTCAGATTGATAGATTTTATAATCCACTACAATCCGATCCGGACTGAATTACTATTAAAATTATAAATAAATGCATATTTATTTTTAATGTATTATATTTAAATATTATACATACCACAATTACATTAAATCATTATTTTAGTTTTTAAAAAAATAAAAATATTAAATTCTCTATAATAATTTAATAATATTCAACAGTATACTTTTTATTATTTTGATTATATAAGTTGTGACTATAAATAAATAAATTTTACTAAAAAATATATCAATTTAAAATTTAAATGTTAGTATATATTGTGTTTTATATATGATAATAATAAAAAATAAATTATAATCTCAATCCGACCTATCTGATCTGAAAAATTCAATCTGCTCGGATTCGGATTGGGATTGGTTCGGATTGACTACATTATCGGATCGAATTCGAATTAAAAATCTTCAAATCTGCTTCGGATCGGATCAGATTCGAATTGGTGAAAAACAGACAGTTTCGATCCACTGCTCACCCCTAATTAAGATTATTGTAAGCTAACTCTAGAGTTGGTGCTTCAGACGTGATTATACTACAGCCCTCTAACACTAATTAATATTCTTATTGAAAAATGGAAATTTTGGAGAAAGGCTCCTCCAATGAAATGACTCTATCAATGAGGCTTCTTAATCTAGTTAAAATTTTTGAGATCTCACCAAATAAAGTGTTGTTCGATAAATCCAAGTAAAATAGGGAAGAAAAGTTGCCATACCAAGTTGAAATTGTTCCGCTCAAGCTGTTCCATGATAAATCTAACAACTACGACATAGAATAGGATTGTTCGATGAGATGATTAGGGAAAGTTTAAGCTCTAATTTAGAAGATCAAGCTTTGAGATAGGGGAGGGCATGGCACTTAGGATATTAGAGTCACACATGTAGCTTTTTCTTGAAGCCTTGTTAGGTTTTTAACGTCAATGATAAAATTATTACAATAAAAAAGTATGATGGTATAAATGTAACAAAAAAAATGGTAGTATATTTGTAATAATTCTATAATTAGGTGGTAAAAAATCTATTTATTCTATAATTAATATAACTGAAATAAAAAGAAACACAATTTAATAATAGATGTCAAATTTAAATACAATATTGGTCAAAAACTAGTCAAACCACCTAACAGACCTGTCCGGTTTTTTTGAACTTGAACTTTTGGTGCACTATCTAAGAAATTAGTTAAATGGATATATCCAAATTGTTGTCTAATATCGTCTTTTACTTCTTTATTAAAAATATTATATCAATTGTATCAATATTATATAACTCATAATCAAGTTGTGTTTTAACATCATTTCAAAAATTAACAATCATTTTAGTAATATTTAGAATTTGAGCTCCAAATATTTTAATTATAAAAATTATATGTTAAAATCAAATTAAAAAAACTAAAAGATATTAACATAATCATTTTTATTATTATTAAAACAAAAATGCATGAACGATTTATTAAAGAGATACAATTAATTATAATTTAGAACTATTAATGTAAAATATAGTTGTTATTAATAAAAAATAATTATGATTATATCATTTTAAATTTAATAATAATATTTCCACTTTTCTTTTTTCTGCTATAATTTTTTTTTTTTTTTTTTGGCAATAAACAATACCCCCACTTATATAACTAAAAGGCAAGAAGGAAAAAAGAACGAACAAATAAAGACAAAGTATCGGTATTAATTACTCAGAATAGACTCATTTTGTGGGTTATTAGCTTTTTAACCAAAATAGCTAAACGGCAGAGTTTTGGCCATAAGAGTTTTACTATTATCCCCTCAGCTTCGCTTCTTCCTCTTCTTCTTCGCTTCTTCGCTTCTTCTTCTTCTTCTTCGCTTCTTCTTCCTCTTCTTCGCTTCTTCTGTGTTCCTGAATTGAAGATGAAGATTTCTTCGCTGCTTTTCTTCTTCTTCGCTGCTTCTTCTTCTTCTTCGCTGCTTCTTCTTCTTCTTCTTCTTCTTCGCTTCTTCTGTGTTCCTGATTTGTATGAAATCCTATAAGTTTAAATTTTAATATAAATTAATTGTGATTTCTTTATTTATCGCTGTTTTTTAGTGTAATTTGAAGCTTTTTGTTGTTTGATATTTGTAGGAAAAAGTGGAGCAGATGAAGATGAAGATGAAGATGAAGATGAAGTCATGTGAATGTACAGGTTACATACAAATTTATTTTATATGTAACCTGTACATTCACATGAACCCACTGGAAGAAGAAGAAGAACAGCTTATGTACATTCACATTTTGTATGTACAGGTTACATACACATTTATTTTGTATGTAACCTGTACATTCACATTTTATATGTACAGGTTACCTGTACATACGAACTATTTTTCCTGCAAAATGTAAATGTACAGGTTACATACAAATTTATTTTGTATGTAACTTGTACATTCACATAAAATGCATTGTATTGTTTGTATGTTATTGTTGTTTTGAACAGGTTACATACAAAATGTGAATGTACAGGTTACATACAAAATGTGAATGTACAGGTTACATACAAATTTGTATGTACATGTTACATACAATTTATATGTACAGGTTACATATAAATTTGTATGTACAGGTTACATACAAAATAAATTTGTATGTAACCTGTACATTCACATGACCTGTACATACAAAATGTGAATGTACAGGTTACATACAAATTTGTATGTACATGTTACATACAATTTATATGTACAGGGTACATATAAATTTGTATGTACAGGTTACATACAAAATAAATTTGTATGTAACCTGTACATTCACATGACCTGTACATACAAAATGTGAATGTACAGGTTACATACAAAATAAATATGTATGTAACCTGTACATACAAAATGTGAATGTACAAGTCCATAAGCTTCGAAGGAAACACGGAGATGGCGAGTTTTTTACGAATACTTAGATAAAAAGGATATTTTGGTAAAAATCATATATATTATATAAATGAAACTCACCGTTTAAAGTCCAAAACGTGCTATTTAAGTTCAAAAAGCTTTTTTATTCAAATCTTTGTTTTTTAAGTAATTCACTGCAAAGTATCGGAAGGAGGAAAACAAGAAATAAGCCCTGAAGAGTAAAACAAGGTATCACACGGCCCAAGTTACAGTTTCGGAGAATCTCCGTGTTTTCAATTTAGTCTGAAAACAGTAAAAATATTAGGGGCTGTTTGGTTATTACACTTTAAAACTGTTTTCTGCTCTCAAAAATAAAATATTAGTTTTAAAAATAAATTTAATTGTTTGGCCATATTTTTAAGTAACAGTTTTAACGTTTTTAAGTTCAGATTGTTTATGTTATTTCATCGATACGTACCGTTTATGTTTTTTTCTTTCCTTTTTTTTTTTTTTTTAATTTATTTCATCACCCATGATACTTATGTTTGTGTTTTTTTAATTTTTTAATTTCATCTTGAGGGGATACAAATACAATGATAAATACTATGTTTCTATTTTATTTCTTTGCTCATTTTTCCTTTTTTCTTTTGTTGTCTTTTGTTAGTGGAATTATGCAACTACAACTTTAAGGCTCTATTGAATCTAATCCATTTTAGTGTTCTATAACCATTAGGTTACGAGAAAGAAATATGTACAAAGTTTGGTACTGTTGAGTCAAGATAGCAATATCACCAGCACACATGCAGAAACAAAGAAATAACACAACAATAACAAGGTTCACACACAAAGATTTATAGTGGTTCTTCTCTACAATGTGTAGAGCTTACATCCACTTTAGGAACCAACTCAGTTCCACCTCACTTTATTGCAAGAAACTGATACAACTTATGTCTACTTTCTTCCTCTCTTTCAGCCTCCACACAATCTTGTGTGATTAGATTACAAGAGAGCAATATTCAAGTCACAAGCCAAGCTCTATGCAAAAAACCGTAGGTTACATGTATAGGTATATCGTACATACATTCACACAACACACTTGATCTATATATACAAGTCAGTTACATTGAAACTTGATGTACACGATCAAGAGTTGCATTCTTGGGCTCGGATTATACTTTTTGATATAATAGTGACCCTTACAGCAACTGTAGTCATCCATTGTAACCGTTACGAGGACTTCAGACTTCCCTTGTAATCCTTACAATGACTTCAGTACTTCACTGTAAGCCTTACAAATGTATCGTCATAATTCAGCTCTGCTATACATGTTCATATCTGGGTTCACAGCTCTTCAAATCTCCACCATGAGACCAGATATAAGTGAGATGGAAAACTGATTGGCTCCACCATAGTCTTGATCCTATGTTTTTAGAACCCTAAGCAAGTCAAGACAATGCTTGAACTTGCTAGGTAAGACAGTTTTAGTTAACATGTCTGCAGGATTTTCTTCGGTAGGAATTTTCACTATGTCAACCTCTTCTGTTCTGATTACATCTCTGATAAAGTGATACTTAACATCAATATGTTTTGTACGCTCATGGAAGACTGGGTTCTTGGTCAGATATATTGCACTTTGGTTATCACACATCACTTTTACTGCACCCTGACACGCTTCCAGTCTGCTAGCTATTCCCTTCAACCACAGTGCTTCTTTGACAGCCTCTGCACACGCCATATACTCAGCTTCAGTGGTGGAGAGTGACACTACAGGCTGAAGGTTGCTTTTCCAGCTTACCACATTTCCAAATAAAGTAAAAACATATCCTGTCATTGACCTTCTTCTGTCAATGTCCCCAGCAAAATCAGCATCTGCATATCCCAGTAGGCATGCTGGTTTTGTCTTATTTCTCTCATACATTAATCCGAGACTTGAAGTTCCTTTAAGGTACCTGAAAATCCATTTCACACCTTCCCAGTGTTGCTTTCCAGGGCAGGCCATATACCTGCTTACAACACTCACTGAGTGGGCTAGATCTGGCCTTGTTCCTATCATTGCATACATTAAGCTGCCCACAGCATTTG
Organism: Elaeagnus macrophylla; assembly: GCA_029378325.1. NCBI lineage: Eukaryota > Viridiplantae > Streptophyta > Magnoliopsida > Rosales > Elaeagnaceae > Elaeagnus > Elaeagnus macrophylla. The sequence goes on from CM055642.1 coordinate 30,057,401, forward strand.
AGTATGGTATGTTCTTCATTTCAGTTTTTTCTTCTTCTGATTTTGGAGATTGTGACATGCTGAATTTGAAATGAGCAGCTAAGGGAGTTGACACTGTTTTGCTATTCCACATACCAAACCTGTGAAGGATCTTCAGAATATAACTTGTTTGAGAAATAAACAGCCTGCCTTGCTCTCTATTTCTTCTTATTTCCATGCCTAAGATTTTCTTTGCCCTTCCCAAATCTTTCATTTCAAATTCTCCCTTAAGAAGGTCTTTAAATTTTCTTATCTCAGACATGTCACTGCAAGCCAATAACATATCATCTACATATAGCAGTAAGTAGATCATGTTACCTGATGTTTCTTTTCTGAAGTAGACGCAAGCATCAAATTCGCATCTCTGGAATTTCCGATTGTGCATAAAGGTATCAAACCTTTTGTACCATTGCCTGGGGGATTGTTTAAGTCCATACAAAGATCTCTTGAGTAGACACACATGATCTTCTTTCCCTTTAACCTCAAAGCCCTCTGGTTGTTTCATGAAAATCGTCTCTTCCAGCTTTCCATGGAGGAATGCTGTCTTGACATCCATTTGCTCCAAGTGAAGATCTAGCTGTGTCACAATTGACAATAGGATTCTTATTGAAGTGTATTTAGCTACTGGGGAGAACACTTCGTTGTAATCAATTCCTTCTCTCTGAGAGTACCCTTGAGCTACAACCCTGGCTTTAAATCTTACTGGTTCCACACCCTCAATGCCTTCTTTCTGTTTGAATATCCATTTGTAGCCCACTACTCTTGCCTTGTGAGGCTTTGTAATTAGTTTCCAGGTGCTGTTCTTCATGAGTGAGTCTATTTCCTCATTCATTGCTAGCTTCCATTTATGAGCATTTGAGCTTTCCATAGCCTCTTTATAAGTTTTGGGTTCTGAATTATCTAATTCTTCACTGATCTGGAGTGCATATGCTATTAGATCAGCATGCCCATATCTCAGCACAGGTTTAGATATTCTTCTAGCTCTATCTCTGACTAAGGTATACTCAGAGAGTTCAGATTCATTTGTAGTAGTTTCAGTAGGAGTTTCCTCTTGTTGTGGAGTATCTTCTTCTGAAATTTGATCACCAGTTTCACTATAATCTGAGTTTCTGATTTCTTCTGAATCTAAGGTATCCACTTCATTGGTTTCTGTCTCAATGTCATTCCTCGGTTTTTCCTTAAAATTCTTGAAGTTTTCATAGGTTTCATCTTCAATGAAGTTTACATTTCTGCTGTGAAAGCATTTCCTTCTCTCAGGATCCCACAGTCTATAACCTTTAACACCATCTGTGTACCCAATGAATATACACTTCCTTGCTCTTGGTTCTAGTTTCCCTTCATTTACATGTGAGAAAGCCAAGCACCCAAAAACTCTTAAAGCACCATAATCTGCAGGTCTTCCTCCCCACATTTCTTCAGGTGTTTTAAAGTTGATGGCTGAAGATGGTGATCTGTTGATGATATATGTTGCTGTTTGAACAGCCTCTGCCCAAAATGTCTTAGATAGTTTCGAGTCTGACAGCATGCATCTAACTTTATCTAAGATGGTTCTGTTCATCCTTTCCACTAGCCCATTTTGCTGAGGGGTTCCAGGTATGGTTTTATGCCTTTGAATTCCACTGATCTTGCACAGGTTATCAAATTCTTGGTTACAGAATTCCAGCCCATTATCTGTTCTCAATACTTTCAATTTTCTGCCAGTTTGGTTTTCCATCAGAGTTTTCCAAGACTTGAATCTGTCAAAAGTTTCAGTTTTGTTTTTGAGGATACACGTCCACACTTTCCTTGAATAATCATCAACAATTCCAAGGTAATACCTGCTTCCACCCTTGGATTCTACTGGAGAAGGCCCCCATAAATCAGCATGTACATAGTCCAAGATTCCTCTGGTTGTGTGCTTTCCTGTACCAAACTTTACCTTAGTCTTTTTTCCATAGAGGCAGTGTTCACATACACCTATAGATGCTTCTTGATCAATCTTGACTAACCCTTGCTTACTTAATTCTGTTAACCCCTTCTCACTGATGTGTCCAAGCCTTCTATGCCAGAGATCAGATTTGTTGTTTGAGGAAGTTACCATGACATCCCCATTTCTGGACTGTGACTTACCTTCCAATACATAGAGTCCATTGTTCTTTATTCCTTTAAGAGCAACTATGGAACCTTTGATTACCTTAAGTGTTCCCTGATCTATCTTGATTGTATAACCTGCAGAGTCCAAGGTTCCTAAGGAGATTAGATTCCTTCTCAAATCAGGTACATATCTGACTTCAGTCAGGGTCTTCACAGTTCCATCTGATAAGGTCAGATTTACCTCACCAATGCCCCTAACTTTGCACTCATGGTTATTTCCTAACAACACTTTCCCTCCATCAGTGCTATTCAATCTGTGAAACCAACTTTTGTTGGGACACATATGGAAGCTACATCCTGAGTCTAATACCCACTCAGTTTCTGTCTTGTTTGAACTTACTGCAAGAACATCTGAACTATCATAATCCTCAGATACCATTCCTGCATCACCAGTGTTGTTGTTCCCATTTCCTTCAAAGTTCTTGCCTTTCTTCAATGGACAATCACGCTTGAAGTGTCCCTCCTTGTGGCATATAAAACACCTCAAGTTTTTCTTGGTTTTTGATTTCGATCTTGATGTTCTTTTACCTTTGTAGGTGTTGTTTCTTTTTTCTGATCTTCCTCTTACAAACAGACCTTCTGTAGCCTCTGAATTCTTTTTCCAATTCTTGTGTTCCATCTCCCATGATTTCAGAGAAGATATCACAAAATCAAGTTTCAGTTCTTCCCTGCCATACTTTATTGCAGTTTTCAGTTCACTGTAGGTCTCTGGTAGTGCATTTAGAAGGATGATGGCCTGATCTTCCTCATCTACCTTCTTATCCAGATTTGCTAACTGTGTAGTTATCATCTTGAACTGATCTATGTTAAAATCCAGAGATTTCGACTGATCCAGTTTAAAACCGAACAATCTTTCTTTCAAGAAGATTTTGTTTGAGAGAGATTTGCGATCATATAATTTGCTGAGCCTTTCCCATATTTGTTTTGCTGTTTCGAGGTCCTGAATTTGCCAAAGAACATTGTCAGCCAGGTTGAGTTCAATGCAGCTACTTGCCTTTTTCATCTTTGTAATCCTTGTTGATTCTTTCATGTCAGAAGGAAAGATTTCATCCAAGGCTGCATCAACTTCTTGTTGTATCAGTATGTTCTTCATTTTTCTCTTCCACAAAGAGTAATCTCCAGTTCCATCGAATTTTTCAACTTCGAATTTCATTGTCGTCATCTCTGCAGATTTCCCAGTAACTGTTTTTGATAAAGATCTTTCCTGATCGAGTTTTGATCTTCGACTATCCCAAGATTCTTTCCTGATCAGATTCAGAACTCAGCTCTGATACCAGTTTTGTTGAGTCAAGATAGCAATATCACCAGCACACATGCAGAAACAAAGAAATAACACAACAATAACAAGGTTCACACACAAAGATTTATAGTGGTTCTTCTCTACAATGTGTAGAGCTTACATCCACTTTAGGAACCAACTCAGTTCCACCTCACTTTATTGCAAGAAACTGATACAACTTATGTCTACTTTCTTCCTCTCTTTCAGCCTCCACACAATCTTGTGTGATTAGATTACAAGAGAGCAATATTCAAGTCACAAGCCAAGCTCTATGCAAAAAACCGTAGGTTACATGTATAGGTATATCGTACATACATTCACACAACACACTTGATCTATATATACAAGTCAGTTACATTGAAACTTGATGTACACGATCAAGAGTTGCATTCTTGGGCTCGGATTATACTTTCTGATATAGTAGTGACCCTTACAGCAACTGTAGTCATCCATTGTAACCGTTACGAGGACTTCAGACTTCCCTTGTAATCCTTACAATGACTTCAGTACTTCACTGTAAGCCTTACAAATGTATCGTCATAATTCAGCTCTGCTATACATGTTCATATCTGGGTTCACAGCTCTTCAGGTACAATAATAAAAATTATTATTTTATTTTCTGCATCTTATTATTTAACTATGAACTCTAAAATAATAAGATCGTAATGTTTTTGCTTCCAATGATGTTAATGAAAAAAGAGACCATGTATGGGAGCAAAGTTTACAAAGGAGGCGTTAGTAGGTTAAAAGATCATTTTGCTTGTACACACAAGAATGTTAAGTTTTCATTTTTTAGTCTAAAATAATAATGCATATTTTGTTTGTATAGTTTGTTGGTGGATGGCATATGTAGTTAACCTATCAGAGCTAATGAAGTTGCAATACTTTTGAGGCTAACTTGTTCAGCTTTTGCATGTGAGCATAATTGGAGTAAATTCAACCAAATTCATACAAAAAGAAGAAATCGCTTGAAAGTGAAGTAGTTGAATAATCTAGTTTATATTATGTACAACAAGAGGCTGAAGAATAGACACTTGAAGTTAAAAGACACTTAAAGAGGATGAGGATCCTTTGATTGTTGATGATGAAGATGGGTGATGAGTGAGTTATTGACGAAAATGATTATGAAGATGATGAGACCTTGAATTTGAGAGGAGATAACTCTAATAGTGTTATATTAGTAAAAAGGGTATTAATAAGAATATTACATGTAGATAAATATTAACTTAAAAATTCAAATTTTAAAGTTAAATTGACTCACTTTTAATTTATTAACATATTTTCTATCATTTTAGGAAAAAGAAAGATGCATTTGCTTTTGGTTGATGAAGAACAATAATGAGAGGATCTTGATGACAATGATGATAAGGAGAATGAGGATGGAAGAGTGTTAGTAAGAGAAAATATTTGTTTCATAGATGATTCTAATTATGATGAGGAGAACGAAGATGGAAGAGTGTTAGGAAGAGAAAATATTTGTTTCATGGATGATTCTAATGATAATGAAGAGTAGGGGATTTTGGGTAATGAGACTAGATTATTTGATTAGTAGTTATTAGATTACATTATGTATTTAGAGAGAACTATGCTTTCTCGTCTCATTTTGACTTCTTATTGTGATAATTTTAATGCATTTCATATTAAATTATAATTAATGTTATTATAATATTGATATTTTAGGAATGATTATATTAACTAGTTGATTTTTTATGCCTCATACCACCTCAGGGCTGAAACCTTGCTTCATGTAAGGAAATTGCACAAAGGCTATTGAAAACGAGGCTTACGCCTCACACCACCTCAAGGCTTATGCCTTGTGCCATAAGAAAAAATTGCCTGGCATAAAAAACCTTGGGGAGGAATGGGAGAATATTCTAAAGTCTTTTGCTCCTTTTTAATTTGTCAAAAAGGAAAGACTGAAATAATAAACTTCCCAATGGTTTTTTAAGTCAATGGAATCCCAGTAAAGTAATTTTACCGTTTTCGTTTCACTCTTCATGGCTCTGCTTGACTCCTGACCCAAACAGTGAAGATAGAACAAAAGCACAATTCTAAGAGCAACTAGATTACTACGAGTAAAAGAGATATTGGCCAACTTTAAGAAGATATTGTGGTATCAATTACATTTCAAATGAACATACATTTTCTATTATTCTAATTAACATTATGGATTAAAAAAGACAGAAAAATATTAAAATCTATCCAAGAGCTCTCACGCTTTATGTATATTTTCTCTAGTTTTTTTCAATCACTCTCCTAATTTTCTCATTTGGCTTGTGATTTTGGTCGAGTTTGCTTAATTTTCTTGTCATGTTCTCGTGTTTCTTTTGTGCTCATGCAATTTTGCCTCTTTGCTCCGTTGATTTCGTATCTTTGCTATGTTACTTATTCGGATGGAGGATTTGATGATGAATTTTGAAGAATTGGATTTAGCGTTAGATATTGGGATGTAATTGAGAATGATTGTAGCTCACTTGATTTGGCTATATTGCAGCTAAGGTGATCTCCAGGAAACCAATCAATCTTGAGGCCATGCTTAAGATTTTTTGTAAAAGCTGGACTGGATCTGAGGGATTGGATATGAAATCTTTGGATCGTAGCTCGTTTGTCTTCTATTTTGAAGAGGCATCTGAGTTAGCTGAGGTAATGAGGAAAGCTCCATGATGTTTTGATAACAATCTACTAATTCTTAAGGTGATTGAACCAAGTATGAATTCTTCTTCTATTGTATTTAATTCATCTCCATGTGCTATATACGTTTCTAGTGTATGTTGCTTATTCCTTGATATAGCTGTTGGAGAATGCAGGTATTAAGGTTGCTGCATGTGCTGGATTACTTGTTATAGCTAAGTTTCCTTTTCTAGTTTCTGAAACTAGGAGTCCTCGCTTTGATCCTTAGACTACTTGTAGTTTTTGTTGGATCTTGTTTTAGATGGGTGATATTTATGTAGTTGAATCTCTTTTTGTGTGGCTAAACTGTGTAGTTGTGTCTTTCATTTGCTGTTTGTATGTTTAGGCTTCCGAATTTTAATACAATCTATATTTTAAGCCAAAAAATAAATTAACATTATGGATTAAAATATTTAAAACAATACAAAAGATGCAACTAAGAAGCCAAAGATATCAAGAGGTCCACGTATCTTTTATGTATAAGTATATTATATACTACCGATCAGCATTAATTATACAGCTCTAGCAAAGCTCGTCTCTCATCTAGTGCATGCTAAGAAATCATTATTCTCACTTGAATTTAGTGACAACAACAAGAGTTACATAATATACCATCAGAAACCTATTAAATATAAATTGTGTTTCAGAATTCTGTTCAGACTATCTGACGAGGTAATAAACTTACAATAGCATATCAACGTCTAGTTCCCCCATTTTCAGCAATGTTGGAATCTTCTATGCGACTTCCCAATCTGACAATATCTTCTACAAGAATCTTTCCATCTACAGCATTAAGTGACCAAACTTAAAATGAGATCCAGCTTTGAGCAAGAAGATTCAAAACATTAAAAAAAGTATTAAATAACAGATCTTCCTAATATTTTATATTACAAGATCCAAAACGCTACATAGTGACAAAGTTCTGACTCAATGGAAACAATTTGGCTAACCTCTGTCTTTGGAGAGACCGCTTAAAAGTTCCTGAACACCCTCCTTGCCTAATGTATTTTTCAGATATGTTGCAGCTGCAGCAACCTCTTCAGGAGTAACCTTGCCGTCGAAATCCCTGCAATATGGTATTAGCAGAAAGGGAAAATAAGTCTGTCATGGGAACTGTTACAAGTTTAAGTGCAATATCATAAAAAATGGGCCAATGTTTGATAGAAATAAAGTGAGCAAAGGTAGAATCATGATATAAACACAATTAAAAACCTGTCAAGTAATCGCCGACAATCTCCAATTTTTGCATCAACATCATCAATTTCCTTTTCAAGATTATGAAGCATAGCATCAACCTGAAATACAACAATATGCATTGGTGTCAATTTTTGTATGGGCAAGATTTTACCAATAAAATCCCTGAATTTAAACATGTTACCTTCTCTCTGAGTGCTAATGACACCTCATAACCTTCAGTTTCATCGTTGGCATTCGCATTTTCTTCTCGAGCAGCTCTATATGCCTTCATTGCATCTTTCTCAGAGCCTATACCCATTTTTTCCACCATGCTATTATAAAGTTCAATCTGCAAAGGCCAGAGCATAAAGCATGGCAAAAGCAATTTTACTAGGTGAACTTTAAACCAACATTAAATGGACAAACTCGGACTTATTATATGCCTAGCAAATATGTTTGCTCTGGTAAATCCAAGATAGTGCGGACGTGATGAAATATTAATACACAAAGCATTCATGATTCTACAAATCACATAAAAATAGTGCAGTTGAAGCTAGACTAAGTACATTATAAACAATATTATTAACTAACGAATCTAGCCAATTATTTTAACCGTAGAATAATTTAAATCAATAGTTTAGATGCCATGACAGTTGAAATTTGAAATTATTTAATAACTCCTAAAATCAAGGCAAAAGTCAAGTTAAATGGAAGTAATTAAACGGAAAAAGATGATTGGATAGATATATACCACAAATGAATGAATATCAAATTTTGAGTTAAAATGTCAAATGTCCCATTTACCTCTTTATTGACAAGCCTCAGGAACTCTTCACGTTCTCTACTAACAGACTGCATGCAGCAAATAATAACTCAAAAGAGTTGAAAATTAAATAAGTATATAACAATCATCAATACTATAATCACTATCAACTTTGAAGCAGTTCTTACAGATGCAGAAGCTAATACAGATAAAGCACGACTGAGCTCACATAGCTGCTCTTGCTTTTCAAAAGCTTTCTCTCTGGCTTGCACTTGTGCTTCTCTTGCCGTAGCAATAGTCATCTCTTTCAATGCCACGTCCTCTTGACTAGATTGAGATTCCTTTGTTCTGGCTTGCTTTTCTTCTTCATCTTCCTCCTCCTGTAACAAAAGTATTAATAAACATTCAATTTATGTAATACATAGGGTTTACAAATTCATGGCCTCAACTTGAGTCAGATTGCATACATGAGACTCAGTTCAAAGTCACTCTTCGTATTCACCTATTTATTCACTTATTTCTAGTCTACACGACACAGAATGAAGTTCCTGAAGTAGCAAGGGAGGTGGGTTTCATAGTTTAGGTTTGGGATTGAACTTATATCGCAGCTTTTAAAAGCTGCAAGGGAGTAGTTGATTCCCCAATAAAAAGGTTCTTTCTTCTGAAATATATTACTTCACCTTTCCAGTTTTACCCCAATATCAGCATATAGATGCAATATGTAAAAAACATCATTTCAGTAACTAATAAATCAAACATAAAATCTTATTTGTACAATTCAACACTTACAAAAAACATTCTACCTTACACTGCTGATTTTTTACACCTTAACTACTACCTGTTTTTCTAGAAACTACAACAATACAAACCAAGCTTAGGGTGGGACCTCTAGCCAACACTAGCTAAACAGCAAAAAGCCATATACTGACCTTGATCATCTCTTCCTGCATCACAAGATAGTCCAATTTCCTCCTCCTTTCTGACACAGAATCTTCAGATGGCAATGCTGCTATTCCCACTGTGTCCACAACCTCATCTGGCAGAGAAGATAATGTACTTGAACAGCTTCCTCTGGCCTCAACTTTCCAGAGAGAGTGAAGGCCCTGCACAGGGAGTCATTCCTGTGACGTGAGATCTGAGCAATATTAACTATAAACAAAGTTTTGGGGAGATATCATTTGGAAAAATAACCTTGAAAGGATCAAGAGTGAAGATGGCACTGAGTGATTGAGAGACAAATCCAACCAATCACGTAGCTGCATAAGAGATGCATACAATAGATGAGCAATTTAAGTAATCTTATTTTATATCTGAAAGCTTTCACAAGCATAAGGAAATACTATCTACTCTTCAAGTAAACTACGACTAACAGCATGTCTAATAAAAAATCTACACTGCTAAAATTGATTGCACGGTAATATTTTCTCCCTCTCACCAATTAGAATCTCTGATCCCTACTTGCCTTGCCTAAGCAGTACCCCAATTTACAACAAAATAAAAAGATGAGGAGCTTTAAAGACGGTGAAAAACCTGTTGACGCGTTTCTTCCACTGAAAATAATCCAAGCATGCCTCGCTCCCTACACTCCTCCCGCAGTTCTGCTTCTGAAAGAGACTCCACGCCCTCTGCTTGAATTAACTTATCATCCTCCTTAATCCTACCAGGAAAAAGAGTAAAAACATGTCACATAACCATCGGTACACTTACAAATGTACAACTGCAAGTTGCCATGTTAAAAATAAAAATAAAAAACTCAAGAATCTTCTATCCACATAATAATTGTTGTCATAAGAGTTATTATACACTTTATCTTTACCAAATAGCAGAACTTATATCATAATACACATAAAAATGTCCACAGCCAATTAGAAAATATAAATTAATAAGGTTTTTTTATATCATAAATGGAACATATGAGGGCTACAGCCTGCTCGTAGAAATGAATCCAGAAACTTACATATGTACGTCAAAGAAAAGATATTGAGGCCCAAACACAATGTAAGTTAACACAGGATAATCTACCAATGCAATGTTTTTTTTTCCTGCTTATTTGCATTCCTACAGTTTGTTTCCTCCATGAGTTAAGTCAGCATAGTAGCAAGTGTATTGCTTGAAGATCTAGTGCCGTCAATTTTTACCATCTTTGTTTACATAAAGGTAAAAAGGTTAAAGATTCATAAAAAAAGGAAGTGCATAAACTTCGTATAAAGATGTTCTAACCTCTGAAGCCTTCTGCGAAGCATATATCTCATATATGCATCTGTTCCAAAAGGGCTAATTCCCATATATTTGCACATATTCACTAATCGAGGCCTGACACCAACAAAAGAAAAATGCCATGTCAATAAAATCTTGTTAGGAGCAAAATTTTCAATGCAAATATGTATATATAAAGAAAGAAAGAAATAATATGTACATTGATAAAAGAAAAAAAGAAAAAAAAAAAGAACTTTAAGCAACTATGACCAGAAGGTAACCTGCTGATATTATCCAGAGTAAGTTCATCATTGAACAACTTAGCAAAACCCAAAATCTCCTCATTAGAAACTAGGGAACCTCTTCTGACCTGCGTAAAAGTTAAAAAAACGCAGTAAGGTACCCAAAAAAAAAAAAATATATATATATATATATATATATATATATATAAAAATACACAAGGTGGAGCACTGAAGCTGGACTCCTTACTTTGTTCAAAAATACATCAAGATCTTCAGCTGTTTTCTTAAGTTCCCCACTCCGTGAACTCTGTACTTCTTTTGCCATTTCTTTGGCAGTGTCTTGAAGGAATTTGGCATATTCTATCCTTGCAATTAACCTTCTTTTTAAGGCTTCCTGCATATTAAACAGTTAACATGAGCAAAATTAAAACAATACATTTAACTCAAATAGAGACTGACGCAAGCCCTTCGGCATATGATATTGTTTAGCATAGGCAGTCTACCTGAATGACAAAGATTGGCAGTATGGATTCCCTAATTATCCAATCTGACACTTCCTATTTTTTCTTTTCTTTTCCCTTGAACAATGCATGAAGATATATAATGCTAATTTGCTCTACTAAAATAGCACACAGTTCCAACAGGTAGACAAAATGCAGAGCCCATCTATCACGATATTTACCTGCTCTTTCATCTTGTCTTGAAATGTGGATGGCAACATATTGGGAAATAACTTTAAGAATACTGGCAGCAAAAATTCCATGAAAGGTACAATAATAAAAACTGCAAAAGGAACTAGCCTAAAAATGTCGGCTGTGGTGCGTGTAAGCTGCTGTCTCTCCCTTCTGGACAGACTCTTCCCACCAGCAAGCTTTAACAATAATCTTGAGCTGATCCTCACATCCGCCCATAGCAACTTAAATCCCAACCAATAGTGCCGTAATGTTGACACAAATTCCTCTTTCCAATGAATGAGCTTCTTGGTCCAATCTTCTCTGAGGTAGAAGTAACAAACCAAAGAACAAGTAAATTCAAGATCAAAAAAATTTACATTAACTAGTTGTGAATGAAACATATCATCATTGAGAGAGAATCTAACTTGCTCATAGAAGCTACAGCTTTCAATGCAGGACCAATCCCCAAAAACGTTGCCCATACTCTTTCCAATGGGGACCTAGCAGCCTTTGGAGGTTCTTGCAACTTTTTGGACTTCGCTTTGGCTTTTGCAGTTGTCAGACCTTCAACAGCTTCATCGCACTCCTCCGGAGATGCTTCCTTCCTCTCTTTAGAAACAAGTTCAACATTTTCTTCATCTTCACTTCTAAATTCCTGATGTTTAGCTGCAGCTGTGGATGAATTACGAATGGACTGTAGCATCCACCTCATCCCTATGGGATAGAAAACTTCCAACCTTCCAGTTTGAGAAGCCAAGATCATTGTTCCATTATATCCTCGTCTAAATTCTCCTATTCCTAATAAAATGTTTGAATTGTCTTTTGGTACTGAAATGACATCGGCATCCCTTATGCAATTATCATGTGTGGAGGGACAGTCTGCATTGGAGCATAAATCCTGTGACTCCAAATTCGAAAAAGCATACCAATGCCTAAGGAAACGAAAACTTTGGATTGAACTATGGCTGTTATTTATATAGTCACTAAGTAATCTCTTCCTTCTTAAAATCACTCTTGAAGCCATTACTGAACTTAAGTCTCTCTTGAAGAGCAACACAATTATATTTCTGAAGAGATGGCCAACTTCAATCGCTAGAGGCAATTTATTCAGAATTTTAAAACAAAATCTGCAGCATAAATAAACAATAACAAGATTAAGTATATAGTACGAGCAATGTTCTATTTTATGAGGTTCATTACTGAACCCTTATATTTAAATCCATTTCACTCCCTTTAAACTCTTCCATTCCAGCCCTCTTTTCACACTCTCTTCTATTCCAGCTCTCACTTCATAGTCATAGTTATACATTACACATATATTTATACAAAATCCTCACAAAAAGAGGTGTAAATGAATAATTGCTTACTATTAATAATAATTATAATATAAATAAATAAATAAATAAATAAAATTGGAGAAAAAATTAACAGGCAGTAAATGAAATAAAATTGATTACATATAGTTATATGGGATTTTGTCTAAAATAGTTGTTTTCCTTAAGATAGTTTAAAAAAGGACCATTGAGTGTTAAAGTTTAAAAATGGGCTTTTTTTAACTGCCCACCTGAAATGGGATTTTGGTAGCCGGTAACTCATTTGTAAACAAAAAAAAGAATTATAAACCGTTTGAAAGAATTGGAACAGTTCCAAACGTTTGCACGACTCTGTCATTACTATCTCATTACTCTCCACTCTCTATTATCGAATCTCCCACAAATTTTGTTGAGGAAGAAGACGAACAGTAAGAAATCGAGGACGCACAAAACACTCAACCATTACTATCTCATTGTTCAGCTCTGCATTATTCGGTAAGTTTTTCAAAGAAATTTGTCTTCTCTGCACGAAACACTCTCTAGTCATCTTCATGTTTGAGCTCTGCAGTTTGGTTTTTATATGGTCCATGTTGAAACTCAACGAAAATCCCTTATTTTTGTATGGTTTTTTATAAAATGTTGGTTTAAGGTTAAATGTTTATGTAAAATGTAGGTTTTGTAATATTGGGATTTTGTAATTATGGATGGATAATCTGATTTCTGGTATATCTAGTAGTTATTCATGAATAACAGTAGGAGCATTGAACAAAATGGGTATATCTGGGGGTATATCTTGTATATCTCGGGATATATCTGGTATATTTCAGTATATCTGGGGGTATATCTCGGTATATCTTTGTATATCTTTGGTATATCTCGGTATATGTCTGTATATCTCGGTATATATGGGGTATATGTCTGTATATCTCGATATATCTCGGTATATCTGGAATATATTTCGATATATCTCAGTGTATCTCGGTATATCTGTGGTATATCTCGATATATCTAGGTATATTGGTCTATTTCTATAAGTTTCCCTCATATGAACCTAAATTTAATGTATTTTTATGTTGCTTTAATTTGATTGATGTTTTTTGCAGTATATATTGTAATTTTGGAAGTCCTGTTCACAAGTATTAATTAAATTGGTTTCCGTACATGTTAAATATGCAGGATATGGCAGGAAAATCAACGTTCGTTCCTTATGTCTCTCCATCTGAGTATTATGTTCGTAAAATAACCAACATATCACGTCTTCAGAATTTTGCAACATTAAAAACGACCCTAGAAGGGTTTGGATTACTTCAGAAGTTTGAGGGCTTATGTTTTGGTTTCATCACAAGGATGAAACATATCGAGTTCACAGCTGGATTGTTGCATCATATATTACTGATGCAAGATAGAGATCAATCGGGGAAAGAGCTCCGAATTATTGTGGATGGTACACCCCACCTATTTGGATTTGAAGAATTTAGCCTAATGACTGGTATGATGTTTATCGGTGAGGAAGAAAGTCCACAGCAAAGTGGTCGGTTGCGAAGAAATTACTTCAAGATCGACAAGACAATAAAGAAAGTCGACCTCGAGAAGGTATTCGCAAACCTTCCTCTGTCCACCGAGCCTGAGGATGTGTTGAGGTTGGCCCTCATATATACTTTGGAAATAATACTTTTGGCTGATCATAATCTGAGGGTCATTAATAATGAATACTTGGACTTAGTTTGATGCGAACCGCTCGCCACGACTCCTATGACCTCCAAATCACGCGGCTTGGCAACCACAAGAAATACGGACAATGACCCGACACCAATGTTAGCACGCAGATTCTACAAAGAACGCTCAACTATGATAGCAAAGAACTCACCTCCACCTTTGGATATACGCACCACGAGCCGAGATAAGGCGAAACGCCACAAAGGGTTGCTAGTTCCTTTGATAAGTTTCTTGATAGAACAAGAGAAGCACTTGTGCTCTCTCAATTTTGAAATCACTTTAAAATCTATTTCATTGATGAAAATTCATATTCATTGATTGATTCCTTTACAATGGCAGCTGCCTTACATATATATAGACACAAAGAAAACCTAAAAATTGTCTCAAGGAATCCTAGCCATTGATCTGGATCCAATGGTCCAAAAATTACAACATTTTGAATCCTCGCCGCAGCGGGGAATCATTCATGCCGCGGCGCGCCCTATTCTGTTTGCCACCCGCAAAGCCTCTCCGCGGCGCATAACAGTTCATGCCGCGGCGCGCATATTCTGGATCTGCTCGCAGGTCTGGCTGTCATGCGCGCATGTCCGTGTCAGCGCGCATGTCCGTGTCAGCGCGCAGGTCTGGCATGTCAACGCGCGCACGTCTCGGCCAGTCCTGGTCATGCCGCGGCGCATGGAATTTCATGCCGCGGCGCACATGCAACCTCGGTCCAAAACAGAAACCTTCTCGCCGCGGCGCACAAAATCTATGCCGCGGCGCGCTTGTTTCCCTCAATCCAAAACAGAACGCCTTGTGCCGCGGCGCACCAAATCCATGCCGCGGCGCGCATGTGTGACAATTTCTCCCCCCAATGCAGAACCTTCCTCGCCGCGGCGCACAATATCTATGCCGCGGCGCAACTCCAATTTTTGGGATTGCCACTTGCACTCTTCTCCTTCACTTCCATGGTGCTTGCATGCTTGTTTTTGATGTTGCATGCCATTTTGCACCTTCTTGAGGCCCTTCTCAAGGAGCGGCTCTCGGCGCGTGTCGGGCCGACTTTGGGAGGGGGTCCGGTTCGTATCATAGTTGAAGACCTTGACAAGTTTAATATCTACCCCTGGGGTAAGATAGTATATGACTTCACCGTTAGAAGGTTGAAGAATGTTAATCTCCAAAAGGTTGGAGGGGTTGCTACAACTTACAGTGTCTATGGTTTTTGTTGGGCATTACAAGTTTGGGTCTACGAGGCCATACAGGTGGCTGTTACTGATTTAGCCACCTGTACATCTCCTGATGCATTGCCGAGGATACTACGCTGGGAAAACGAAAAGAAGGGGCACTATTTGAAGTTCTGGGACCTAAACCATAAAATCTTCTAGCGTTCAGATGTAAGTTTGTTGCATATATGTTTTTGTTATTAATTTTATTTTATTTTTATTTTCGATTGTACTTAAATAACTTTATATGTTTCCATTGTATATGATACAGTTTCATATGCTGACGAGACTCACTCCTAATGAAAAGGAAAGAAAGAGTCCATACTTCATTTCGGCACAACAATATGCGAGTGATGTACGTGGTGGTGTGCCGAACGTCAGTGGAATGGATGATGAGTTGCCTTCCAAAGGCGATGAACATCATCATCCATCTGGTCACAGTGATGATAAGAGTGACCCTATCCCGGAAGTCCAAAAAGATCAACCTTCATCTCATTCATCAACTTCCATTATGGAGGTAATATAATACGGCACATATAAAACCCTTATTTCTAATGTGATTATGTCATTGTAACCCTGTACGAATAAATTTTTATCGTATTTTAGGTGTTGCAAGAGCTGCGAGATTTGAAGAATGAGGTGATCTCAATAAAAGAAAACCAAATTTGGATAAAGGATGTATTGAAGAAGTTGTTAAGACAACAAAAAAATACTTCAACAGGGGAAGAAACAATGAAACCTGCTGGGAACTCGTCCAGGGTCAAAAGTGTCCCACGTTTTGACCCACGTAAGGTTGAAGCTGTACATATTTCTGTGGACGAAGAAGTTGTGACGTCCATGGAAGAAGAGCCAGTAGTGGCTACTTCTATATGCAAAGAAATTATTCTGTTCACCACGGAACAAATTGGTGAGGAAACTAGCAAGGTTCATTCTGATAAGGATGAAGCATCAGTGGGTGTCACTGAAGAATGTCCCACTGAAGTGAACCTTGGAAAACAGCCAGTTGATGGGTCCGAAGTAGATGATAAGTTGACAAGTCTGGATGTGTCTACTTTGGAAGTAATTTTAGAGGCTGCCCCTATAATGACTGGTACCTCGTCAGTGCGATTAGGATCGCTAACATCCAAGGGCGTTACATCCACTGACACATCCGCACCATTTGGTACAGTAGGAGGAAGAGAAAAGTTAGTCCCTCCCTCAAATCTCCATATGTGCAGCCCAAGAGAAAATCTGGTATATCAATTTGGTCTAAACAATCGGATGAAGCACAACAGCCTAGCCTTTATGATCCGATGAGAAGCTTGGATGAATCCAGATATACTTTCTTCTTGGAGTGGTAATATAATAATTTTAACGACAACCAGTATGTATATCCTACTACATTTAGTTTTCGTTATTCATCTATGTTAACTTGTTTTTTACCCACGTAATATGGTTACTTACTCATTTATTTCTTATTGCCAAAATGTAGGGAAAGTATTAATGTTGGTTGGCCAAGTAAGAGTATGGCTAACTCTTCCTGGTTTCATCGTATATTGAAACCACAATCATCCTTACTCAATGAGGTACATGTTTTTGGTATTTTAATTTTTTTGTATAATGGATGATGTGAACTTTGGTGTATACTTTGTTATTAAACATTTCATATTGTAAAATAAACTAACAACACAATTGGTATATTTGGTACGTACCTCAATTGGCAAAATAACTTCAGCACATAGATTGTGGACTATGGCTATTGAGGAAGAAAGAGGAACTTCATCCACACTTGTTCCCAAAGAACAATTGGACAACAGTAGACTCAACGTTCTGTGTAAGACTTATACTTAGTACATCCGTTCATTAATTATGTCATTTTGTTCATTTTTCATGTCATATATCCCAAATCCCCCATATCTAACAATTTCCATATACTACTATATTGAAAATGTAGACTTACATCGATGCAAGTGGAAGTCAATGGAAGAAGGTGAAGAAGAATGACCAATTCTAATTCTGGAATGCAGATAAGAAGTGGTTGGATTACGTCACTGGTAAAATCCTTGTAAACTTATTGCGTATAGTATATCTCGCATCTATTAAATTTAAAATTATATAATAATATAAATTTTATATGTTTTGAAGCAGGTGTCCGCCCTGAATTTGGTAAACCATGGACTCGTGTGAACAATATATATGGTGTTATATTGGAGAAGGGTCATTGGATCGCTTTTGGATTTGACATCAGACAACAACAAATTGACATCTATGATTCACTTCCTAAACACATAAGGGATGGAACTCTGAAGAAAAGGTTACATAACTTATGTGTTATGATCCCAAACTTGATTAAAACCTTGGAAGTGGTTGAACATGACATCAAAGACCAGTGGCCCATTTATCGTAATGCGATAGCTGTTCTACAGCAGGTTGAAGTGTAAGTATATTATATCGTTTCAGTAACATTTAATTAGTTGGTATATAAATTAATATAGAGTTATATTGCGTTACGATTAATATTTATTTTCTTAAATATATTACACAGGGGTGACTGTGGCATATATGCGCTCAAGTTCATTGAGTATTTAGTAAATGAGAAGCCACTGATTCACATCAAAGACGAGGCAATTGGTTTCTTTAGGAAGAAACTTTACTGTGAACTGTTCTTTGCGGACGATGATTACATCATTGTTTAATCTGGTATGAAGGCCAAAGTGAACAACGAATTGATCGCTTTTGTGTTGCAAAACCTTTATTATTATTCAATTATGTCTGTCTGGTTTCACTTATTTGTTTGTGCATGTTGAAACTGAAACCAATCAATACTTTTAATCACTTCCGTTTTATTTCTTTTATATTATATCATCAATAATTTGGTTATATTTTGTCTGTGCACACATATATATATCATAATCTGATTTGTCCCACTAAATTCAGTTTCTGTGGTGAGATGTGCGCAATGAATTGTCAAAAAACTATTAGCAGATGAGGCCAAAGTGAACATAGTGCGTGCCGCACCTGGGACAAGTAAGATTTTCTATCATTTGATGTTTAGTCCCTATTGGATGGCACAACCGTTATGAGTTATATTTCTGTTTCTGAATTTGGTATTTTATCTGGTATATTTTCTGGTGCCTTATGGTAAAATTCTAATTTTTTGGTAGGTTCTAAAGAACTCCAAAAGGTTGTAATCTTGCTGTTGACATATGGAGCCTTGGATGCACTGTATTAGCAAAGGCTACAACAAAGCCTACTTACAGTGCGTGAAAGTCATGTGTGGTTTTCTGGATGTTTGCATCGATGATATGCTGCAGAATTGCTTAGGATATCAACTTTAAATTATAGTTTAGGCTTAGTTTGATGACATCGTCATTTTCTTATTGTAAAACTTATACTATCTGTTTCCTTAATGCTTAGCAGGCTATATTTCATGTTTGTAAATTTATGATTGCATATTATATTCATATTCCTGCATTGCGGTAGAAGTAATTAAACTAGTGGTCAATTGTGTACTAGTTGTACTTCAACAATCCTTGCAAATAATAAAATTTTCAGATTCGGTTTTGGTTACAATTTATTCCATCTGTTACTGAAATTGTGACATCTGGTAATTCTGGTATAATTTTTTCATATTCTGTCTGGTATATGTGGTATATCAAACATGTATATCTGGTATATCTGGGGGTATATCTGGTATATTTGGGGGTATATCTCAGGGTATATCTGGGAGTATATCTCATATATCTGGTATATCTCAAGGTATATTTGGTATATTTGGGAATATATCTGGTATATCTCGATTTATGTTAATATACGTGGTACATAAAAATTCAGATACAGATAATATAACACTTGAAATCATACTAAATTATGTGGTACATAAAAATGTTCATTTTTGAGAAGATAGGGAAGGTTCTACAATCATCTGACGAAAAACATTACAAGTCCTCCTGTTATGACCACTAATTCCACACCGACTGCACAATATTAACTTCTTTATTACTTCCCCACGTGAAAGTATGCGTCGCTTTCGTGGTCTGCCAGATTTTTTCTTCGTGTTGGGAGGAAGTTCAACTAGGTCTATGATTTCTGGTGGAATGTCCCACTCACCATTGTCAGTTGCTGGAAATATAGCCTCCGCATATGCGATAATATAACAATTGACTGTGTATAATCGGTCAACAAAGGAATGGACATCAACATCTTGAAAACGGGCGGCTGCAATGGCATGACAACAGGGGATTTTGTGAACATCAAATTCCCTGCAGCTACAATTTCTGTTCAGTAGATCAACATCGTCACTAGTATCACCATGTACAACCTAATATCATATAAATGAACTCGTTACATTATGTATAATGCAACGAGTAAAATGTAAAACACACTTGCTATTAAATTTACATATATAAATATTTAATAACAATAAAGTGTTGTACGAATCCCATACCTGAAAAACATGTGCATTAATTCTGAAAACCCTGTACCTTAAGGACTTATTGTGATTTGCACGCATAATTGATTCAACCTCATCGGTAAGGAATTGAGTTCCCCATCTCATCCCAACCTCCCTACGTTCGACAAACCAATGCTGTATTTTGCTACGGTAGTACTCAGCAAGCATGGTTATAGGCAACTCACGAGCAGATTTCATGACATTATCAAATGATTCTGAACCATTTGTGGTCATTATACCGTATCTATTTCCTGGGAAATGAAATCTTGACCACTTCTCTCTACCTGCTTCCAATAAGTACTTCTCTATGTCAGGATCGATCTGTCTCAAATCCCCCATGTATTTGTCAAATTCACGCTTCGTATACGCCCTTGCGCAACATCTGAACAAAGGTGTGATATCAGGATTCTTAAATTTGTGGTTTAAATTCATCTCCATGTGAAATGCACAATATCCATGCAAAGCATTGGGGAACGCTTTCAGAACACATTGTATAATACTTTGGTGTCTATCTGAAACAATAACAAGATCATCAATGTGCCCAAATATGTGTGATAGTTTTAACAAAAACCATTCCCAGGCTTCATTATTCTCAGAATCTCCAACCCCAATGGCCAATGGATATATGTTGTTATTTCCATCAGAAGCATTTGCTACGAATAATGTCCCAGCATACCTACCTGTTACGAATGCACCATCAACTGTAATTACATGTCTTATACAAGATAAAAATCCTCTGATACATGGACCTAGTGCCATAAAAAAGTACTTAAATCTTCCGAACTGGTCAACTTCAATATGTGTGACGCTACCAGGATTTCTTTCCTTCAAAACATGACAGTAGGAAGGAAGCTTCAGGAAAGATTCCTCTTCACTGCCACGTAGCAACCTCAGAGCCTTCTCTTTAGATCTGTATGCTGTGGTGTAACCAATCTCAATCCCAAACTCATTTTTACAATCATCAATAATATCTTTGGGCTTATAAATTCTTCCTGGTCGCACCAACTTCATTTTTATGGCATTTCCTATCACTCTTGAGGTCGCAGTCCTATTCTTCCTCATGTAATTGTTAGGATCACAAGTATGTCTTGATTCGTATTCTTTTACCCTGAACCTATCTGATCCAGTGATCCTATTACATCTAATCATCCAAGTACAACTAGATTGAATGCAACGTATCAGAACACGGTCTTTCTTACTAGTCAGTGTCCTCGTCTCAAATCTGTTTCTTATGGCATAAAGACCGACATGTGTGGTGAAATCTATCTTATTGTCAAACACTTGATCAACTTTCAAATCAAGCTCAACATGTGCCACAGACGACGAAACGTCACCATTAGAAATAATCTGTGTGGGTGTACTTGATGGACCGATACGTAATTCATTATTGCCTCCAATTACAGTTCGTCCTTCAGATTGGGATAAACTATTTACAGATTGATCTCTAACAATGAGCCTTTCTGGTTCAACTTGTGTCCTTTCATTATCAATTGCATGCAAACCTTCCATTGAGGTCATATCATGATCAACGTTTTCGTTGACAGGACCACCTTGTAATTCATATTCTCTAATCATATCAATATGTCCATCATCACCCATTTGCAACATAACTAAATTGTGATCTACATCATCACCAATACTATCAAGTACATTATCGCAACGTGTATTTAGATTTTGAGATCCTTCGTGCCCATTAGTATCGCTCAAGTAATTTACATTACGGCCTCCGGTATTAAAAAGTTGCTCATGGCAAATAGAATGACTTGTACCTACAGATCTTATTTCATTTTTTGTGACATATAGAACAGCCTTCCTTTGATTATCTTCAACATGAAGGTCAAAAAACTCATCCAAGTCTTCATCATCACCAATTAAAACAGTAGGTAATGTCAAATCATTCTTATAGAAGTATCTCACTGAAAGTTCATACTTGAACTTATCGATCTTTAACTTCAGAAGCAACTTTTCTTTAAGTTCATTATACTTAAATCCCTTTTTTATCTTTATCACCGAACCTTCACCTCCTCGATATACTTCTTTATTATCCTTCAATGACCACTTACCATTATGAATGATTAGAATACTAAGGCTATCCATTCTGTAAAATGTTTAAAAATAATTAGGTCTATCTCATTCAAAAATACGTAAAGTTTAATTGATATATGAAATAATATACAACATATTGAACAACAATATCAGTATATAACATATATACCAAATTAAATGCTTAATAGATGGAGATATACCAACATATACATAGATATACCGAGATATACCAACATATAAAGAGATATACCAAGATTTACGAAGATATACCGACATATCCCAAGAAGATATACCAAAATATAACAACATATATCGAGATATACCGAGATATACCCCAAATATACCAAGATATACAGAGATATACCCCAGATATACCGAGATATACCAAATATACCCAGAGATATACGAGATATACCCCGAGATATACCAGATATATCCCAAAATATACCAGATATATCCCCAGATATACCAGATATACCCCGAGATATACCAGATATACCCCCAGATATACCGGATATACCCCCAGATATACCCCCAGATATACCGAAAATACCAGATATATCCCCAGATATACCAGATATAAAAAACTGAATATAGCAGAGTTCATTACACGCGGCCAAAAATACACTTCGATTAATGATTATTGATTTGAGGTAACAGTTTAATACGGTTTATCAACCAAAAATCTCTTTAAATAACACCCATATCAGTTCCTCGCGAAAGTATCAACCAAATAGTTGGCAATTTTTCGAAAATAGATCACTCCCAATCGCATATTTCGGTATTATATTATTTACAAACCCTGGTACAAATTTCAACATTTACATCCTAATAAAAAGTGCAAATATTGTTGGAAAATATTACTAACCTCATTTTTGAAATTTTTTCCAGGATGAGACGCAACAATAGAGAGAAAATCAGTGAAGAGAAAAAGAGAGGGTGCGTAAAAAAGGAGGGAGAAGAAGAAAGAAAATTACTTTGGTGGGAAACTAAATCTACCCAACCAAACCGGCTACTGGAAGAGTAAATAGAATTTTGCCCATTTTTAAACTTTAACACAATTTTGCCCTTTTTTAAACTATCTTAAGGAAAATGGCTATTTTAGACAAAATCCCTAGTTATATCATACAATAAATGGATTTCCGACGCAAAAAGCACTCACAATTTTTTTTTTTGGGGTCAAAAGAGAACATTTTATTACATTGCAGCAAAGTTGATACACATAACAATGTCATACAAACAATACACCACCACCTCCACTAACCCAAACATTAGATACTAACACATAGCAACACGAACGAGAAAAACCAAGGACACCAAATAAGGCCTGAAACTAAGCTAAACAGCCACGACCAAAACAGAGATAGCTGCAATCAACTGCGTCAGGCTTTATAAACTCTTGTATACTGCAAACAAAATAATAGGAGAAGAACTAAAACATAACCACTAACAGAATCGAACCAAATGATAGAACAAAATCGTTAGCAGAAAAATTACTTAAATATCCTACGCCCGACGAAATAGAAATGAAACTCCGACCAAAATGATTCATAACAATTATTCTTAAAAGATAATGAGAAAATGTAGAACAGCTCGAGTTGTAACAATGAAGAAAAGACTTACTGGAGAAGCAACGAACCAAAAATTGCAGATGGGAAGAAAAAAGAAATGAAGTTAGGGTCTTAAAGCCCAGAGTGAGACGGTGAGAGTGAGGTTAGGTTTTAGTAAGGTTTTAAGCTTTTACTATATAAAATAAATTACCAATTATCTTGTACTAAAAAGATATGTTAAAAGTATATTTAATTGCAGCATATTAAAGCATAGTGTTTTTAATATTAAAAATATATTTTATTAAATAATTATACATATTAAAAAAAGTTCAACTATATGAATGATCGTTAAATTATTTCATATTTTATATTTTATTCTATTTATTATTATTTTATACTTTGGTTATTTATTTTTAATTTCAACATTTTAGTCTCTTATTTTTTTTTTATAACTTGGTTGTAAGTGTCAAAGTTAAAAACAAAGGGGACTAAACAATAAAAAAAATATTAAGTAAATCAAAGTGTGAAAATTACAAAATAAAAAGGATAAATTATAAAATAAAAAAAAAAAAAAACAATAAGAGGACAAAGGTATAAAATGTAAAAAAATTTAAATCATTTATATAATTTAGCCTAAAAGTAATAATCACAATTTCTTATTTGTTGTAACGCATCACAGTATTGAATATCCACGATGTCAATTATATGCCTATAAAATGTTCGTCTTACTTGTTATTATAATAGCTTCAAATTTAACTAGAAACATGACGGTTTTCACATAATATTTTTAATTTGAATGGTGTGTCACAATTTAAATTATTTGTTTATATATAATTAAAAATTTATTAATAATGTTAATAAAATATAGTTTATTATGAATATAAAATGAGCAATTCATACTTTTGGTATTGAAGCAACAATATTTAAATATGTGAAAACATTATTATCATTTTAAGTTAAGTTAGATTGTAAAAACATAGGAAAAAAAAAAAAAAAAGAAGAAGGCCCTCTTTACATTCCTTAGAGTTATACATTTTGCAACTACAAAAAAGTTAGAAACTCTAAAGATATGACATATATACTACGTAATTTTTTTTTTTTTTTCAAAAAACACATCATCAAAGATAAAGAAGTGGATAAAAAATAGAACAGTCATCACACACGCACATACTACGTACTTATTTAATAGATTTATAAATCATGTTTACATATATTATAGATGCAGAATATAAAAAAAAAATAAAGTTATTAATATTATTGTTTGAGTTAAGTCGTAAATTAAGTAACTCTTTGTCAAATATTTTTGTCTTTGCTCAAGATGGTAGGCAATACTTAGCCTCATTATCCACAGAATAAAACAACTTCTTTCAAGGATCTTCATTGCACTGTTAAAAACTAAAATACTACACTTAAAAATTAAAATGTTGCTTGAAAATAAAAAATAAAAAAGAAATGTATTTTATAGGTTTTTATCTTGTAAAGAGGAAATATAAGAGAGATTTCCGTAAGTGTTTTCGTTGTTTTAGCTGCAATTATTACTATAAAAAATACTAAGGTCACTGCCTCTATTTATAGGTAAAAATTGGTAACGATCATAAAAATAACAAATAATTTGAGAGAGTCAGAGTGAGGATAATAGGAGAGAAATAAGAGAGAGAAAGACTTAGCCGTGGGAGTGAAATATACATTTTTCTGACTAAGCCTTATCAAACAGAATTAAAAAAAAAATAAATAAAATAAAATTTATTTAAAAAATAAAATGTTGCCACCTCATTGCACACTCTCGACCTGCCAGCTAAATGGCAGCGTGCTCATGAGAGATAAACCAACAATTGCTTATTTTCTCTTCTCTCTACCAATTGCCTATAACAACAATAGTTGTTATGAAAAATACTGAATCCATTGCCTCTATTTATAGGAAAAAATCATAAACAATCATAAAAATAACAGGTGATTTTGAGGAAATCATGGGTGAAGATAATGGGAGAGAAACATGAGAGAGAGAGAAAGACTTGGTCGTGGGAGTACAACAAATATTTTTTCTAACTAAGTCTTATTTGATGAAATTAAAAAAATAATTAAATAAAATAAAATTTATTTAAAAAATAAAATGTTGTCACCTTACCATACTCAACTCGGCCTACCAGACGGTAGTGTGATCGTGAGAGGTAAACCAATAATTGCATATCTCCTCTTTCCTCTACTAAAGTGGGTAGGGCCCAACCTCAAGTCTAAATCCAACATCTTATATGTACCTCCAAAGAATTGTAAAAAAATAATGTGGGACAATATGGATAGGGTAAACTCATAATAGACACTTTTCTCTTTTTTTCAAAATTTAATTTTTTTCCAACAATCTCCCACTTAAATTTTTAAAAAATAGTTTTCATCAAACAATTAATCAAAATATAAGATTGTGCATCAATAGAAGATATCTTTTGACTTGAACCTTTGCATAGTTAAGATGTTTAAGAATACACTAGAATAATTCATAGTTTTGAACTCTATCTCTAATAATATTACACACACAACCTTTTCAATGTGTAGTTCAAAAAGTTCTTGCTTAACAGTCATGCACATCTATCCTAGTATAGTAAGGTGGCGTTTGGTTCGCTGAATGTAATCGTAATCGTAATGGAATGGAATGTAAAGGAATCAGTATTACGATTACAGTTTTTGGTTTAGTCACTGTAATCAAAAAAAGAATCAGTATTACAGTGTTTGGTTTGACAACTGTAATGTAATGGAATAGAAAAAAAAATTATATAATTATTTTAAAAATACAATTTCAAAAATAATACAATTTAAAAAAAAAAGACAATTAAAAAAATACAATGTGTAAACAACAATTAATAAAAAAATACAATTTAAAAAAAATTACATTCAGAAAAAATACAATTTTAAAAAAAGAAATACAATTTCAGGAAAAAAAAAAAAAAGAAGCCAAAATCACAATGGGCTGGAGGCGAGGAAGTGAGGGCGACGACGCGACGGCGACGAAGGCTGGACGGACGCGAGCTGGACGGGGGCTGGACGGCGATGCGATGGGCTGGACGGAGACGCGAGCTGGCGGCGATGCGATTGCAGGGACGGTGCAATGGCTGGCTGGACGCGAGCTGGCCGGGACTACGACGCGAGCTGGAGGCGATGGCGATGGCGATGGCTGGCCGGGACGACGACGCGAGCTGGAGGCGATGGCGATGGTTGGCCTGCGACGACGACGCGATGGCGGAGGACGCACGGGGAGGACGCGGGCTGGGACGCACGCGATGGCTGATTCCCCTGGCACTGTTCAGTAATGTAATCCTTTTTCCTCCTCCTCCAATGTGTAATCCTTTTTTCCTCTTGTATTGTAATTGATTACATTACATTACATTACATGTGTTTAGGCAAACCAAACAATGTAATGTGCTGAATCAATTACATTACACCTCTTATTACACCCAACCAAACATGGGGTAAATGTTTGAGTAAAATTTACCCAAAATTTTATAGGTGACCACACTTTTATATTCACATAGGCGAATCTATCAAGAGTATTCTTGTAGCTATGTACTATACTTTACATAGAATATAGAATTCATTAAGAGTTAATAATTAACTCATCCTTCTATTGTTTCAAGAATTCATGCTTCTAATATTATAGAATATAATTTATAATAGCATAACTCATCTCATATCACTTTATGATTTGCTATTACTCGTTGAAATTTCTTGGGATCTACAGTCCATAAGTTGGGTTACCGTCATAAATGACTTATCACTTTATACGCTTTAGTCTCATTCCTTCCAAGTTTTAAAAATCTTCTCTCTAGCTAGTCCTTTGGTCAAATGATTAGTCAAATTATCATTAATGCTCACATGATCCACTCTAATAGCTTTTTTAGAGAGAAACTCTTTAACAATATCATGTTTATGACGTATCTTTCAACTCTTGCCATTATAAAAAAGATTTGCATCTTTGCAATAGCCGCAATACTATCACAATAAATCAAGATAGTTAGAATCAGTCTTTTTTATGAAAGAATTTCAATTAACAAACTTCTTAACTAACTTGCTTCTTCACTTGCAGTAGCTACTATTATCATCTTAGATTCTATTGTAGATTGATCCAAAATAGTTTGTTTCTTAAACTTTCAAGAAACAGCTCCAACAATTATGCTAAATATATAGCAACTAGTTTCCTTGTAGTTTTTTAAAAGAATGTTCCAATCAACATCACCATATCCTTCTAGAATAGTGGGAAACTTCTAATAATGTAATCTAAGATTCATAGTTCTATTTAGGTAATTCATGACCCTTTCAATAGCATGTCAATACTCTATACTAGGTATATTTGTAAACCTACATAGTACTCCTACAACATAAACTATATCAAACTTAGTGCAATCAGTAGCATAACGTAGGTTGTCAATGAAGCTCGCATACTCAAATTGTCGAACATCGTCTTCAGTATTTTTGAACAACTTCACACTATGATCATAATGAATACATATAGGTTTGTTGTTAAAATAATTATATTTCTTTAAGATCATCTCAATATAATGAGATTGATCTAAAAAAAAGTTCATTTTCAAACCTAGTGATCTTTATTCCAAGGATCATGTTTGCTTTTCCGATATCTTTTATATCAAAATAGCACATAGCAAATTTTTGACATTATTTATGACATGCACATTAGAACCAAAAATAAGCAAGTTATTCATATAATGACATATAATAGTGCAAATGCCATTTTCATATTTATATTAAATTCATTTATCACTTTAATTTACTTTGAAACCATGTGAAATAACAAGATTATCAAAAAATTTATGCTATTGCTTAGGTTTTTCAAATCATGTAGAGATTTGTTTAATTTGCAAACTTTACTTTCTTGACAAGGAATAACAAAACCTTCAAATTAGTCCATGAAAATCTCTTTTTCTAAATCACAATTTAAAAAAATAATTTTAACATTCATTTGGTGACAACGAGATCATAAATAGTAGCAAGAGAAAAAAGCACATATATAGAAGTTATTCTATTAACAAGCAAATAAGTATCAAAGAAATCTATATTTTTCTTTGCCTATACCCTTTAGCTATAAGACGAGCATTGTATTTATTAACAACCATCAGTTTCAATATCTTCTTAAGTATCTATTTATAGCCTATTGCCTTGCAATCAAAGATAAGTCAACTAAATGTCAAGTTCTATTAGACTCGAGTCATTTCAGCAGTAACAGCTTCTTTCAATAAGTTGATATCTAAAGAAGACAAAGCTTCTTGAAGAGTTTTGATCTTCTTCTAGAGTATAAGTATAAAAATTAAATCTATAATCCTCAGTGATTCGAACTTGCTTACTTCTCTTAAGTTTAGAATATAATTTCTCATTTGATTTATTAGTTTTAATCATAGGCAAATTATTAGAAATCGAGCTCCCACTGTTCTTCAATTTAAAAGAAAATCTATGTTTATAAAAATCAACATCATTTGATTCAATAATATGATAATTCAAGTCAAAGAATGTATAAGCTTTACTATTCACATCATATCCAATTAACATATGCTCTTCTAGCAAGTTTATTTTTTCTAGGATCAAGAATACGAACATAAGTCAAACAGCCCCAAGTTCTAAAATTAGATAAGTTAGGTTTTTTATTTTTTAAAATTGCATAAAGAGAAATTTTACTTTTAGATTTAAGAACTCTATTAAGCACATAATAAATAGTCAATAAAATTTCTCTATACTAATGAAAAGCAGCACCAAAGTTTAATAAAATAGCAACAACTGATTCAGTAAAAGTTATAATTTTTTTTCTAACTTTGCCATTCATTTTTGGAGAATAATGTGCAATTTTTTCATAAATGATTCTATAGACTTTATAAAATTCATTGAAAATATTGAAATCATATTTAGTGCCTTTATCACTACAAAATCTTTTTATTTTTTTATTAAGTTAATTTTCAATTTTAGTCCATAATATTTTAAACATGTCAAATGCTTCACTTTTATTCTTCATAAAATACACATAAGTATAATTAGAACAATCATTAATAAAAGTAGTAAAATGGTGTTTTTTATTTCTAGTCAAAACACCATCAAGTTCACAAATATCATAATGAATTAAAATCAAGTGGTTCAAATTTTGTAAGTATTGATTTATGTGAGGTTTTGGTATTTTAGGTTGATTACAAAAATTATATTTTTTAGAATCATTCAAAGATAATTTAGAAATGAGTCTTAAGCTATTTATGTTTTTAATTATGTGTTTATTAACGTGACAAAGTCTAGCATATTAAGTATTGAAAGAGCACAACATGTAAAAAGAATGAGAAACTTATTTATTTTAACATTTAATTTGAACATTTTATCAATGACATACAATTTCCTAACAAAAATATTATTCTTAATTATTGTATACAAATCAGCCCAAATTGTTTGAGTAAATCCAACTTTGTTAAGAAGATAATCCAAATTGAATTCTTTCTCATCTTTGGAGTATGCAGAACATCCTTCAATAAGATATTTTTTTTAAAGGTAAACTTTAATTCCACCTCACTAGTACTAGCAATTATAATGGAGTGGGAATTACCCAATAACACTTTCTTGTTCTTAGTTTCAAAATAGGACTTGAACAAATCATAGTCATAGCAAACATGATGAGAAGTACTAGTGTCTACCCCACCACCCCTCAAGGCAGAGTGAGGCCTATTCTGGCAGTTCCTAGCCAAATGGCCTGGCCTATTACAATTATAACATATAAACGTGTCATTTCTTGGAGGTTTGATGTCCATTATGTGCAGGATTTATGTTGCAATTTTGATTGTTGCGGTTCTAGTTAGTATTGCTATTCTGATTGTTCATATTTCTCTCTTTAGAATTCAGAATTACATAGATGGATTTCTTATTAGTATTGTTGTTGAAAACAATAAGTATTTCATCTCTTTGATCTTGTTTCCAAGCTTTCTCTTCAATGCGAGAAGGGTAATAAGACTTTCTAATAAAAACTCTTTAGTTTTGTACATAAGAACATTTTTAAAGTCTTTTCATGTAGGGGTAATTTATCAATTAAAACAACAACCTAAAATTGTTTATCTAAAGATATACCTTCAGATGTTATTTCATGTGCTATCTTTTGCAGTTTATATGAATGAGCTTCCACATATTGGTCATCAATCATTTGGTATTTCAGGTATTGACTAACCGCATACTTCTTTATTCTAGCCTTCTCAATGTCATATTTCTTTTGCAGTGCATCCTAAATTTCCTTAGCAAATTTATTAGAATTATAGTAGTCATATAAATCATCAGACATACCATTGAGAATGAAATTCTTACAAAGGAAATCATTTTCTACCTAAGAGTTATTATAATATTTAGTTTTAGTTTTAGTAAGTTTATCATGCAGGATAGGTTTTGCAATAGTACATCTATAGGCCACCTTTTTCATGGTAAGAAAAAAAAAACATTTTATGCCTCCATCTTTTAATATGTAGCCCCTCAAAATGAAAGGATTTGTTCATAACAGCAAAAATCAATTCAGCAGATATAACAGATGAAAAAATCTTCTTAAAATTGTTGATGTAGAATATAAAAAGGAAAGAAGTTACCAGTATTATTGTTTGAGTCGAGTAGCAGACTAGGTCACTTTTCTTTAAGACATTTCGCGGCTCTGTCCAAGATATATAAGTAATACTCAGCCCTGTCGTCCCTAGGATTAAACAGTTAAAAAAATCACCTCTATCTTGGACCTTCACTACACTGTTGAAGACCATAATACTACATTTAAAAATTAAAAGGTTGCTCGAAAATAAAGAAGAAATTAAAAAACTACACCTGAAAATTAAAAGGTTGCTTGAAAACAAAGAAGAAGATAAAAATATTTTTTTGGGTTTTTGTTCTTTAGAGAGGAAACATGAAAGAGAGATTTCAAAAAGTGTTTTCGTTGTTTCAGTTGTTGTTGTTGTGAAAAATACTGAGACCACTACCTCTATTTATAGGAAAAAATTGGTAATGGTCATAAAAATAACGGGTGAATTTGAGGGAGTTGTGGGTGAGGATAATGGGAGAGAAAAATGAGAGAGAAAGACTCGGTTGTGGAAGTGCAACGAACAATTTTATTTTTTCTAAATGAGTCTTATCAGACAAAATTAAAAAAAAATATTTAAAAATAAAGTGTCTGCTACCTCACCACACTCGACGTGGCCAACTGGACGTCGGCGCAATCGTGAGAGACAAACTAAAATTGCTTATCTCTTCTTCCCTTCACAAAAGTGGGTACCTCTTAAGGGCCAAGTCCATGTCTAAATTCAAGATTTTATAAGCAATTTCAATATATGTAAAAAAAAGTAAAGTCTGATAATATGGAAAGAGTAAACTCATAATATACACTTTTCTCATTTTTTTCAAAATTCATTTTTTTTTTCAACATATACTCATTAGGTTGTGCTTAATATGAATATTCGCATCATTATGGGTGAGTATACGTATCACATTAACCATATTTGGTTGAGTCAAGTGATAGCATGTTAACGCTACATTGTTTTACGCATATTGCATTTCACAGATTGTCATGTGTCTTGCAAGTGATAGTAGTTGGCATTAGTTGCTAGTAGTTAGTACACACATTATGCATCATATGGATCATCCTTTTAATTTTCATTTTAATCTGTAGTTTATGTTATTTAGATAATTGATGTGTTAAATTTAGTACTCGCAAGTGTACGAATCACTCATAGAAAAGTGATAAGAAACTTCCAAGGTCGGTTTCTCAAGGAATTGCAGTGGTTCTAAATAATCTTTTTCCTAATCTAAATAGAGTTCTAACAAAAATAAAAGACTAATTAAATAGAGTTCTAGAGTAACTAGAATTCTAAAGCAACTAAAATACTAATTAAATAGAGTTCTAGTAAAACTAAAACTCTAAATAACTAGAATCCTAAATCTAATAAAACTGTAAACAAGTTGGAATTGTGACAAGATCAATGGTACAAACAATTAACGAAAATAATATTGCAAGTTCACAATCAATTCAAATAGATTTGAAGATCAATGCAATGGAGGATGTATGGACATTTAGTTTGGTTGACCATACTTGCATCAAAAAGGTATGGTGAAACAACATGAACGTTCTAAATAAACAATATTACTGGCTTTTCTTTTAATTATGAGACTGCCTTCGGTCGGGGTAAATCTCTTTGTTGATTAACTAATTAACTGCCTTCGGTCGGGGTAAATCAAATAGCAATCAAATTATGCACAAGGAAATAAATTCCAATCAAACTAATGCTATGACTAAGTTCACTAATTTGAAGCTTTGATTAAGTGTTTCGGAATTAAGTTAAGGTGACGTTCCTATAACTAGATTCTAAGATCTTTCAACCTACTACGAATCTCAAATTGGCCCATGATAATTCATAATTAAATATCTAAACATGCTCTTAATCAAAAGGTAATTCATTTATATTAAATTAATTAAAATATACCATATACAATTCTAGCAAACATGACAACACAAACTAAACATCCATAATAAAATTAGCCGCTCATGTTCATATTCATATTCATAGACAAATAAAATATGATCATACACTTCAATGAAAGAAGAAGAAAATAGAATTCTATAACAACAAGGAAAACCTAGATCTAAATACCGCTTATGGATGGGATAGCGTTCTTCTCCAAAAGCTTTATCTTCGATTGTCGACAGCTTTCTTGGATCCTTAGAATGCTTTCTCTCGCTTCATTGAGTGTGGCAAAGCTCCCAAAATTGAATGAATCTCTTGTTTGGTTACAAAATTGTAAAGTGTAAAGTTGTATCAAAGTTGTTCGAGATCCGTTGTAAGGGGGCTCTAAGGGGGTATTTATAGATGTAAGGGTTTACACAAATCCTGATTGTTATAGGAATAGGCACGCTGCGGCATGCATTTTTCCTGCCGCGGCGCAACACAAATTCTAGAAATAATGTAAAAACCGAGAGCTTCCCGCCGCGGCATGACTTTTCCTCGCCGCGGCGCGCGTTGTCTTCAATTTCTTCATGTTTACCCCCTTACATATGTGATGACTCATTATGTAAGGCTTACACATTTGTCTTGTTTAGCCCGTAACTCGTGATCCAAGCGCCGTAAGTGTTCTGTCTTTACATGTTTTCATTATTTGACTCATTTGACGCTAAAAACACCTGAAATGTACTAAAACATACCCGTGACTTCGAATGGATAGATTTATGAAAATAATCAAATAAACAACCATAACAAATCTATATTTTAAATAATTAATCACAAAATATTAGTACTTTTCGAGCACTCATCAATAATTTAATCTATTTCAATTTATATACAAGGTGTATTTTTTTGTGTTTACTACTTAGAATGAATTTACTAATCCGTAATGAAAATCAATCTAAAATCAAAATGAAAATCAATTGGAATGAAGAGAAAAAGGGAAAAAAATTATTCCATTTTCACGTGCTTACCAAAAATTGTAATGAATTGAAATAAAAATATTAATTTATTTAAATATACTTCTTAAAAGTGATGATGAACAATAAAAAATTAAAAATATGGATAATTATGGAATTACATATTATGAATTTAAGAAATAGAAACAATACCAAGAGTGTGTAAGGAATCAATCAATAAGAATCACTCCAAAATTTATGGGGGCTTTATTCTTTTTCCTCTATGTTTTTAGTACAAGGAAATAAGAATGACTCAATTTTCAATCGTTCCCTTTCCTTGTTAGTAAACACAGCCTTAATTCCTACAATTTATATTAGCATAATAAATGAGCTTGAGTCCCTCTAATTGAAGTGAACACTAACGGCTTATTTAGTGCATAATATTAAATATATTAAGTATAATTATATTGAATTAAATTATATTAAATTATATGATAATTAGTTTGTACAGTATTTGATGACAAGCCATATAATATAGTCGGACAAAATTATTTTTAAATATTTTAGTAAAATATTTTTTATTATAAAATTTATTTAAATAAATATTTAATTTATTTTTTATATTATTATTACATTTTCAGAATAAAAAATTATTATTTTTAATTTGAGATAAAAAAAATATTAAGACACATAATTTAATTATTGATAATTTAGAGAGACTAAATTAAATATTCAATACGGTTTAGACACATCCTTGGTTTAACAAAAAAATATATATATTATACAGTACAGTCTGATTTTACAGCATAACTGTATAAAAATTATACAGTCGGGATCTTTAATACTGTTTAACAAACATGAACTCAAATCTCGTCAACTTAAAGTGTATGCGAGTGTTATCGTTTATTCTCTTAGGTCCATCCTATAACGTCCTTGGCTCAAAAATTAAAAGACTAAATTATTCAATATTTAAAAAAAAAAAAAAATGCTCTCTCACTTAATGATTACTGGCCATCATGCACGTGATATTATATATATATATATATATATATATATATATATATATATATATATATATATATATATATTATAATATATATATAATATATATATTATTTTAATATTTATTTATTAAAATTGAAATTAATAAATAATGTGAAAAAAAAATTAAAATTAATTTTTAGTGAGCTTATTTATTACTTTTTATTTTTTTTTACTCACTTTGAAATTAATTTAAAATTTTAAGCACTTTAACAAATTATAATGTGTTTGATTATTAGCCAAAAATAAAAATGTATAATATAATGCCTTATTTATTTCATTAGTTGCTTAGTAGCCAACTAGTTGACCTTATCAAGTTGGTTTCTAATATTTGTTATTTAAGCTCGATTTTGTTTGTAATAAAGTTTCAATTTATTCAAAAAATTAAATAAATATGCATGTAAAATAAAAAATATAATTATTTTATATAATCAATAATATATGATTGCAAAAATTTATTTTTAGTTATGAAATTAATTTTCAACTATTAACAATAGGATTTATTTTCCTTCCTTTTTCAATAACAAATAAAAAATCGTATAAAATTAAAAAAACTATAAAATATAATACATTAGTATTTATTATAGATTATAAATTTGAAAATGACAATTTGATACAAAATATATAATTCATATAAATTATTATTAGTCTATTATTCAAGTCATCGATCTACTTAAAAATCACATTTTTTACTGACCAATAATATTTTGTAATTAAAAATTTAGACAATTAACAAATTATTAAATGTAAAAACATTCAAAAGAGAGATTATATTATGTTAATTTTATTTGAATAATATTAATTGTAATTTAAATAAAAATTGAATTATGTTTTCTTTTTATAAAAGATTTGTACTGTTTTTGTGAAAATCTTGAAAAAAAAAAATATTGTATTATAAATTTACAGTAAGGTGCATTTACAGTTCAACAAAACTTGAAATATTAACATCCAAAGATCATCAATACAAAAAATTAATACCGAGATTTGTACTTGTTGATTTCAACTTAATTATTCAATAATGTAGTATGAGAAATTAAACATATCACAAAGACATCAAAACAAAAATTAATTAATTTTTGAAATTAAGCTTGTGTATATTATCTAAAAGATGATTGGATAGAAAATTAACTTTTTAATAAATAAAAATGCAACACTTTGGATTTTTGTAGTTAATTTTTTTTTGTCTAAGATTTTTTATGGATAATTGAGATAAATAAAGAACTATATAAAAACAAAAGAATAAGTAAATAAGATATATAATAAAAAAATGAATCTAACAACTATTTTGCTTAATCGATACAATATCTTGAATAGACACTTATGAATCATATATTATACATTACGAGAATCAAGATCAAGTCCACATTCAAAGTGGTATGCAGGATAACCTTATCACCTTTATACACATTTAATGACTCTATTAAGCTTGAAGTTCCATTATCTAATCTCTACCAGTGCAAAACAAATTATAATATTTCTTCAATTATCTTAAGTTTGGAGTCACATGATTTGTTTATTTTAACATTGGCAAGAGTATTGAGTTTTGAAAACAATGACATTTCATCAATTTAGCATAATTTATATTTATACATGCATAAAGAGACCATATTTAATTATTTAGATTTCATAATGTGGTGAAAAAAGTTACATATTATTAAATATAATGATGTGAAATTTTGAATATTATTAAATGTCATTAATTGTATATTGTCCTCAACACAATATATTTTTTTTAAATTTTAATTATTAAGATTTATAAGCAATAACTCAAAAAAGGAAAAAAAAAAATTCATCAAATAATTTTAACCATTTAGTAGTGACTTTAATGTACTCAATATGTTACCAAAATAATATAATTTTAATCAAGTAGTAATTAAATACAATTAATACTTGTAACCACAAGTACTTATTAGTCATTACCACAAAAAGATACAGTTACAAGTATAATATAAGCATTTTATATTAAATGCTATATTATAGCAACAAATTTTAAGAATAACTTGCAATTTATATTTGCATAATTAGAGAAAGACAATTCGAAACTTTAGAGATTAAAACAATTCGTTCATAATAAAATTGAATTAAATTTATCTATTTAACCTTTTATAATATTAATAATTAATGATGTAACTTATGATTCTTAAATGAATTTTAATATAAAATCTAAAATTATAATTTCAATCAAACAACTAAATAAAATTAATACTAATTGCAAGTATATATTAGTCATTACTACAAAAAGTTACAATTACAAGTAAAATATAAGCATTTTATATTAGATGTTATGTTATAGCATAAAATTTTAAGAATAATTTACAATTTAATTTACATAATTAGAGAAAGATAACTCATAATTTAAGGGAATAAAATTGTTCGATCATAAAAAGTTTAAATTAAATTAATTTATGTAAATTTTTATAATAATAACAATTAATTAAAGAAAACTTATTATTTTTAAATGAATTTTAAT
The DNA here is from genome assembly GCA_029378325.1 of Elaeagnus macrophylla. Taxonomy (NCBI): domain Eukaryota; kingdom Viridiplantae; phylum Streptophyta; class Magnoliopsida; order Rosales; family Elaeagnaceae; genus Elaeagnus; species Elaeagnus macrophylla. The sequence continues at coordinate 30,094,706 of CM055642.1, forward strand.
ATAAAATTTCAAAATATAATTTTAATTAAATAACTTAATACAATTAATTCTTAAAATTATAAGTATTTATTAGTCATTACTACAAAGAATTACAGTTAGAAGTAAAATATATTTATATTAAATGTTATGTTATAAAAACAAATTTTAAGAATAATTTTCAATTTAATTTAAATATTTAGAGAAATACAACCTCATAATTTAAGAATTAAAATTGTTCAATCATTAAAAATTTGAACCAAATTAATTTATTTAGGCTTTTATAATAATAATAATAATAATTAATTAAAGATATAATTGATAAGTTTTAAATAAATATTTAATATGAAAATTAAAAAAAATCAAATAAATATTTGAAATGGAATTATTATAATGGATAAATTAAAATTATAATATTATAATAAATATAAATTAAATTAATTTACTTAATTAAAGATATAATTGATGATTTATTTTATTATTATTAAAGATATAATTAATAATTTTTAAATAATTTTTGATGTAAATTTGAATTATTTTTATTTTTTGTTTTAAATAATGGCAACCTAGTAAATAATAAAATAATAAAGGTAAATTAGTAAATTTCTTTTAAGAGCAAACTTGCTCTTGCTCTTTTATAGTAGAGAATAGATAAGTGTTACAAACCTCCATCTATACCATGGTACAGGTATCTTTCTCCCCGTCTGAGCAGATTTTTTATTTTCACTGAAGACGAAATTGAGCAGATTGATTCACTGAAGGAACTAGTATGAAGTTATAAACAATTCATTATTATCCGTTGGAAAATAAACAAGATTTAGACTCTCTTTTTTCAAAAATAAGAAAGCCTTTCCTGATTAAATTTACACAGCTTTGCGTAAAGCGAATGTGTTGCAGCTCCTTGGCAAACAAAGAATATGAGGCAACGCCATGTTTGACAGCGACAGTGACCCATCTGATAGGTCCATAATACAATTGAGTTCCGGCGTAATAAAAGTGCAACACGAAATTCCAGGACTGGAATAATTTTCAATCTTCATTTCTTTTCCTTATCCAGTAGAGCGATTTGATCCCTTCTGTTTCCTGTGCATAACAAAATTACTAGTATTACAAACAAGGCAAAAGGGAAAACAAAAACTAAAAACAGTGTCCATTTTCTTCAAATTTTTCTCTCTTAGTCTTACTATGAGGTAGGAAACAGAGTTATTTACAAGTTTAGCATCTAAATATGGTATACTTTGAGGATCTCATCGGTGATAAAGCATACAAAGAAAGTGAACTAGGGTAGAAGCCTTAAATCTTCTTGTTGTAACTTGTAAGCACAGGACTATCATTTCTATTTTCTGAAGATTTATATGATATCTCACCTTGATCATAATCCAGATAAAAGTCAATAGCCTTTAACATGGCATGTGATCTTAACAAAGAAAATATGGTACCCCCTGCGAGATGGGAAGAATAAACATACCAAGGAAGCTTAAAAGTGTCTTTCCACCATCCCTGCTTAGCGCAATTTGCAACTATCTTGTCCAACCGCACTATAATCTCAGAAAAAGTTGGCCTCACAACAGGCTCTGGATCCCAACATTCCTCAATCAGCCTGAATGCATGTCGCAATGAAGCATTGTAAATCATTTTTATCATTTTATTTTATTTCAATTAACATAAAACTGCAATAAATGAGAGTACTATGTTAAACAATATATAATATCATTGACCATTTTAAATATAAGGTGTAAGAGTTCCAACGGCCAGAAACTTGAAGCATGACTTGCGGAAAAATTTCTCCGGGATCTGTGAAGTTTCTTTCAGGATATATGCCTAAAATTAGACACACACCCCCAAGTCTTAAAATATTAAAACCAACTGAGAGACGTATCTGACTCCCGTACGGAGTCCTAGTAAGACACCTGACCACTATACCTATAACCTAATAGTGGCAGGCTGAAAGTAGACATGTACAACTACCATATTGAAATTTCATTATTGAGTATAAGAAAGTACTATAAACTCTAAGAAATGAGCAAAATGTGCAAACTCACCCTTAGCTTTTAACCTTAATTACAAATTCTAAGGGCATGTTCAGTTGATTGCAATAGCTATTAATTTTCTTTTGTGAGTTTGTAAATTTTAATGTCATAAATTGCAACTTTATTAGAACACCAAATTCTTTGTAAGAAGAAATATGTATTCTTCATTAAATAAGAAGATAGCTATTCTTTCTCCAAAGGATTTGAGATTTTAATATATCTTTACCAACTAGGAGGGTATTTTGGAAAAAACTAAAAAAGTTTAATTAATGTCTTCTCCTTATTCCATGGTAACTAGGAACATAAGAATATGAATTAGAGTTATCATTCCTAGTTTCATATTCACATGAATTGGTCGTTAGTTTCAATTATGTGAACCGAACAAGCCTAGAAGAATAGCCAAAAGGCTAAAGAGGGTGAGTTCTTTTATTCAAAGCAGAACTTACTCTTTCAGATGTGGTGGATAAGTTTTTGATTTGCTCTTGAGAAGTGGTCTTTTATCATCTAAGCACATCATTTTCATCGCATCTTCTGGAGACTTGGAATGGAATGGCTGGTTACCCTCAATCATCTAAAAAGCACATAAAAAGAAAAAGCATGAAATATCAGTTTACCTAAATGGCATAGAAATAAATGATTTCAATGAAGGGAATATAGTAAAACTAAAAACACAAAGTGCTCAAAATCAATATCTAACAGACTAACATGAGTGGAGGGGCCTAGAATGGCGTGCACTAAATAGAAATATATGCCTCTAAAAGATTTGCTTAGATTGTAATCTATTGGATGATTGCACATGGATGAAAAAAAAATGGAGTATTTGGTTTTGGCACATAAAGCAGCCTCTACCCTCCATTTATATTTCCAGTCAATTCACTACAACATTGTTTCTTCATATTCAAAGGTTTCTAGGGTCAAGGTCGTTTTACATCCAGGTACCTTTTCTTGGGTCGTAAAGAAGTGGTTGCCGTGTAAGAAAAAAGATTATGTCAACCTTTTCGCCTTTTATATGTTTGGGTGATATATATAGGACTATGAGGGAGATTCTACATTGCTATGTCATTTGTTTGGGTTATTTTTACTTTCTTCTATTGTCAACATAATGTGATTAAAACGAAGAGTTTCAAAATATTCGACCTCTTTGAAATAAATTAGGTCTACTCTGGGTGCTGCAGTATTATGTTTCTTAGTTTAGGTAAAAATAATGAAAGCGGTAGTAAAAGATGTACCTCATATAAAATGAGACCATATGAATAGGCATCAACACCTCTGTCAAATATTTCATCCTTGTAAACCTCAGGTGCCATGTATAAATCTACAATGGAAAGAAGCAACGTCGTAGTTGATCCCTACACCAAAACTAGAATCCTTCTCTCCCGATGCACAGGAAGACATTTTGAATAGAAAGGTGATTTGAAATCGGAAAAAGAATTTTATGAATTTGGGTACATTGCATGACAAAACTGACCTCATGTCAGTGTGCATATTATATCAATGGAACGAAACTATACAAGGGCATTGAAGTATTAAACTTGTATATACGAACTTACTTGTAGGGTCGAGACTAGCTGCACCCTGGGCAAGTTTTGCTTTGTCAGGTGAGATTTTTGACAACCTAACCAAACCAAATCCAGCTATCTTCAATTGACCTCCACTATCCAGCAAAACATTTCTGGCACCTTACAAAAAATTTAAAATATTAAGAACTTTAGACTGAAATAAGAACTTGAAAAAACTACAATACTATTCCATAAAATGAAGTCCAAATACATTTTTGCATTTAGTTGCCTTACTTAGGCCTTAAATCACAGTGAATGATTGGGTCTGGTTTACATTCGTGAAGATAATTCATGCCCCTGATGAATAAAACAGAACAAATGATCATAATGTGAACAAGTTGAAACCATGGATAACAACACTAAGTTCAAAACAAGATTAATAATTTATGGTATCAATCCATAAAACATGATACATGTCACTCAAAAAGTATAAAAGTAATTTTTTCTTAGTATTTACAACTATACACGTACATATAGATATTTTATGGAGAATGATAAAAACTGCCCTTCAAACATAACTTCGGTAATAAAAATGCCCCTAAAACATACCTAGCGATGTCAAGGGAAAATCTTAGGGCTTTAGATGGAGATAGCCTCCCTTTCTTCTGAAGATAGCTTCTCAAGTCCCCCTGAGAGAACAACAATAGATCAACATTATGTCATTATTATAATACAAATGTGATTATTCCCACTTGATTCTATATAATTTCTTACTGTTTTTTGCCACCTTTTATTTCCAAATGAACTTTGCCCACTTAATCAAAACAGTCCTATTATAATTAAAAACCATAAGCAATGTGTACCAATGAAAATGAATAAATGATGCATCTTTCACGGTTTCTGATGCCGCTACAATGAGCATGTACAAGACAGACAACTGCCATTAACATATTCACTCTCTGTTCAAAAAGAGAGAACTCACATCTATAATTCTAACTGCAACAACTGACCACAGTATTCCACAAGAAAGTATGGGGAACTATTGGAAGCCATATGAAGAATCTTCGAAACTGCAATCTTCATAATATAAGATCTAACATTTAAATCTTGAAAGATCAAAAGAAAGTATGCACAAGAATGGTCATGTGACTATGTGATGGATATCCTGGAGAGTGAAACATCAGAGAGACAGAAGGGGTAAGAGAGAGCGCTTACTTTTGGAGGATACTCTGAAACAATCATCATGGGTATATTTTGGGTCACAGCTCCAACAAACTGAACAACATTAGGATGTCGAACTCTTGCTAACAATGTTAGCTCATGTTTAAAAGCACTTCTGTAGCAAAACAAAACAAAGAAAATGAAATTTGTCTTGTGAGCTAGGTCATAAACTTGTCAAGGAACAGAATCACGATTCCATTTAGCTAAAGTTGAAAGTAGAAAGCAATTTAAACATCAAGATAGTAGGTTAAACTAAACATTACAGGAATAGAGGAACTAAATATTTTGAAATAACTCATACAAAAACATTGTAAGCATTAACATACATTTCATAGAGCTGAACTAGATCACCTTAAAAAGGATTCATCATGCAATAAATGAGAATGTACTTTGTTGCATAAGAAATTAAGGATTTGAGGATCAATGATGAAAGATTCCAAGGCTTCCAAAAATGTGTCAACAAAATGTTAAACTTCCAAACAATTAAGTCATCAAATTAATGAGAATTTTATGGAGTAAATTAAACATGGCCAGAGAAGAAAACACAGGAAAGCCAATCATTGCCTTGAACTAAAATATTAAATCAGCACTACACCATGTCCTTTGAGTAGATTAATTCAATAAACTTTCATCTTATTAAAGAGAGGGATATATGTATTACAATACTCAATATCACATGTGAAAAGATACTTCAGATCCAAAAATTGAAAATACAGAAAAATCTACAGAGAGCATTCAATGCTGAATAACTTGCAGTAATGACGTTCATGGTTTAGCCAGTTTACAGAAACAATGAAATCATAAGTTACAGCATAGGTCAACAAATTGTTGCCACATTAAGTCTACAAACAGGGGCGGAGCATTATGGGAGCTGGAAGGAGCCCAGCCAACTTTTTTACAAAAAATTAATTACATATATATTTTTAGCATTAAATAAATATTTTATTTGTAATAATGTATTGTATATAATTTTTATGTACATATTTTGAAATATATTAACAATATTTAACAAGTACGTAGATAAAAATGATATGAATTGTAAATAAAGTGATTAATATATATATATATATATATATATTTCATGTATTTGGTAACTATTAGTAACAAAAATAAAATTGTAGTAATATATTATGTAAAAATTCTTCTTAAATGTGATAATCCAAAAAAAATTTAAATATTTAACTTTAAACTCAGCATTATAAAAATAAAATTAAAAAAAATAAGTATATGATAAGCTTCATTTTAAAGCTTTTAAATTTATGTTTATCATATTTTATTTCAACTTAAATTTTAACTTTATGTAATATTATATTATTTGACATTTTATTTTAATAATCTTTTAGAATTTATTTGAAATTTTTTTATATAAAATTTTTTATTATTTTTATTATTATTGGTCAATCTTATACTATTTATAAATATATATTTTTAAGTATAGTCTCAAGCTTAAAATTTTAAATCATATTTTACTTTTTACATTTTCATATGTTTATTTTAATTTTAACAACTTTAAATTTTGATGTGTTTAATTAAACTTTTTATTTGCTTAAATTTTATAGTTAATACATTTATTTTATTCTTGAATAATACTAATACTTATTAACTTATTATATTTTTGTTTAATTATAATATGTTATCTCTATATTTTTTAGCCTTAATTCTATGACATGAAAAATTCAGTGTTGATTATAGTCTACTATAATTTTTACTAATTTTTAACTTTGTATAAAAAAATAAATTTCAGTCCCACTTATTTTTTTTTTTCAAACTCCGCCGCTGACCGCTGTCTACAAAGATGTTAAATTTAAGAGATAAATGTTGACGTTTCGTACATGCTTTCAGGGTCTGAATAACTGCACTTATCAAGAATCTTAACAGAAACTTTTGTACCATTCCATTTAGCAAGTTGATATGTTCCCTGCAAAAAGGTAGATGAGAGCAAATATCAGATAATCCAACTAAAAGGATTCCAAAAGTATGATGATAGACTAGAAAATATAGTTTAATTTACAAATTTTGATTAGAAGTTTAATAAAATCCAAGCAAGTAGACAATTAAGCGCTACAGCGTAGAGGATTTAATCAAAGAACGGCAATCTGAAAAGGTTAACCTTAGCGATACCATCGCTCCTCCGAACCTGAAGCTCTGGCGGATTAAGCTCGTATTCAGGAACTTCTCTAGGATTTGCAACAGTCATGGGCGTTTTCCTGGTTTTCTAATAGTATGGATAATGTTAATTTAATCACACAGAAAATATAAAATGATTTCAAGGCAATTAGACAGATACAAATAATCAGAACCATGAATCAAGTAATTCATAATTAAGGGACTAGGGAGTACCATAACTTTGGCCCCGCGGGCCTTCAAAGTGTTGTATGCTTCGTTGTTGCCGTAGTACTTGGCATCGGCAGCAGCAGTGCTACCCCAGCGATCGCGGGCGTCAATGTTGGCATTACGGCTTAGCAAAAGCTTAACGACGTCGGTATGGCCTTCGCAGGAGGCGATGTGGAGGGCGGTGCGGCCATCGAGGTCGATGCTGTTGACGTCAATGCCTTCGTCGAGAAGGTCCTCAACGCCTTCGACATCTCCACCGCAAGCCATGAATAAGAGCTGCATGGTGGAGTCGAGATTGTCAGGGACGGTGAGGTCATTATCATCTTCAAAGCATGGACTTCGACGTATCGGATCAAGGGAGGACTGTCTGCCGAAGCTAAAGCGGAGGTTGTTCCTGCCGGGGTCCATCGACGATTGCCGCGTGAACTGCCTGCTCAGGTTGCGCCGTAACGACCCCGTTGACAATTGCCGCGAAATTCCCCGCTTCAGCTGAGCCGCCATGTTCTCCATTTTTTGTTTTTGTCAATTTCTGTTTTATAAGGTTTCGGATCGAGAGCGAGCAAAGAGCTCTCGATGCCGAGAGAAAATGAATGAGAAAGAGAGAAGAAGAGAAATACAAGAAACATATGAGTGATTGAGAGTCAATCAATCAATAATTAGAGATCCGAATGAAGCGCATTCAATTTGAGAGAGACCAAGAATAGCTACTAGTGTTGCTTTCGGTTTTCTTTTTCTTTTCTTTTCTTTAATTTGCAGCTTTTTCTGTTTTCAAAGGAGGAGCAAAGAAAGACCGCCAGGCTGTGTCTCCTCCCACTTGGTGCGCAAAAACCGTTAAATAAGTTTTGGTTTAGATTAGCACGGGTAAATATAAAAGAAATATTTTTTTTTTATATCTTATATCAACTAACATAACAATATATTTCATAAATAAATAAATAACTAAAACACAATATTGCCCCTATTAATATCATATTATTTTATCATCTTATATTAATAATTTTATATTTAATTATTAATTAACACAAATATATATAATAAATTAATGTATAAATCATCACTCTTATATATAGAGAATTTAAGTCAACAAAATATAAAATTAACGTAACTATTTTTTTAAAAAATATATTGATCAATGTTCGATAAAAAAACATAATTAATTAAATATATTAAGAATATGTCTCGTTAAAAATCTTATTATAAAAACTCAATAGGACAAAAAAAAAATAACAAAGAAAAAAGAGAGTACATTGTTTTGATGCAATATGTTAATGTTGTATCATTAAAACTATTTTAAGAAAACTCAGTGGGACAAAACCATAGAAAAAAAGAGTGCAATGCTTATACAGATTGCTCCTTATGATAATAACAATCGTTCAACATATATGTCTTTTAATTGATATATTTTAACATTATTATGATAATATCTAAAATGTTAACGTAAATATCATAACTTGTGGCTAGTGAGTCTACTTGGATATTATTTGACTTCAAATGTAGTACATTTTTTTTATATTTTATAATTGTAGGCTAAATATTTTTACTTTGATCATATGTTACATTTAAATAATAATTTGCAAAGTATATGTCGGTATTATACTAAAATAACTTATTTTATCGATCATCGTAAAATTAATTATAAACCTTATACTTATAAAACATATTGCAGTAATCATAACATAAGAAAAATAATAATTCATTTATCCAATTTATTGCAATATATTCTAAAATAAACTCATCACTTTATTTTTCTATAATATTCAACATTCATAAATGCTCTAATAATATTTATTAATGTTAATAAATACATTGAGAATCAATTATCTTACTAAATTATGTCAACTAATTTTAAATTGAAGAATAAATGCAATTAAATAATAATTAGATATATAATATGCAAATATTTTATCATAAAAAGTAATTCAATACAAGTTTATCTTACTTAATTTTGTCATATTTTTAAGAGCACATAAAACAAATCAACATATTTTGTATCCATAATAAAGTCATGAAACATGTAAAAATATATAATTTTAATGTTAATGTGAATGTATTATATATCTATTAAAACTCACGCCGTCATTTACATTATTTTAATAGTACATGCCTTAAATTATCATAACAATATATGATACTAGAAATTAATGCATTTATAAGCAATAAATACTATTAATTTATTCACATTAGTAATTGTATATAAATCAATGTTATGTGACTATTAGTGACATTTTAAAATCTTCTTATACGTACGGGAATAAAAAATTTATACTTCATAGCATCATTATTTTTTAAATAAATTCATATATTTTCAACATATTTTTTATTTTTAGGCATTTGAACAACTAATCTTTATAAATATTTAGTGAACATCTCAAGTGTTCACATTATATCCATTTTACTGTGTACCTAAGTGAATGTAATATATGCTTAAAATAATATTTTATATTTAACTAATGCTTTACTTTGTAGACAGTTAATATCTTTTAGTTTTATTAAGTATCGTTATTATTTCTTGCTTATTTAAGAGAAGTATGAAAAAAATATATTGTACAACATTAACATATTAATATTTTCTTTTTTCTTGTAGTTAAAATGATATTATTTTGTATCAAGTAGCGTGTTATATAGAATTACTTTTCAAAATTTGTTGGCTTTCTAGCATAACGTAATATCTAAAATTATTAAAGATTATACTACAATATAGATATATATAGATATTGGAATATAAAATAAACAACTTAACAAATAAAAAAAATAAATAAATCATAAATATTATTATTTTATGATACCTAATTAAATTGATTAAGAAATAAATTTTTTTTGACTGATTTTGAATGAAAAAAAGTTTTGAGTTTAATTATAAAGAATTAAAAAATTCAAGAACTTGTGAATTTTGTGATTTAAAATTATATTACAAAAAGTTTGTGTTATATTATGACTAAGTCTTGAACAAATAATCGTGTTATAAAATTAAATAAAAATAAGAGCATAAAATTGAGAGCAAATAGAAGAAATAATTCTCATTAAATGTTGTGTTTATAGTAGTACACTACTAAAATTCTTATTTATAGGGCTTGCAAAATATAATATGAATTTTGAATATAATATATTATAGAGAAAATCTATTTAAATATAAATTTATGATACAACAGACATTAAATCTTTATTTAAAATTTCAAATAAAAATTGAAATAAATATAACCATAAAAATATAATATTTTATTTAAAATTTAACATTTAAATTATAATATATAATTATTTTTTATTTTCATATTACTTTAATTGAATATCATTTTCTAGAATGACTTGTTAAAAATATTTAAAACAATGGCAAATTTTTTCACTTAACTTACATTGATGAGCATCTCCAAAAAGATATTGTTTTTATTATCTTTATAGACCATGAGCATTGTTTTTTTTTTAGTGTAATTTGAGAGTTGATTTCAATTATGATCTTATCATATTATTTGATTATATGAGATAATTCATAATTCTCTTTATAATTTTCTATTTCTTTTTTAGCCTTTAGCAAATTTTGTCTTACTATTTTAAATAATATATTATTTTAAAATTATTTATTTTATCATAAATACAACTATTTGATAATAAAAATTATTTCAACTCTATTAAATCTAGAGAAACATCACTAATAAAAATTACTACCCCTTTTTTCTCTCTCTGCTTTATTTCAAAGCCTTCAAATTTTTTTTTTCGAAAAATAATTCCTTCTTCAGAATCTCTATCTTACATAATATATTCTTTCATTTCTTTGAATAAAAACACAAAAAATACATTTGTTGAGACAATTAATATTAAATTGGATTATATTACATCAGAGCGAATGATGAAGCTCATGTTATTTTCCATGAACTCAAGAATGTCTTTAGTTTTAGTTTATTAAATTTAATTTTTGATGTATTCAGATAATGCATTTATATAGATTATATCTTTTATCATTATTAATGAAATTTTATTTATTTCAAGAAAAAATTGTGTTAAATATATTTATTATTACATGATATGATACCATAATTGTTCACAAAATTAATATATATTTATATAAAAAATTATTTTAAAAACAAAATTTATAAACTTGTTTTCTTGAAATACACACTTTTTTAAAACAATTTATTTTTGTTATTAATTTTAAAAGTATTTATATTTTTTAGTTTAATTTAAAAAAAAATTATAATTAAATAATGTGTCATTTTAATATTTCTCTAAAACGTTATTTAATAACTTATGCAAATTTCACATGCTGGACTTTACTATTTTAATTATATTTACTAATAATATTTTGTCATATTATTTAATAAAAAATAGTGTAATGAATGTCCCTCAAATTAGATCATTTGTGTCATTTTTTTTTTCTTAGATTATAAGTAATATCATTTAATCCCTTAGTTTTAAAAAAATGGGTCAATTAAGAACAAAATACATGATTTTTAATATTTTTTTAAGAGGCTAATTAAAAATAATTTATATTAAAAAATTAATTTAAAAAATAATATTTTAATTCAAAAATTATTAAAATTATTTATTTTGTTCTTAATTGGCTCATTTTTCTAAAATGATGGGACTAAATGACACTACAAGATTAAATGATACAAATGATAAAATTTAAGAAACATTTAAGGCTACACTCCCTATTTAATATTCTCTCAAAATTATGATATATAGATTTTTTTTTTTTTAAGAAATAAAGGAAGATATTTTTCTTTTAATTTACACCTGCAACATCTTTGTCCAAAACCGAATGTAGTCATAGCGGCTCAGATCTAATCTAGGTAAAACAATCATGACAACTAAGCCCGTATTTAGCTAATTTATGAGCAGCCATATTAGCCCTCCTAGTCCTAGGGCAATAAACACAAAAAAAGATGAAAACATGTAACATAAAGCAAGAATATCCTCCATAATGGCACCTTTCGTAGTAAGAGACTTGAGGTTGTTGTTCACTAATTGGACAGCTGGGAGACAATCACATTCTAAAAACACTTGTATGATACCCATCCGTAAGCAAAGCCATAGACCAGTGCACATAGCCCACAGTTTCACTGCAAGAATCGGCATCGAAGAAGGTCTTCTACACACTATAGCTCCACTCACCTGTCCAACATTATTTTGGATAATGCGCCCCATCCTACACATATCAACCTGCAAAGCACAAGTTGCATCAACATTTAGTTTTAAACATCCACCAGCGGGCAGCACCCACATGGTGGCACGAACTGATAGAACGAGATTATAGGCATTCTTTTCTCACCACTATGTTAGTAACTATAATGGTTTAGAACGTGCTTTAGTTGTGATAGGATATGTATTTAGTGCTCTGCTTCTCTTCCTTATTTGTAGGTCAGCAGCTTTCATATTTTGCGTATATATATTAGTAGAATCTCATTAATAAAGATAAAGTCAATTTCTATATCTCTCTTTTATTGTTCATGGTATCAGAGCTCTATTGTCATAGAACAATTATTTTCCTCCATTAATCTTCTCTCCTACAACAATGTCTGATAGATCAGACTCATCACAGGCAACTTTAGATGCTTCTCTTCTCAATCGAAATCAAAATGCAGGCAACACCACAGTATTAGGTAATGCTGCTATCTCTGGAACTAACTTGATTTCATTGAATGCCTCTTCTCAAATCCCTTTCAAGCTAACAAAGGATGGAGGAAATTATGCTTCCTGGAAATCTCAGATGACCAATCTTCTCTTTGGTTATGATCTACTTGGCTTTGTTGATGGTTCACGACCTTGTCCACCACCAACCGATCCAGAATATCGTATTTGGCTCAGACAAGATCGTCTTGTGCTTCTGGGTATTCAAGCTACAGTTCATAGTGCAATTGGTCCTACTATAAACAATTGTCATTCTTCAGCAGATGCTTGGGACAAACTACGAACAAGCTATGCAAATCGATCCAATACCAGAATGCTTACTCTCTTAACCACTTTGATGAGGACTACCAAGGAAGGCCTTTCCGTTTCTGAATACATGACAAAGATAAAAAGTGTGATTGATGATTTAGCCATGATTGGTCATTCCATGAGTGATGAAGAGATCATTGGCCATACTCTAAATGGACTACAAGATGAATTTAAAGAACTGACTGCTGCTGTTCGAGTTCGTGACTCAATTATCACATTTGAAGATCTTCACGACAAATTATTAGATGAGGAGATGATTAAAAAAACAGGTGAAACCAAGAAATCAGATACACCAATTACAGTTCAATTCACTCAAAAGAGCAGTGGGTACAAGAACAATAGAACAAACTACTCAAGCAATAGGCCATATCCAAGTTTTTCTGGTGAACAACAATACAATTTCAATCAAGCCCAATCACGCAACTTTCCTCATCAACGTAATCATTACAACTCTAGAGCTTCCATTCAACAAACTCACTCTTGGCGGCCTAACTTTCAACAGGGCCAACCCAAAATTATATGTCAACTGTGTGACAAAATAGGCCACACCGCCAAAGTTTGTCGCTCAAGGCCAAAACCAAGTCACCAACAATTTATGCCACAGGCTCATGTGACCACTAGTGATATTGGCAACTCCAGTAACAATTGGGTACTTGACACTGGTGCAACGCATCACGTTACTTCTGATATGCAAAATCTCTCTATGCATTCTGACTATACTGGAAATGATGAAGTTATTCTTGGAAATGGCACTGGTATTTCAATCTCTCATATTGGATCTTCAACGCTTAATACACCCTCTACCACCTTTACTTTGAATAATATTTTGTGTGCACCTTCTGTTAAAAAAAATCTCATTTCTGTTTCTCAATTTTGTCACCAAAATCATACATCTGTTGAATTTTTTCCTAACTATTTTCTTGTGAAGGATCTGAGTACGGGGGCATCCTTGGCACGAGGCCGGAATAGAAATAACTTATATGAATGGTCAACATCACCTTCAACATCACCTTCTCTCTTTCTAACCACGACATCCAACTTATGGCATCAACGACTCGGGCATCCTTCCTTCCCCATTCAACAAAGAGTTCTTGCTAGTCAGAAAATCTCCACCTCTGACTCTTCAAAGTCTAGGTTGCATTGTGACTCATGTTCTTGTAATAAAAGTCACAAATTACCATTTCATATTTCTTCTATTCAATGTCATGAACCTTTTCAAGTTATTTATTCAGATGTTTGGGGTCCATCTCCGATTATTTCGGTAGATAAATTTCGTTATTATGTCATTTTCGTTGATTACTTTACAAAATATACATGGCTATATCCTATTAAATTAAAATCTGAAGTTCCAATTGTTTTTGAGCGTTTTAAAGCCTTAATTGAAAATTTCTTTCATACTAAAATTAAAACCATTTACACAGATGGCGGTGGCGAATACCAATTTTTAACCCACAATCTTGCTAAATTTGGTATTCAACACCTCATCTCACCGCCCTATACACCAGAACATGTCGGTTCCGCTGAAAGGAAACATCGTCACATTGTTGAAACCGGTCTCACTCTTCTTCACCAAGCTTCACTTCCACTTTCATTTTGGTCATTTGCGTTCAAAACCGCTACATATCTTATTAATCGTATGCCATCTTTAACAATCAATTTTGATACACCCTTTCACAAATTATTTAATGACCTTCCAAATTACAATTCCCTTCATGTTTTTGGTTGTCTATATTATCCTTGGCTCCGTCCGTACACTAATCACAAATTAGAACCCCGTTCTCGGCCATGTGTCTTTCTTGGTTATTCAACAAATCATCATGCCTTCTACTGTTTTGATCCCAAATTAAATAAAATCTTTGTGTCCTGCCATATTCATTTTGTGGAATCTATTTTCCCATTTAAAAACAATTTTTTCTCCAACTCTCACTCCGCCCAATCCTCCTCACGTGACTTATTTTCCAAATTTTTAACAATCTCTTGTCATGACCCATCTCTCTCTTCCACTAGCCCGAGTCCCTACAACCCACCTTTCCCATTATCTACTTTATCTCCTCCACAATCAGATAGCTCCAACCACTTTGATTCAAGTCCGATTCTATCTCCCATCTCTTTGCCCTCTCCAACTACCCACCAAGAGACACCTTCCAAATCCATGTTGGCCAGTTCACCTCCATCTCTATCTCCGCCTTTGAAGCCTACGGATGCTCTAGCACACCAAACAGATCAGGTATGTTCTTCATCCCATTCTCCTACTTCTTCAACCTCACATTTAGACAATAATCCACCTAAATCAATCCCCACTAATTTCTCTCGCATAATTACCCGTTCTCACAATAATATCTTTAAACCCAAACAAATTTTTGATCTCCACACTTCTATATCTCCATCCCCCTCTTCCTCTGCCAATATTGAGCCCACTTCGTTTGCCCAAGCTCAAAAATCAAAAATTTGGCGAGCGGCAATGAGTGAAGAGTTCAATGCCTTGCTTCAAAATTCCACCTGGACTCTTGTTCCTCCTTCTCCTTCACACAATATTATTGGAAGTAAGTGGGTGTATCGTATTAAGCGTCATCCCGATGGTTCTATAGCTCGTTACAAGGCTCGGTTTGTAGCAAAAGGCTTTCACCAACATTCAGGAGTGGATTTTACAGAGACATTTAGTCCCGTTGTCAAACCAGCCACTATTCGTCTTGTTCTTGCTATTGCCGTTTCTCGAGATTGGTCATTGCGTCAATTGGATGTTAACAATGCCTTCTTACAAGGCACTTTGAATGAAGATGTCTTTATGCAGCAACCCTCAGGTTTTGTACACTCTCAATTTCCAGAATATGTTTGTAAATTAAAGAAAGCTATATACGGTCTCCGGCAAGCTCCCCGTGCTTGGTACAATGAGCTGCGTTCCTTCCTTCTTGCCAATGGATTTTGCAACTCTCACTGTGATACCTCTCTTTTTATTTGGAACAATTCTACAGTCACTCTTTATCTCCTTGTTTATGTGGACGATCTTATTATTACAGGGAACAATGCTGATGCTATTTCTTTGTTCATTACGACATTATCTGCTAGGTTCTCTCTTAAGGATTTGGGTGCTTTAAGTTTTTTCTTGGGCGTTGAAGCCTCTCGCACGTCCTCTGGCTTACATCTTTCTCAGCACCAATATATTCAAGATCTTTTGGAGAAAACTAAGATGAGTAATGCCAAGCCTGTTAGCACTCCCATGCATTCTACTGATTCTCTTTTACTTAATGATGGTTTCCCTGCTCATGATGCGACAGAATATAGGAAAGTTCTTGGTTCACTCCAATACTTGTCTCTTACTCGTCCTGATGTTACCTTTGCAGTTAATAAACTCTCCCAATTTATGCATAAACCGTCTACTGTTCATTGGGCTGCTGTTAAACGTGTTCTTCGTTATCTAAAAGGCACTCTGAATTATGGTTTATTTCTGCGCTCTAATCCTTCTCTTGCTTTACATGCCTTCGCTGATGCTGATTATGCCCGCAATAGAGACAATTACTCTTCTACTTCTACCTATGCTATTTTTCTTGGTCCGAATCTCATTAGTTGGAGCTCAAAAAAACAACCAACTGTTGCTCGCTCAACTACCGAAGCTGAGTATCGTGCCATTGCCTCTACCACAGCTGAAGTCAATTGGTTAACACATATGCTTCGTGAATTGGCCATCACCCTCCCTGGTGTGCCCACTATTTACTGTGATAATGTTGGAGCAACTTATGTTTGTGCCAATCCTGTCTTTCATTCCCGTATGAAGCACATTGCAGTTGATTTTCATTTTGTGCGCGACCAGCTAGCCAAACAGCAGCTTCGTGTCTCTCACGTCCATACATCAGATCAATTAGCAGATTCTCTTACTAAACCATTAGCCAGGACTCAGTTTCATTTACATCGCTCCAAGCTTGGCATTCTTCCGAATAGCCTTCACTTGCGGGGGCATGATAGAACGAGATTATAGGCATTCTTTTCTCACCACTATGTTAGTAACTATAATGGTTTAGAACGTGCTTTAGTTGTGATAGGATATGTATTTAGTGCTCTGCTTCTCTTCCTTATTTGTAGGTCAGCAGCTTTCATATTTTGCGTATATATATTAGTAGAATCTCATTAATAAAGATCAAGTCAATTTCTATATCTCTCTTTTATTGTTCACAAACAAGACCAGCCAACGATGGTTTCACGTAGTATCGTCGGTAATCCTCACCTAGCATTAATGCCCAGTACAAAATCTGCCACTCATCTCGCCGAGCACCCCATACACCATATCACACCTATTTCGCCAGATACAATAGGAAATATTGGCCAACGATCCCAGCAGGTCATCATTTAGCTCAAACAAAGCCTTCCAAACACACTCTACAAAATTCATATTCTCAAGAGACCAGTAAAAAGCTGGAAGTGTCGACAATTTCCATACACCCGTTGCTCCTTTTTGCACCACCACAGCGCATGATTTAAGGTTTCAACATCCTTGTTGCAAGCTGGATACTTCACGCATGCAACACCACATCTTCGGTGGAGGGTAGCCAAACCAGGCACTACATCCTTTAAAACATGCCTCATCTTACCCAAAACACCAATCTGCCACATTCGACATCATAGTTTTTCCGTCACCTCCCCTGATTTTTTTTCTTATGTATAGCAAGTTATGCTACATATGCAAAACGAATTTTTTTTTTTTTTTTGAATGAATTTGTATTTAAAATTACTAACTGCAAAAATAATTGCCAATACCTTTTACTTATATATTTTTATTAAAAAAAATCTCAATATAAATATTTAATATTAAACATCAATTAATTAAATACTAATTAAATTAAACATTGGGAATTCGATCGGTTAAGTGTTGAATTTTAACTAATAAGATATCATTGAATATTATGGATGGTATTGTTGGATGTAATTTACCTTTATATTTTGTACTTCGAACAAGACTTTTCGGAGATTTTTTTTTTTTTTAGTAGTATAATGGGTATAATAAAAAAGATTTAAAAATAAATAATAAATTAATGTGAAAAAAAAAATATGAAAACCTAAAAAATAAGATGATAGTGGAATTTATACCTATCTCTTTCATAAAATATACTCAATTTTTTTATATTACTTTTATTTGAAAAAAAATATTCTAAGTTTTTGAGCTCGCTTTTGCGCAAGTTATTATTATCTAAATTAATTTTTTTACTTATTACTACAAAGTCATAAAATTATTGGTTAGTTTTATTAAGTTAATATAAATATCTAAGTATAAATTAATACAAGAGAGACAAGGTGGTGTAAAGTTAAATGGATAGAGAAAATAAACAATTATTATCTCTCACCACCATTTTTCTCCTTATAATTGGCTTGGATCAATCATTTATTGAAAAAGTTATGAATTTAAAGTGCCTAAGTAAAACTTTAAAACAATTCAAAATAATAACATACCGTACACAGAATGAGCAAACTGTAATCGTTTTAATGTGCATGTTATCCAATTCAAACAGAACTAATTTGACCTTTCTAAATCCACGTGAATATTTATAATAATAATAATAAAGAAAAATTGTGTTTGAGATGTTAACGAGACAGCATGAAGTTTAAGAACATCTGTAAGGAGGTTTCGTATCTTTATTCTAGTAAATTTTGGCACTAAAAGTTATTCTAATTAAAGAGCTCTATAATATTACATTAAATAATGCAATGAATAATATAGCGCTAAATATAATGAAGTATTATTCACGCATTTTTTTATTTTTTAAATATTAATAAGTGATACAAAATGTGAAAATATTGTTTTAATTATATTTTACTCTAATTATATATCTTTAACTAAAACTTGTTTAAATTACATTATTCTTTGATAAAAAAAATTATATTATTTTTATTAATTAATATATTTATTATTTTTATTTAATTAAATTAATATTAAGTACATGATACAAAATTAGTAATAAAAAAAAATTATTGTACGACTATTAATATTTAAACATTAAAAACTTCATAATATTAAAAATAAAAATACATTACTAAGTTACAACAAAAAATAACATAAAGTTAAAAAATACAAAATACAATGTAATGTTTAATTCACATAAAAAATATAATATTTTATTTAGTAAATTTTTATATTTTCTTACTAAAAATATAATTTTTAATTTATTATAATTAATTAAATAATAATAATATATAATTAATTAATTAGTCCGATATAATAATTATTAGGAATTAATTAATAAAAGAAAAATAAAGAAAATATTATACTTTTGTATTAATTTATACTTTTTAGTATGAAATTTAGTGTAATAGGTTGGAGATTAAAAAAAATATAAAAACTATATAAAAATAGAATTTTTGGTTAAAGATGGTCTATTTTTTTTTTTTTTTTTTTAAATTATGGCAAAACAGTTTCCAAAGATGCTTCAATTTTTTTTCCTACATAAAGATACTCAAATATTTATTTAATTTACACATAAGTATCTTTTTTAGATTAATTTATGTCATGTTAGCTATAACACCAATTAAGTTTTACCACGTCAGCTAATTAACACTGGCAAAATTTAATTATGAAATGCACTTATTTATAAACAAGATAAAAATTTGGATATCTTTGTATAGAGATAAAAATTTAGACATTTTTTTGTGTGTAAAATGGACCAATCTCAAAAGCTATTTAGCTAATAATTACCAAGGTTAAAAAGTGATTTTGTATTACTAATAAAAAACTTAAAATCAATTGTACAATAAATGATTTAAATTAAATTGAAATATCAATTGTATATACTTATTATATTTGAGTATAAAAAATCGTTATAGTTAAAAATTTGTTTTTTTATTTTTTATTTTTTATTTTAGCAACTAAAATAATTATTATTTTATGCATTATAGTCTTGTATTTTTTCAATTAAAGTATTAAAGTAATGAAAAAAATTATTTGCAATCAAATTTATTTTTGAATGAAATATTGTAGCTCCTAACTTAGTTGATACCTCCTTAGCACAAAATAAATAAATCAAACTTATTTAATTTAACTATAATTTATACAAATATATAATATTTTCTTAAAAAATTGTTATAAGAAAAAAAGGATAGAAGAAATTAAAGAGCAGGTCAAGGATGGCAAACCCAACCCCAACCAACCCACTCTCACGAGATCATATCCCACTAGTGCCAAAATTGAAATTTTTTCACGATTCTTATTTTGCAAGACAAATTGACATCTCTGGTTGCGTTTTAAATTTCTTTGTATCGTTTCATGTGATTCATGTTTTCCAACGTTAATTAAAAGTTGATTAAAAAATTACCTCAAATCACATATTTAAAATGTAAAATAACAAAAATAATACTTATAATATTGAACAAAGTTTCACTATTAAGAATTTAATTTAAACGATGTCTAATTAACTGTCATTTAATATAAATATTTTTTTTATAGACAATATTCAATGTGAATGTTTGATTTAAACCTTTTCTTTTTAGTAAAAACTTATTAGCTGAATATAAGAGTACTTTTGAAGTTACAAATTTTGAGTTCTAAAAAAATTATGAAGGTTGCTTTCCCAAGTTGTTTTAACTTGAAAAAAAAAAAAAACATTTTTGAGATAAAAAAAACAAAAATAAGATAACCTAATTGAGTCTCACTAATTTGATCCCCTTCCCACATTTATAATATACATGCGTATGGATTGAACATAAAAAATAAAGAAAATTACATAAAAAAGAATACTTAATTTTTAACAATAAAATAGCACTCTAATAAGATTAAACAAGATTCAATTGAATATAGTTCAACATTGAACGGATCTAAATAATCAGAGTTCAAGTTGAATGATGTCCAATTAGAAAGTGTTCAATGTGAATTATTTGGGCTGAAATTTTTTAATAGTAAAAATATATGAGCTTGATATAAATATACTATTTTTATAGTTATAAATGTTATTTTTTGAAAATGATATAAAGAAGAATCTAAAAGTTAGTCCGTATATATATATAAAGTATATATATATAAAGTCTAATTAAGCCTAAAATAATTTTGAATAAAAATATCTTTATATTTTAAAATAATAACATATCTTATCCCTTATGTTTTTTATTTAAATTTTGGGAAAAAAAATTAAGTACCTTAATTAAAAAGACTTTAAAATTAAGTTAAATACCTTACTTAAAAAGACTTTTATTTTATAATATTAAAATTATTAAAATCTGCACTTAAATAATCTAAATATGATAACAAGGTTATCTTATTTTGATCTTGTTGCATGGCCTCATTTGTTATATATAGCTTGTTTAATTCATTTTGTTTTTCAATATTTGTCTTGATAAAGTATTCAACATTCCTATTATCCTTAATGCTTATAGCAATATGAATACCAATAGTCTTCATTTTGATGCTTATATTTTCATTTATATGCAGTGCTTCATAGGTTATTTTCTTTAACTCCAATATAGTGATAATTTTCGAATGCAAATTCCCTTTGGGATCTCATTTACATACTCATCACTTTAATTTTAAAAAATTCATTTTTTATTGTGCATGAGAATTATTCCAACCTTAGCGTGGCCTGTTATGTTGAGAAGTATGAGAATTAGTCTACAGAGATTCTATTTTAAAGCATACAAAGTAGTAGTAGTTAGCATATAATAATTAATCAAATGAAATTTATGTAATAAATCATTAATTTACAAGTAAACAAATATTATATATTTAACATGTTACTTGCATTACATATTTAATTGTTGTTGTAACATGTTACATCTTAGTTTTTATTATAAATGTAGTGTGTTATATCTACGTTGTTATTTAAGAATGTTTTGCTGATATAGCATGTTACATCTTAGTTTTTATTGGAGATGCAACATGTTAATTTAAGGCCCCTTTTTTAGTTTATAACAACTAACTTTGTACTTAATAATTTAGAATGCATTTTATTTTTAAAAGATGATATTACAAACCAGGATGTTTAGAAGAAGTAAAATTGTTTAGTGTCGTCTTGTTTTCGGTAAGTGAGCATTGGCATGGGTGATTTTATCATCAATATTCTTAGAAATTTTAAGCATTTGATAGATATATCTTTAGATTTGCATACTTAAGTGTTGTTCATGCATCAAAATTATCATTGTTATTGTATATGTGTATGATCAATGAGGTATTTTCAGTGATTAGATTTACTTGTAGTTGTTTGTGTGTTTTCTGTTTCATTGGAGTTCTTCTATTATTGTTGCAAATTATAATCAATTTTTGGAATTGAGCTTGCAATTCCATTTTGAATGTGATGGTGACTATCGTGTGTATAGCTATCCTTCTTTGTGAGGTTGTGCAAAATCTTGTTATTGAATCTTGCGCGAGTAATATGTAGACAGATTTGTTGTTTTGATTTGTTGAATGATTAAATCTTGTTGGACTATGGTTTATGATCTTCGATTGTCTTTATAGATAATGTTGTTAGATTAGGTTTGGGGTTGAAGGAATTGAAAGAATGTGTTGAATGCTTTGGATGTTGAAAGGAAGAGTGCTTTAGTAATTGTGTATTTTTTTTTTTTTTGGTTAAAACGCACAATTTTAGGGTGTGGTTTTTTGCTCATTCATGAAAATTATTTAAAAAGCTAATATTAATGCTATATA
This sequence comes from Elaeagnus macrophylla, assembly GCA_029378325.1. Taxonomy (NCBI): domain Eukaryota; kingdom Viridiplantae; phylum Streptophyta; class Magnoliopsida; order Rosales; family Elaeagnaceae; genus Elaeagnus; species Elaeagnus macrophylla. Next base: position 30,117,310 of record CM055642.1, read on the forward strand.
TTCCCAAAAATTATCTTTGTTGACTCAAATTAAGTCATATTTAAATGAGAATATTGTCTTCATATAGCATGTTTTTTCTTCTAATTGCATTTTTTTTCTAAACTAGCAAAAATTTAACTAAAATCTCATAGCTTCATATATATATATATATATATATATATATATATATATATATAAACACTAGAATATCACTTTTAGATTTCACAAGATCTCTGATGACCTATTAGTTTTAGAGACCATTGTTGGTGACCTACTAGAGTTTTGATGAACGTCGCCGATGACCCACCCTAGTTTCAGCAACCTACCATATGTAACCTATTATATTTACTTGTATCATTGTATGTAATATGTTACATCTATTTGTATTTTTGTAACATATTACATCCACTTGTATATTTGTATATAATATGTTACATCTACCTTTACAAGTTAGTCGATTCAATTCAATCTACAATTCATAAATTTAATTTTACCTTTATATATAACACATTATATCTATCTCTACATTTAAATGTAATATGTTACATCTATTTGTAGCAGTGTCATCAAAATTTCAGTAAGAATATAATGTGTTACATCTAATTCTACCTCATGTTACATCCACCTCAATAAGGTTGCCAGTAGTGGTCATCGGTGCTTTGATGGGATTGTTGACATGGCTGTTGGAGCTCCGATGAAGTTGTCGGAGTTCTGGTGGAGTCATCGAAGCTTCGATGAGATAGTCAGAGATATGGTAGAGTCTTATAATAATAATTTTTATTAAAGTTATAAAATAAGTATACTTTGGTATATTTATTAAGTGATTTAATATAAAATTATGGATTTTAGGATAATTTTTTTTTTGTTAATTATGAAAAATTAATCAGTTTATTAAACATAATGTTATTAATAAAAAAAAAAAAAAAAAAGTGTATTTAAGCTAGAGTCGTACTAATTCAAACCGTAGTAATTTGGGCTAAACATTTTGAATCCAATATAAAGTGCACTTTGATAGGCGACATTTTAGGAGAGTGTAGCGCCTTGCACTTCTCCGGGTTTTCTCCACGTGTCACATGTAACATTAGCAATTGAATTATAACAGAAATTAGAATGTCGCACTCAGTACATGCATTTGAGTTCTGGTTTCAAATATAACCAATTATATATTAGGATGATACGATAAGATACGATACGGAGTTTTTATCATATTAAAAAAAATATAAAGTATAATAATTTTACTAGTTAAAATAGAAATTAGCAACCTTTTATGAAAACTTATAAACTTTAAATTGAAAAAATTAAAATCTAAATTTTAAACTTTTTTTTTTTTCCGATTCAATCTAAATTTTAAACGTTAAACTCTATTCTTGAACCAAAGCAACTAAATTTTAAAAGTTAAACTATATAATATAAATTAACAAATATATATAAATTAGAAAATTACAAACATATAATTTAACCTTATCAAGTAATAAAAATAATACATAAATATCATCTAATTTTATATGAGTGCTATTTTTTTTGTCATTCCATAAATAGATGGCATGATCATTTACAACTTTCTTGATAATTCAATAATATATTTTTTAGTTTACCATATATATCTTATTAATATATATATTTGTCTATGTGTCATTTTTCATTTTGGATAATTTTGTACTCAAATTTTTTTTATTTACAAAATTATCATTATTTATTTATTTAATGATAATGACCACAATATTTTATTATAAAAATAAGTTCGTAAGAGTTTTATTTATAATTTTTTTTTGCAAAAAGTCATACGTCTTAAAATACATAATTATACATTTGAATTAAGTTTTTCTTTTTATTTGAAATAATAGGTTAAAAAAATAACAAAAATTAATTTTTATTTACGATTTTTTGAAGTCTTTGCTTTAATTACAAAATTATCATTACTATTTAAATTTTTTTTTAAAAATGACTAAAACAAATAAAGAAGGAAAAATATTTGAAAGATAAAAGATAACATTATAATATTTTTATTTATCGTTTAATTTTTCATACTAGAAGTCTTAGATAAACTAAAACACATATTTATTTTCAAATAGAATTACTCCTAATTATTTAAAAAATTTGTCAAAATTGTTCAAATTTAATCACAAAACTTAAAGAATCTTATTTATTGTTTAATTTTTTATAAATACACAATATACATTGGATTTTTTTTTTTTCATTTGTTAAAATAATGAGTTAAAAAAAGAAAGGAAAAAAAATAACGTAAATAAATAAAGAATGATAAAAAATGAAAGGCAAATGATAAGATTATAATATTTTTATTTATGGTTTAATTTTTTATATTAGAAGTACAAGATAAGCTAAAGGAAAAATTGGACAAAATTATTCAAATTTAGTTATGAAAAATTATCAATCTTAATAATTTTATTCATTTAATTATAATTATTACATTATATTATAATTTTATTATTCTTTTCTATTATAAGAGTTTACTTTTTATATTACATGAGTATTAATTATTAATAATTAAAATTTACTTTTTTACATTTGTAATGCAAACTTTTTGATGCTCTAGATAATTTTTATTTTGTGATGATTAATTTTTTTTTTCATATATATATATATATATATATATATTAAGTTTTAGCATTTCAAAATGAATGAATCTTGATGTTGTTATGCCTCACAAAAAAGTTTTTATTCATAATTCAATAGTTGCTAAATTTTTAATCCTTTATTACTTAAAAAAAAATAACAAATATATATTTTAACATCATACAAAAATATAATAAAATATTTTACTAGTATATATATATATATATATGTTATAAATTGGCACTAGCGGAAGCAAAAATTTGAGTCTAATTTAATTGCACAAATAATTAATTATGGGTAACACCAAAAATAATAAGCAATAAGAAAAATAAATAGCATACAATAATTTAAATGGTTCAACTTTTTAATATGAAAAGTCTACTCTGCTAACGATGGCACATCGAGAAAAAACTACTATCAAAATTCAAATAGAGAGTACAAATACTAAGTTCAAAAGTCACTCAAAAATCAAATCCCAAATACACTAAAATAGTCTATCAAAAGCAGTAATCAAACAGCAAAATGTACTCTTGTATGCCGATGGGTCTAAGGGATTAATCGCAATAATTCCTAATTGTAATTAAATCATCAGGAATCTTGCATCTCCTTGAATGGTGGCCGATGATGTTCCTTTTTTTTTTTTTCTCTAGCACAACTTGGGCAGCAAGGAACTTATATATATATGTCAAATAATCTTTTAAGGCTTGACATCTAAATGACAATATATATTATTTCGTAATAGAATTATCAAAATGCCATACATCTAAATGACAATATATATACTATTTTAAAAATTAAAAAATAATAATAATTTAATTTTAAGGTTTAGGAAATAACTTTCACAAAGTTAGTGTTAGATTTTCATTATCATAATTTACTTTTCCAGTATAGAGTATATTTGTTGAGTTGGTTATATAATTTATGCCCATTATAAAAAGGTGGACATTTTTGCCCCTACCAAGCGATCACCCAAAATCTTTTTACGTCACTTTTCAAATGACTTTTTTTTTTTTTTTTTTAATGAAACAATAAAAAGACACACACATATATATATATATATATAATATATATATATATATATATATATATATATATATATATATACTTGTTATTTAGCAAAAAAAAAATATATATATATATATATATATATATATATATTTTTTTTTTTTAAGGTAGACTTGACATTTAACTAATAACAAATTTTATATTTTTATTAAGGATCAAACTTACAATTTTTTAAATATAAAGTACTTTTATTTATCATCTAACTATCTAAATTATAGGTTAGAGGCACTTAAAACGACTTTAATTTTTCTAAGAGTTAGAGATACATGGAAAATTCTGACTTAGAGCGGATGTATCTTACATCTTATTACCTTCATGTACTGTGGGTAGTTTAATTATCAAAATTAATATTTTACATTTAATATTATTTAATAGGACATAATTATTCATTAGGGCAACAATAGCAAGTTTTTAGGACAGTTTTAAAATTATAGTCTAATAAAATATCATTATTACAGAGGTTAGGGGGCGTTTGGTTCGCTGGAATGTAATCGTAATCGTAATCGTAATCGTAATGGAATGTAATGTAATGGAATCAGTATTACGATTACAGTGTTTGGTTTAGTCACTGTAATCAAAAAAGGAATCAGTATTACAGTGTTTGGTTTGACAACTGTAATGTAATGGAATACAAAAAAAAAATTATATAATTATTTTAAAAATACAATTTAAAAAAATAAAATTTCAGAAATAATACAATTTCATAACAACAATTAATAAAAAAATATACTTTTTATTAAAAAAAATACAATTAATAGAAAATATTATTTAATGTAAATTACATTTAAAAAAAATTACATTTAGAAAAAATATAATTTTATAACAATAATTAATAAAAAATAATACAATTTTAAAAAAAGAAATACAATTTCATATAAAAAATATAATTAAAAAAAAAAACAAAATAACAAATAAACAAATATAAGAAAAATTCGCTAACCTAAAAATACACATCAATATTAAAACCAAAATACTTTCATAAACTAAAAATTCATATGACAAATATAGTAAGTATTCAATAACTTAAAAATAGGCATCAAGTAATTGTGTCAAAATACATAACAATAACATACTTAATCCTGGATAGGAAATACAAATCCATATAAATATATTAGGTCCATTTTTTCATAATTATTTAGACACCACCTTCACGCCTAAGGAGATTTCTAATCCAACCATCCTTTTTTTCATCAGGTACGCCGAAAAAGACATTCATTCTTGCAGGCTTGTCAACAAGTATAATAGTGGCAACATCAAGCTCGTCAGAGGAGAGCGATGTGGTTCTCTGCAATTCGTTATATAACCTCATTTGTTTTTCCTCCTCTCCTTCTTTTGCTACGGATCGACTTAAAATAGAGCTGACGTTGGACAGCTGGTCAGAAAGCATTGCAGCGGCCCTCTCAACAGATTGTCCATAGTCATTATCTTCTCTAATTCTCTTCCTTTTTTTGGAAGAAGTATTAGAGTGCTCTTGATTAGTAGCATCTACCGACATAAACATTGGATCAGTTTCATCTATTGCCTCTTGATCTCGTTCGTTATTTAGTTCTGCCACAACATCATCTGCAGTCTCTGCATTTTTTCCAGTTGCCCTGTCTTTTCCAAAAATAATAGACAAGTCCTCGTAATGTTGAAATGACCTATGTCTAAAATAAGCAGCTTCTTTGTGACTCTAAAAAACATTTGAAACAAATATTAGATTATTAAAAATTTTAAAAATATATTACCTCAAGATATGCGTCCCAAACTGGTGTATCAGCAGTCACCAGTTTATTCACAGGATCCCATCCAAATCCACTACTATGTTGACCACATAGCATGTCATGAACCGTAGTAAACTGAGTCTTTAGTGTTCTCAGTCGAGACTCGATATGAGGTTTGGCCTTCATAGTACATCCTGGAATTTTTTCAACTAGCAACCTCTCCACAGCATATAAATACCCAGACTTGAAACCTCCATCGGCCCTATACGAGCCTTGTGAATGTAATTCTAGCAAACACTCAACCAGTTTTTCATCCAATGATGATGTCCAAAACCTTTTGTTTTGACCCGGTCCGCGATTTTTTGAAGTTCCGCTTTGTGAAGATGACATCCTAAGTGAACATGTCAGATTAAAACAAATACAACATCCAGATAACAAGAACATCAAATTAAACAATACACCAAATATTAACAAATACATCAATTAATCAATGCACAGGATATAAGAAGTACACAGTCACCAATCAAATAGTGAAGAAATATTTATTAGCTAAATCATGTGCTTGACTACACAAAAAAATTGCAATGCACAGCTCGTCTTTCCCCAATATCCCACTCCCTAACCAAATCGCATAAGCCCATTTCTTACAAAATATATATCTAACAGCAGAACAAGAAAACCACCAACCAAATCCCTTTTCATAAGCCATAACCCGATATATCCCTTCTCTGCAATTTATGTGCATGTCATATGACCCAACAATTTTAAGCATTTCAATTTATTTTGTTGGGTTTTTTACTGAAACAATTGATTGAAAAGGTTCCAAATATAAGAAAGTGAGTGAAAGCAGCAGTATAATGGTAGTAGCTATGTGAATATAACAGAAAATTTCAGCTCCTTTGGTCCTTTCCACTATCCATTAATGGGTTGAAATGTTTTTATATAAAAAAACAGAGAAAGAGCCCAAATCAAACAGAAAATCAAAACTGCAAATTGAAATTCAAACAGAAATTGAAAAACAGAAACTCTAATAAAGCTAGTGCTATTGTCCAACAGAAAATCAATATGGACCAAATAAACAAATCACATTTCGTTTCAGATAGCAAAAATTTCAACCAAGTACCAAAATATCAAAATCTCATTTGAGTGTCACAAAATCACAAATCAAAATCTACAAAAACAACATTGATGATGATCAAGGAAGAAAAAGGTAATCGTAATCTGGTTAAAGAAGGAGCTGTGCAGATGGGATCATATAATGAACAATAATCACGAGTCCATAGATAAACTACATAAAATATTTGAACAATCAACTACCTAAAATACCTGAGGAGGAGAGCTGGTGCGAGGACTGGCGTTGGACAGCGAGAGGAGTGCTGAACGGCGGCTAGAGGAGAGCTGGAAGGGGGCGAAATGAGAGATGGACACGGATAGGAGAGCGAACGGCGCCGGAGGAGAACTGGTGGCTTCGAATTTCAGGACGGCGATGGAAAGCTCGGAGGAGAACTGGTGAGCAGGTACTCGGGGGTGCGAGGCTCGACGAGGATGAGTAGTTTAGGTTACGTAAAGGAATTCCAATTCCTTCTCCTCAGCTTTGTAATCGCGATTCCTTAGTTTAATGTAATGAATTACATTACATTCCCACAGTTTAATATAACCAAACAACGTAATGGACTCATTCCATTACATTACGCATTCCATTACAATGAACCAAACGGGCCCTTAGAGAGTGAGAAGGCTTAAAAGTGACCCCTATTATTTTTTTTTATCACTTAAATTTTTAGTACTCAATTGTCATTGTTCTAGACCAAAATATTAAATTAAATCCAATGTATAATTTTTTATTTAATAGTGGAGATTAATTGGTTTTGGAAAATCTAATGGTTGAAATAAAAAAGATATAACTTGCGTCTTCGTAAGTTAGAATGACTCTAGATAAAGGGGAATAATTTAATATAATTACTTTTCACTAATTTTATTTTAATATAGACATTCAATTTAGAATTTTTACGTCTGTAAGGTTATTTTAAAATAAAAATAGTAAAACAGAATTAAATTAGCCTATTTTTTGAAGTATCCGTATTATAATTATCCAACATAAATCGACAGTGAAGAGCTTTAAGCCTATAAGTTACACTTATACAAGTTAAAATTTATTTTTTTCGTTTATTAAGATACTGATCCTAGCTTCTGTTGTTCACATACATGCACCGTTCCCTTTGCCACTCTCATAATTAAGCTCTTATTGTAAGATTGCGGCCTTGACTTGTTTCCCCTTTACTCACTCTACCCTTTGTTTTCTCTTGATCAATATTAGATGTGATGATCGTATTATCAATCAGCTGTGTATAGATAATAAAATGTCATAATTTGATAAATGGCACATATATTTAGTTAGTTTTATGGAAAAATTATTAGCAAATTACATAAAATAACATCTCTAAAATTTACAATAATAAAAATAAATAATATTGAACAAAATTAATTAGTTAGAATTCAATATTAAATGAGTTTAAGGAGTTAGAGTTTAATTTAAAAAGTGTTAAATTAAACTTATTTTATAGTAAAATTATACTAATATAAAAAATCACTACTTTTAAAATTATAAATTTTAAAAAATATTATATATATTAATTTTCTAAAAATATTAATGGACAGCAAGTACTTCCAATTGCACCCATGCATAATTTAAGTTTACAAGGAAAAAAAAAATATATATATATATATAATTTTTTTTTGGGCCAAAAACACTTTATTGAAAATAGAGAGGTAGATAAGGGATAAAACAATCATCACACACCTGTACACTACGCTCACAGACGTTTGATTATCGACATTGGGTGAGTACTCAACCTCATAGAGGGGTATAACCGTCCAGAGTTAGTGGTTGAAGGCTCGACTATAAAGTGCATGCTCCGAGTTTCGAACCTATGAGCTTTGCTACTCCCTCACAATACATCCAAATAGCATACTATTCAAATATTTGCTAATTAATTGTATGATATTTATTATTAAAGGTGTAAATTGTGATAAAATATTAATGAATTTTATGGCATAATTTATTAATCTTTAAAATTCATCTCATTTAAACTTATATAATTAAAATGAAATAATAATGAGTTCGTATTAATTAATATATCTTATTTATCCATAATAGACAAGTAAAAATATAAAAATAATAAAAAATATGATACATGATTATTTATAATGTAAGTTAAATAAAAAATAATACAACATTATTCTTAAAATTAGGCACATTAGAGCTATAATCTAATTTAAATGAAATGAGATGAGATGATATAATATTTAATAAAATAATATTGTATTATGAGCTAGTTAAATACACTAAATAAAATATAAGATGTGATGCCTCGTATTATATTCCTACTTATTCCTTACCTATATACCTAATAAATAGGGGTGAGTAACGAACCAAACCTACTTGTTTTTTACTAATTAGAATATGATTTGGTGCGAACTTAAAATTTTCTAATTCGAATTTGATCTGGTGATGTAATCAATTTGAGTCAATTTGAATCCTAAGAATTTGAATTTTTTAGATCGAATAAGGTAAGATTTAAATTATATCTTATTTTTTTTTAATTATTATCAGATACTAAACACAATACATACTAAAATTTAAATTTTAAATTGATATATCTTTACTAAAAATTATTTATTTATATTCACAACTAAGAGAATTAAAATAATTAAAAAATTGCTATCTAACATTATTAAATTATTATAAAAGATTTAATATTAATATTTTTTTAAACTAAAATAATAATTTAATATAATCGTGTTATTATAATATACAGAAAAGTGTCACACAGGTCATTCAAATTATGTTATTTGTGGCATTTGGTCTTTTAGATTATAAGTGGTGTTATTTGATTTTTAGTTTTAGAAAAAAGTGTCAATTAAGAACAAAACCTATAATATATAAATATAACACATTGAAAATAAAATATGTATTTATTTATAATTTTAAGGTTTAATTGTATAGTATAACCTTTCTTTATATATAAAGTTTTATTTTTAATCACATTCAAGAAAAAAACATATGTTTATTTTTCTTATAACATAAATAAATATTTTTTTTAGTATTATAAGAAAATGAATATTTTTTTTTACTGAAGTAGATTGAAAATAAAATCAGTTAAATAACTGAGTCATTTATGTATTAGTGGATAATTATAATAGTAATTTGATATGGATTGAATTATAACAGATTATAAAATATATCAATTTAACTTGTAAATAACTAATATAAAATTTAATATTTTTTTTTTACTATATAATAAATAGATAGTTAAATTTATATTTTTATCAAATGATAATAATAGAAAAAATATTTAAGAATAAAATACGTAAACAAATATATAAATAAAAACATAAAATAATAGCCACAACGTACTAGAAAATAATAAACAAGTCAAATCAAATTTGTCATAATTAAATTTAATAATAAAGAAATCATAAAATTATATGAAAATAGAATATATTAGAGGAAGAAGAAATTAATAGAACTAACCAATGTACTAATGTTGTTTAGGCTTAGGCACCATACATGTACTAATGTTCATTGATCATGTATAACACATTAACATATTCGAGTAACAATTAATGATATCTCCAATTCTCCATTACCCTGCTTGCTGACTTTTCTTTTCTGTGTTTCCAATCAATCGATTTAGAAATCCATTATTTTATTTTATTTTATTTCTTATAAATGAAATTAATTGTTCGTCTCATCACATGGATATATGCATGTACTTATACGTCTCCGTACGTATTGTTTCTACATATTATATTGTTTTAAGTAACTTAAAGCCGAGAACACGCAAATAAAATAAAGATTCAGCTTTGACTTTTAACAATTAACATTATATATTTAAAAATATATATAAAGAATTAATGGAGCTAATTATATATTAATCATCAAGCCTCCATCCATAAGCCCTATAAATACCTTCAACTGTCTCTGTTTTTTGTTCTAATTACTTATCAAACTGTCTTATGATAAGTAGTCATTTGAAAAAACCACAAAGAAACAAATGGCTAAACTTGTAATTAGTTTATATTTGGTAGTGATGGTCCTCTGTGTATCATGTAATGAGGCAGTATTAGGAGGGAAAATTAGTTACAATGTAATGAGTTATGGGGCAAAAGCAGATGGCAAAACAGACTCGACTAAAGCATTCCTCAAGGCATGGTCGTCCGTATGTAGCTCCGCAGCGTCGGAGGCCACTATGTTCATCCCCAAGGGCAGGTTCTTGCTGAGGGCTTTGGAGTTCAGAGGTCCTTGCAGGAATCGGATCAAGGTTCAAATACAAGGCACCCTCCTTGCTCCCTCTGATTTTAAGGCTCTTGGCAATTCTGGCTACTGGATTTTGTTCATTAAAGTCAATAGAATCTCAGTCATTGGTGGCACCATTGATGCCAAAGGCTCTGCCTTCTGGCCTTGCAAGACATCCAAAAATGCCAACTGCCCTGTTAATGGAGCTAGGGTACGTACTTGTGTTTATTGAATATGTTGTTCGGTTAGAGCTCGTTTTGTATCTTTTTTTTTTTTTTAATGTTTAAACTCAAATTCTTAAATTTAATGTTGTTCAGTAATAAATTACACTTTATATATATTTTAATTTTAGACCTTGAAAAGTTTTCAAAATTTATTTTCTATTTTCATATTTCAAAACTTTCATGATTTAACTTCAAATCATACTTAAACACCATTTTTTTTCTATCATTGTTCTTAATTAAAAAAAAAAAAAGTAAAAATTTAGAATAGAAAAACAAAAATGAGCATTTGGATAGAAAATTAAAAACAAAAAACACAATATGGAACACAGTTTTACCACATGAGTTTATGTATTCATACTTCATAAAACATAGAACATAGTTTATGTTTCCTTTTAAAAAAAATGAATTAGAAAATAGAAAAGTACTTTTAAATACAATAAAAAAAATATAACCTAAAAAAAACTCATTACAAAAAGAGTCCTTAGTATTCCAGTAACAAGATTTTTTTTTCAAGTGACAATTTCGAATCACAACATTATTTAAACTAAAAATAATAACTAACGCCCTTAATTTATTTTGTGCAGTCTATAACATTCAATTGGGCCAATGACGTAGTGATAAGTGGCTTAACATCAATAAACAGTCAGCTAAGTCACTTGGTAATAAACAGCTGCAACAATGTGATGGTAAGAAATGTGAGACTGATAGCGCCGGACGAAAGCCCCAACACGGATGGCATTCATGTCCAAGGCTCCAACAGTGTTACAATCAACGGCGCTACCATGCAGACTGGAGACGACTGCATTTCAATTGGTCCTGGCACCACCAATCTTTTCATGACAAACATCAAATGTGGCCCTGGTCATGGGGTTAGGTACTTTATATTTATTTAATATACATTCATAACTAACCAACTGATTAATTTATATTAGTGTAAGGGACAAAATTACCCGATAGTGATTGAAGTTGGAGCAATTATATCTACTTAGGGCCATCAAATTCCGACGGACTTGTGAATCCGACAAGAACCCCAAGGTTTTAAAAAAAATTTAGTTGAGGCTAAATGAGTTAATATGTCTTTGCCCATTTATTAAATAAGTTGAGTCCAAGTCGGAGTTAAATAAGTTGAGTCAAAATGAACTTGTACATGATCTATAACAAGATTGCATTATATATTATGAACCAGACACGGATTCAAAGTTCAATATGAATTTGAGTCATAAAGTTCAATATGAATTTGAGTCATAAAAGGGTTAACCTGCCTAATTCAATCTATTAAATAGATTGGATTCAAGTTGGTATTAATTAAGTCGACCCTAATCGATTCATCCCACTCGTTTAACATTTAATTCACTTGTTTTAAAATTTTTGATACCATAAGGACAAAAAATAATCATTTATGTTTTCTTTATTTGTTTTCTATCTTTTAAAATTTTACTTTAAATAATGGGTTAAGTAATTATTAATGTTAAAATTTTCTTTGTTAAAATATGGTTGAAAAAAAATAGATAATGGACAAAAGTGCATTTTCTTATACTTTCATGTTTTAAAAGGGTAAATATTATTAACCTCCCTGAGGTTTGTCCAAATAATATAAAGAGGTCTCAATTTAAAAAAATAATATCACTAAACTCCCTTTTGGTATTGTTAACCACAAATGTGATGAAAATAGGATTAAAAAATATCTTATATTCTTGATATATTTAAAAATCATAAATTCATTTTTTTTATGAAAATCATAAAAGCAAATTAATAAAAGAATAAAATAATATAAAGGTTTCGAAGGAAGAATTTCCTTTTCAAATCAATATTTTCATTAGTTGTTGATTTAAAGTTTGGATCACGGCACCAAACAATTATTTAATTAAGTAGTTTAGTCCCATAATTATTACATTTGAATACTAAAAGTTTCATAATTTTTGAAAAAATATCACATTAATCCAATAATTTTTAAGTTGAGCAACTATAATTTTTTTATTTATGAAAGTGAGACACTATTTTAATAATTTTATTGAATTAAAAGTACTCATTTTAAAAATTAAATAATTAAAATTGCTTACTTGTAGTGTCTAACTCATAAATTACGGTATATTGTTATCATTTTAAAAAATTACGGGAACTTTAATGTCTAATCTAATAATTATGAGATTAATATGTTCATTTGATGAAAATTATGGGACAATTAGAGATTTTCATTGGGTTTGGAAGAGAACTTTTGTTTATCCATTATAAATTTTTTTGTTATATTATTGGATTGTTTAGTTATTTTAATTATTTTCTACGGTTATTTACTAAATTGGGATTCCATTGAAATAACTAATATTTTAGGGTACATGAGTAATGCAAAATGAAAATATTAGGAATGAATTGGTATTTATACAAAGCTTGGGGGTTTTATTGACATTTACCATTTTAAAAATAAATAAATTGAATTGCTCAGAAAAATAATTATTGAACCTAATTAGCTAGGTACGTATTTCAATTGCAATAACTAATGAACCTGTATATGATGAGTTGATGACCGTTAATTGCGGCAAATACGTGTGCAGCATAGGAAGTTTGGGGAAAGAAATAAAGGAAGCAGGAGTGGAAAATGTGACACTTACTAATGCAGTATTCACGGGATCAGATAATGGGGTAAGAATAAAGTCATGGGCAAGAACAAGCAATGGATTTGTGAGAAATGTGTTGTTCCAAAACATTGTTATGAAGAATGTTGATAACCCTATTATTATTGATCAGAACTATTGTCCTAATAACCAATGTCCTAACCAGAGTTCATCAGGAATTAAGATTAGTAAAGTAACTTACAGAAATATACAAGGAACATCTGGGACAGCTGAGGCAGTGACCTTTGATTGTAGTCCAACCAATCCATGCAGAGAGATTAAATTGCAAGACATCAACCTTACTTTTATGAATAAGCCTTCTACTTCTTCTTGTAAACACATTGTTTCTAGCTCCACAAGTGGAGTGCTCATACCCCAGAGTTGTCTATAGCAATCTATGCATATATATATATAATGTTAAATTGTTAATTATATATCATCATAATTGAGCTTTCTAATTAATTAATATTGTTTAGACTGGCTAACTAGCTATATATGTATATGTATGGGCACACACGACGCAGTTATTTAAGGACTTGTTTATAATAATTTTGGTCAAAATTTTTTGATTTTTTTCAAGTAATTTTTTAATCTAGTGTCTAATAATTTTTAATTTTAATTTTTTACATTTTGAAGAAATTATTACCAAAATATGAGATTATTCTTTAAAAAAACATAATTTTGAATCAGATTTGTAATTTTAAATTTTTTTCATTTTGACCATATTTTTTTTTAGAGAATAAATCAAGTCTTACAACTTTTATATATATAAATATTATAAGAAAATGATTAAAAACTTAAAATTTGAAAAAAAAAAAAAAAAAAAAACAAAATTTTTCTTTATTTTAAAGTTTTTTGAAAAAAAATAAAAAATATAAAGTATTACTAAACAATTTAAAGATGATTTTTAATTTTTTTTCTTAAAAATTATGAAGTAAATTTTTTTATCAAATATATTAATAATTATTTTTTTATAAGAGTATATAAATTATAAAATTAATTATTTAATTATAAATTATAAATTAAAATAGTTATTAAATATGGCATAACCTTACCTACTAGTGTGTTACCGTATATTCCATCGAATCAAAACTACAGTATTTTTTAGGAAAATGTTTGATGTCTCAACTATGAATTCATAAACACTTCACATGTCATTGTTTTACTGGCCCCCGATATTAGTGGATTCCACCGAATTAATTTTTATTCTACCCCCCAATTAAATCACTACATCTAAATTGAAAGCATGTTACAGTAGTGACATAAAACAGTCTTCATTTCGTTGTTCTGTACTTTCATATAATGATATTATGGCAGTCATCTTCTCTAAATTAAAAATACAAAAAAAAAAAAAAAAAAAATATAAAATAATTGAATTTTTTTTAAAGATTAAATTATATTAGAAATATCTAAGTTTTAACGAGATTCATTAAGTATCTAAATATTTAAATTATATAATTTAATTTTAAATTTTTAAATTTTTTATATAAATATTAAAATTTTGAATCATAAATATGTATTTTATTATTAAAACTAATACTTATGTATAAAGTTTTAAAAGTTTGTGAATAAAATTATATTATTTAAAAATTTAAGAATTTATTTACGAAGTTTTAAAATTTTAAAAAATAAATCATATATTTTAAAATTTTGAAGACTTATGCATGAATTTAATAAAAATTAAAAAATTAATAGTATAATTTAATATTTTCTTAATAAACATACACAAGCTCGTACACCTTTTTTACATTAAACATAATACAAACTCATTTGTTTATAGTACCAATAAATATCATTGTAAAACAAGTTTACAACTATTCATGTGATTGGCCTCTAACTTAAATCTCTCAGGAAAAATTATATATTGATCTTGCATCAATGCTAATGCATTGATTTAGGCTAATAAAAATTTAAATATAATAGGAATGAGCGCAATTTAATTTTGGTTAATTTTTATTTAAAATGTTAACTAAATTGATATATATAAATTAGTTAAATTAAGAATCAAAATCGACCTATAAAATATTAGGTAGAGAACATTAGACCAACTTATATATATCATTTTGATATATTTGGTTTAAAATTTTAATCTACTTATTTTTAAAGTAAATTTAAATTATATTGATTATATATTAATGTTAAATTAATAAATTATTTAATGTTCAATTAATAATGTAATTCAAAAAAGTTGTACATTAGTTTTTAAATTAAAATTGTGCACTAATTTCAAATAGTGAATAAATCTTTAAAATAAGTAAATTATTTTAAATTTGAGAACAAAAATAATTTAAATTTTTTAATTATATTAAATATTTATAAAAATGAATATCGAAGAAAATTAATATAGTTAATTCACCTTCTTAATTGATAAAAAATTAACTTGATGATTATAAATATATATGATGTATGTACTATAAATGTATAAAATTAAAAAATAACTATGTCTATTGGTAATATATACGTCAATTCGGTTAAATATCGATTTACAAACTTTAAAACCTTAATTGACTAGACACAAATTAATTTTTCACATTTTTAAAAGCGAAACCAACGTATTTGAATCTATAAAACTTAAAAATCAGTTCGACTCGGCTCGATTTCGATAGAGTAGGTTGGTTTATTGATTATTATGTCTACCCCCAGTATATAATTAAATTTGTGTCAAAATAGCATGTGTTGGATAAAAATTAAACTAAGTGCACGTGATATCATTTAATTGGTCTATATTAGTAATTAAAAAGTTAAATAGTACAGTCAATACATAGTCAAATAAATTTTTATTAAATAATTCGTATTAATTGTACACACACACACATATATATATATATGGGTTATTTAATAAAATATCCTTTAACCAAATCGTATAAATAGGGATTCATAATCTAAATAGATAAGTGCATTGGAATAGATACGACATCCTACGGTGTTGTACTTCTGACGTAGTTTTTTAATGACGTGCAACGTCAATATGCTAAGGAACACGATTGAACATAAATTAGTTTCAACATTATGTTAATTTGTATATAGAGTATATATATTTAATTTATTTACAAACTATATATTATTTACAAATGTATATATATGTTATATATATTTGTATGTTATGTAATATTAATATATTATTTTAAAATAAATTTAATTATATATGTGTGTGCTATGGTCTCAACATTATTGTTGCTTCTTATATTTATTATTTTAAAAGAAGAAAAAAAAAAAAAAAAAAAAGGGTGCAGCTATTCATATAATCAATCACAAAGTTCATGCTAATTTATTCGGAGTAATTTTCTTTATGTTATTTAGCGAAAGTAGCTTTCACAAATCCATTTCTTTTATTCATTATTAGTTTAATAAAAGTGGCACAGTAACTCTGTATTTTGTATTTCCGCAAAACTATGTATTTTCTATGCAAAAGTGTAATGTATTTACATAAAAAGTGAAAATAGAAAACCCAAAGATTGATATCGACAAGAAAGAAAGAAAGAAAGAAAGAAAGAAAGAAAAAAAAAAAAAAGCTAAATTATATCATTAATTTTTAAATTTTTATTAAATTTATACTTAAGTTATCAAATTTTTAAATTTTATAATTTAATTTTCAAGTTTTTAAAATTTTTAAAATTTCACAATAGGTTCTAAAATTCTAAATCTTATAATTTAGTCACCAAATTTTTAAAAATTTACACATATGTCTAAAATTTTATTCAAAAACATGTATTTTAACACTTAAGATAAGATATATGTGTGAATTTTTAAAAATTTGAAAATTGAATTATAGAATTTAAAAAATTTAGAAATCTATGTGTGAAATTTTAAAATATGAGGACAGAATGATAGAATTTAAAAGTATTAAAAAAAATTCAAATTTTTTTGGTAAGTATTACAAGTTCACTAGTATTAAAAGTGTTAGAATTTTGTCCATGGAATGACGTGGATAAAATTCTTATATTTTTTAAAGTTTTAAATTTTTTATCTACTTTTTATTTGATAGTGGATTTATAATTCTCTATGTTTCACTAGTTATTAAAAAATGTAATAAAAGTCCAAAATTTGAAAAACAAAATTATAATTTTGTTGATGTAACTTATTGTATGTCATATTGGCAAAAAAAATTGTAACCTTTTTTTAAAATTTTAAACATTTTACAATAATTTATAATACCTTATTTAAAGATAATAATTTTTTTTGTATATTAATCTTTTATTTTATTGTTTCAGAGCAATATTCCATCTACTTTTACACTAATATAATTATGTATCAAAACTATTTATAAAAATAAATTATTTTTTACATTTCCTAACATAATTATCGTGTTTTATATAAGTAGTAGTAGAATCATGTATGAATGCGAAAGTGGAGGAATTATTTATTTATTTATTATTAATTAGCAATTATATTATTTTTAATGATAGTAATTCACTAATATAGTAGTCTAATGCCTCAGTAATCACTCTTCCTCACAAATTCAATTCAAGATGGTCATCTAATTATAGCGGGCAATTTTGAACATAACAAGTAGTCAGATTCAGGTTGGAGGTCTACCAGTTTAATTTATTTAAAAAATTAAGTTATAATAAATTAATATAAATAATTGTGATACTTATAAATAACTTAAGTAAATAATTAATTATTAAAATATATAGATAATTATTCTAAATTTAATTATTTTATAGATTTATATTTTAAAATATTATTGTGATGATGTTCAAATTTATTTTATCATTTATTTTCGTATTTTTATCAATTTATATTAATATATTATTTAATTTAATTTTGTATATTTTGATTATTGATTATTTATTTTAAACTTAAAACAAGTTTTTACTTACAAATAATTTATGATATATATTTTTGTAAGACTTTTTTGTTAGATGTTTGAGACTTTGACTTTGATTTATCACAATATTTATGAGTATTGAAATTATTTTTATTTTATATTAGTTAATATTTTAACATTTTTTGTTGAAACAATGTTTAAATTAATTTAATTTTTGAAGTTTAATTCAAATTTATTATGTTTATAAGTTACATAAGTATATGTTGATACTTGATATAATATGTCATATTTTCTTATATTATAAAGTATAATATGTGTTATTTGGGTTAAATTAGAACTTAAATAAGCTTAAATAAATCCGGTAGTAAACGAGCAGACACACCACTTTGGCAGCAGTACATCTAATTCCGTTGATGAGTTTCCATCCTCTCGAATTCAAGTAAGGCTATTCCTTCAGCTATCCTGGTCTTTTTCATTTGGTGCTTACTTGTGTAAATTTGTTTCTAGGTTTAATTTCTGATTCAAACTGATTACAACTTGGAGGTAGATTATTTAATGAAGCTTAAACTAGAAACAGATCAAATTCAATCAAGAAATTTAATCTCCCAAACACAACTATTGGATTGTTATTATAGTATCTGGGTTTGTGTTTTATCTAATCATTTACTCGAAGAGTACGGGGTTTCCCTCTTGGAAAATGGGTATTATTTATATATTTCACTTTGGATAAGAGGGGGCTTTTGATCAAAATGCTTGAATTCTGAGTTCATGGAGGATGTTAATTATATTTTATGCTCAGAGTATTGAGTTTGTTACAAATACTTCATAACATTTATAAAATTATAAACATTTTTGAAAAATTATGCTAGAATTTATAAAGTTATAAACATGATACTAGAAAATTATAGACATTTTTGAAAAATTATAATGGACATGTTTATAACAAATATACCTAACATTTTAGATGCAATTTTATAAATATGATTAGTATATTTGTAACAAACTCTCATGAAGACGTAATTAACCCTTTTATTTTTTCACTTAAAAGTTTATACACTTTGTAAGGTTTATTTTGTATTGACAATTTTCGTGGACAAAATGTTTGATTGTAATCTAGAATGGGAATTCAACGATTAATCAGACGATACAAGATGATGGAGTCACCAAGCCTTCTACGCCCATATGACAGGTATAATATTTCATCATGCATACATCTGCACACAATTGAGCACGACACTTAGTATGGATCGTAACGTAAAATGTTTTGTGCACATGTTGGTCGATCGATCGAGAGTATTGTTAGATCGATCGAGTGATCGATCGATCGAGCCTAAGACAACTTCGATCTAGATTCTCTCTGTTTGGATTGGATCGATCGAGAAATTAGATCGATCGATCGAACCCTTTTCGATCGATCGAGTATAGATCTATCTTCGATCCAGGTTCTCTCTGTTTGAGTTAGATCGATCGAGTGTAGTGTCGACCAGACAGTCGTTCGATCGATCGATCGAGACAGTCGTTCGATCGATCGATCGAGACAGTCGTTCGATCGATCGAGCCAGTATTATATTCCTACTCAAATTCCTTTTATAATTTGACCCTTATGTTTCTTTTACCTAAATGACCACATTTAATGTTAAGGACAGAATTCTTATTTGAGGATAATTATGGTAATTAATAAATCCTGATGTGAATAGAATCATAGTATGAGAAGAACTCTTTTGAGAACAAAATCCTGACATGAATAGAGTTATAGTAAATTGCAAATCTTATTTGAAGTAAAAGTTGGACTCTATATAAGGGAGGTTAGTTTGTGCATATTTCAACAACTTGAACTACATTGATCTAATTTTTTCATATCTGATTTGTGCTTTTAACTTCTTCTCTTCATCTTTCATGATATTGAGCTTTATATGATTGTTCTAGATTTTGCTAGCTGATTTAGATTTTACATCGTATGCTATTGAATCTGCTAGTTAGGATTGTTCATTGTTTAAATCCGTTCTAGGACACACTTTGCACTTGTGTTATTGTGCTAACGTTTCAGGTGAGGTGTTCGGTATTTCGTGTGACTCGAAATTACCGAAGGTGACGGGTTCGATTGATCTTGTGTGACTCAAGTAGATCGGAACGTTGGTCTGGATCCAGACATCTAGCTATTGGAGGCTGTGAAAGGAGCGACGGCTCGTAAGTAAATTACAGAAAGGGGGATCTATCTGCGACGGGTAGTTCTGGACTCTATGGTTGTAATTGAACATTGATTTTCATAGTGGATAGTTAGGTGGTCCGGTGGTTTTCCTCTTAGGTCATTGTTGTGGCCTAGGTTGTTTCCACCTAAAAATATCGTGTGTTATTTTTATTCCGCATTTTATCTTTACACGCGATTGCATGTCTGGCCGTTGTGATTAGATTACACATTGGATATTTGTTAAAAATTGAAAATAACCTATTCACCCCCCTTCTAGGTTTACTTGATCCGTAATTAAAAACTTTCACACTTGAAAATTTATTATAGTAATAAGTAGTTGGTAAAACAAAACTTGTGTGATCTACTCAGATTTTTACATGTTCCTGACCATGGAGAACTAAAAATAGTTACCGGGTGCTAGACTCCGGAAATCAAGTTCCCAAACTAGCTAGTAATTCTGACCAAAATTTAAATGCAGGAAGTGATTGACTTTTGTTTGAGATTCCCTGGAATTTAATCATGGAGAGGCAGAGTAGTACTCGTGCAGTTACCATGGAAAAACAATCAAGTTTCCGTGGACTGGTGGAGAAACAGCCTAGTTTTGGCCGAGCTATGGAGAAACAAAAAGCTTTCGTGGATTTATGGATAAACAGAAGAGCTTTCGCATCGTAATGGAGAAGCAGCTCAGCGTCATTGGAGGAGAGAGGAAGAAAAGCAAAGGAGTGACTCTCATCTTCATTTGGCGGCTCGAGCAGGCTATTTTGTTAAAGTCAAAGATATTCTTCAGAGTTGTAACTCTAGTAAGGAGTCAATTGATTTGTTGTCGAAGAAAAACGACGAGAGGGAGACCGCCTCTTCCCCTTTATATTGCAGCAGAAAATGGGCATGCCACTCTCGTTGGCGTAACGTTGAAATATATGAACCTCGAAAATGCATCCATTACGATATAAACCTGATGTCTCTAACTTTATTCTAAGATACCAACATCATAGAAAATATCTTCCTAAAGTTGTATATTATTGAGTTGTCTCAGAAGTTTGAGAAAGTCTCAATGGGGACATCAAGTAGGTAGGGCCATGTCCTGCAGCAATATAGAACGGATGGGCATTTGCCTTAAATGGGCCATTTAAAGTGATAAACATCACTTAAGGACCTATGTGGGATTTTTAATTACAAATAGACTTTTAAGTACTCAAAAACCTATTTAGCAGCTAACATAATTTGTTTTAAAAAAAAAAAAACAGCAAGAACGGCAACTGGGTTGCCACTTTACCAATTTCTCTTCTATTCTTTCAGAAACACATGCCCTAAATTCTACTAATTGATTCCTTCCATCTTGCTACTTCTAAGTTTCTCTTCTAAGCCATTGTTTCTCTTTGCTTTAGATTCAACAGAAGTTAAGTGTGAGACAATAGAGAAACATTGCGGCAGTTTTCAGACCTCCCCTCCTAGCTTGGTTTTTTCTCCTCTCCTCTCTATTGTCTACTATTGTAATTGGTTTGGAGGTTTTATCAACAACTTCCTAACCCCTTTGGCCGTTGTTCAGGTACCTGCAAGAATGATTCTTGGCTTTTAATATTTTGTTTGGATTAGCTAATGTGATTTTTGCATCTATATTTGTATTATTGGAATAGAGGTGAATGTTTAAAAATTATTATACAATAAACTTACATATTTAAACTTATTATAAAATAAATACTATCTATTGCTTTGTTATTTTACAAATAGAAGTTATTTTGGATAAATGATTATTTTGATAAAGGTAAATTCTTATTTTGAGATTAAAGGATGTATAAATTCATGCATGGTTCCATCCTTTTAAAATTAAGGTGGGAGAGGTAACATACAGGTCATGGGCTAATTGTTCAACATAATGTTAGAATCTGAAGTACTTTAGTGTTTTTTGGAGATAGGCTCTCATAATGTAATTACAATGACGAAAGGATGTATAAATTCATGCATGGTTCTAGACTTTTAAAATTAAGGTGAGAGAGGTAACATACGAGTCATGGGCTAGTTGTTCAGAATAATGTTAGAATCTGAAGTACTTTAGTGTTTTTTTGGAGGTAGGCTCATGCATGGTTCCATACTTTTAAAATTAAGGTGGGAGAGGTAACATACTGGTCATGGGCTAGTTGTTCAGCATAATGTTAGAATCTGAAGTATTTAGTATTTTTTGGAGGTAAGCTCTCATAATATAATTACAATGACGAAAGAAATGTTCAATATATATATATATATATATATATATATATATATATATTATTTTTTAAAAGATCAAACAATATTTTAGTGTGGTTTGAAATATAAACGAGACAGATTAGAGGCAATAAAAAACTTTGTAAAAAGTAAGGAATAAGGACCCAAGAGCTCCATAACTCCACTAATGAGAATAAATATTTTCATGATTTAACTGTTTTATATGAAAAATTTCATTAAATTTGAATGAACAATGAGACCAATAAAAGTAATCCTATACAACTATAATTAAATTGATTTTGGCAATAAAGATTAGAGTTAAGGCCACAACACTATTATCTTAAGTTATTTAGTGTATAATTGTATGCTTATTGATTTTATTCTACCATACATTGACTTTATATTGACCTTGTATGTTTAACATGCATATATGCCATGAATGTTTCATTAACTTTGAGTGAACAATGGACCAATAAAAGTAACAGATTTCAACTATAATTGAATTGATTTGGACAATAAAGATTAGGGTTAAGGCCACAACACTATTATCTTAAGTACTTTGGTGTACAATTATATGCTTATCGATTTTTTTTACCATATATCAACTTTTTATCGACCTTCTCTGTTTAACATGCATATATGCACATGAAATGTTGCATTAAATTTGAGTGAACAATGGACCAGCATTGGTTTATCATAGGTTGACTTCATATCCACTTTGTCTATTTTACATGCAAATGTCCTTTACTTGGACAATAAATTATTATGTTGTTTCGTTGAATACGCATATGCGTGTCTTCTAGAGTATTTAAATATTGTGTTTAAATACTGCTTGTACAGGTAGGAATATGGATGGAGTTGGTGCACTCATCATACATGGTGGTGAGTGGGTAATGAAAGGAAGTAGGGAGGAGTACGTTGGTAGAGAAGGTATTGTTGTAAGGTTAAGAAAAATAGATGATTTAAATGGATTGGAGGAGAAATTGTATAAGAAATTAAAAATTTATAAATACAAAAATGGATTGTCAATTAAATACTTCTTTAAGAATGATGTTCAACTTCCCACTGTTCGTATATGTGATGATGAGATTTAGAAGAATTTATGAACATGCACATTGAAGACACACATAGCAAAGCTATAATGCATATTTCAATTTCATGTGACAGACACTAGACAATCCACGTGCAAATTAAGTAATGATGTCGGTGAATCTAATACTATACGCGTGAATAGTAAAAATCATAATATTGATAGTGGGCCAACAGAGGATGAAGGTAATAATTTGAATACAGTTGTTGATATTGATTCAATTGACAATATTAGCAATTGTGAAGGGCTACATTTAGTTCCTGAAGATAATTCATTGGTTGACTTCATTCATTATGAACAACATGAAAACATGGAAAGGTTTCCTTTGATAGAAGGAAATGCTAATGGATTTATTGATGTACATAACAGTTTAGAGAGATCAACTAATGAAAGTATTTAGCACCTCAGTTAGGTGCTGAAGGACATAAAATATCTGAGTCATTTCCACGATTAGTGAATCTACTAGAGAGACATGCTGAACACCCTCGACAGGCACAATGCTAAATCAGTGTTCAATCTCTAGCACAAGTTTGGTTATTCCAAATTTTGAACATGGATTAAGTGTTGGTAAAGTTTTCAACTCTAAATCTCATCTTGTTACAGAAATTGGCATATATGCTTTATGAAACCAATTCGAGACAAGAAGCAGCAAAAGCAAGAGTAACCTTATAGTTATCAAATGTGTGCAGGAAAATTGTAGTTGAAAGATCATAGCAAGTAAGGTGCAAGGTTCAGAACGGTTCAAGGTCACTATTTTTAATAATATTCATAATTGTGATCCAAATAAGTCATGATAAAAAATTGAACAACAACTTCAAAAGTGTTTGCTAATGCAATGAAGAAGAAATTGCTAAGGCCTGGTCTAGTTTATAAGTCAAAAGATATTATTGAGGATTGTCAAGAGAAATTTGGGATTAAAATTGGATATACCACTGCATATAGGTCAAAGAAAAAAGCTTTGAATTTAATAAGAGGCACTGCATAGGATTCATTCCTTAAGCTACCATTTTATTGTCACATATTAAAAGCTAAAAATCCTAGAACTATCACTCATATTGAAGTAGATACTGAAAGAAGATTTAAATACTTTTTTATGGCTTTAGGACCTTCTCTTCGAGGTTTCTCTTCATGTATGAGGCATATTATTACAATTGATGGAGCTTTCTTGTCTTGTAGATATGCTGGTACGTTATTTGTTGCAGCAAAGTTCGATGGGAATAGCAACACATACCCAATCACAATGGGTATTGGAGATTCAGAGAACAACGAATCTTGGGAATGGTTCCTGTCAAAGTTGAGTGCTACAATAGGCTTCATAACAGATCTTGTTATAATATCAGATAGGCATCCAAGCATTATAGAAGCAGTTACTAAAGTATTTCCTAATGTGTTTTATGGATATTGTGCATTCCACATGGAATTGAACCTAAACAGCAGATTCAAAAATCCTGACATAATTTCCTTATCTTGTTGTAGTTCAAAGGCATACACAAGAAGAGAATTTGATAAGTATATGGCAGATTTGAATATGATAGATCCTTACATTACAAACTACTTAATTAATGCAAGAAAGGAAAAATGGTCTAGGCATCATTGTCTGAGAATGAGGTATGGGATAATGACTACAAACATATCTGAGTCATTCAATAACATAATGAGGGCTGCTCGTGAGATGCTGATTACCATGCTTGTCGAGTATTATCGTGCTAAGCTCCAAGAATGGTTTGTGGATTGTAGTCAAAAGGCCTTAAAATGGGAAGATCGATATCTTACAGAAGATACTGAATCGATAACACGTTTTAGAAGGAAAAAATCATTAAAGTACAAAGTTATTAAGATAAATGCTTACATATTTCAGGTACTTTTCTTAATTTAAGTATTTCAAGTACCTTAATTTTCTTCGTACAGTGAAATCATAAACTACCTTCCCCCATGAAAAATTGTTAAATCTATCCAGATTTTCAACAAGGCACAAGAAATGAAAATTAAACTTTTATGACTTCTGCTCCCCCAACAATAGAATTTCTAATGTGACCAAAAGTGACAAACGAAGAATATCATTTTTATCTTATTCTTTGTTAACCATTTGTATATTTTGCATATCTTTGATTTTGTAATTATATTCCCCCTTCTGAAATATTGATGTTTCAAGCGAGTTTTGAAAGATGGAATGTTATCATCACCGGTAAACATTATACCAGTTATCAGGAAAAATTCTTCATAACCAAATCGATATGCATGTCTATTAACAACAATTCTAAATTCCTTGCCACTTTGTTTGCTATCTTGCATCATCAAAAAATGGTGCATCAAAGGTCCTGTAAACTTAATTCGGTGCATCCTCAATAGAAATCCAAAGCATGAGTTCTCAAACTCCCTCTTCAAATCAAATATTTGTAATTTTGACTTGATTGTTTCAATTTCATCCATTCTAGACATGTTTGAAATCTTTCCAATAAAGTAATCTCCGCGTTTAACAAGTGGAACTCATTCAATAGTTTGAGATGCCATTGTCTATTAACAAAAAAAAGATATTAAAAATTCATGAAATAAATATTCAATTCAAACAAAAACAATATAAAGGTCAAAGATTATAACAAGTAATATAACATGTATAATATAATAACTTCTAACCTTTGTGTACAATTTGTCATCCAAAAATAACTTAAATTTATTCACATATAAATAAGTTTTGAAAATTTACCAAATCAAAATAAAATAAGAAATGAAGCAAACAGCTCACTATCTTAATTTGAGATGCAAAATATAGCAAATGAAAGGATTTAAGATAAAATATAGTCGAACTATAGTACAAAACAGTCTATAAACGTGTAAATATATGTTACAAAGCTCAAAAAATGTCATTATGATTCTATGTCCAATGAGATGTCACTTAATGCATTTAGCATTAAGTAAATCAAATAAAAATATTAAATTATGTTACAAGAACATGAGACATGATTAAAAACAAATTGTGTTAATAATATTTTCGTTCCAAAAAATTAGAGCAAAAAAATAAACAAATAAAGGATTATAAATTAAATAAAGAAAATACATTATAATTACCTTTAACATTTAATAGAGTTATGATTTTTTTTTTTGTAAATTAATTACAACATAAGTACAAATACATAATACAATGAACATAAATACTACAACTCAGTATTCAGATTAAAAATAAATATTACCTAGTTAGTTTTCACAGGTAACCACACTTGTGTCCAATGTCTATGAATATCTTGGAAGAAACTAGTAGAAATATTAAAACAGAAATAGTGGATAAATCATTGAAGTTTATGTTGGCAAAAAGCTCTAAATATTCATCTAATGCATAGTATTAATCTTAGTGGTGGTCAGTTCAGTTAAAGACCCTAAAGAAATTTTTCATTCATTTTCTTTGGAAATTGCAATAAAAAGCACATGTGCATAAATGCATTTTAAACAGAGAAGGTGGATATAAAGTTGACATATAGTAGAAAGAAGTCGATAAGCATATAATTGTACACCAAAACACTTAAGATAATAGTATTGTGACCTTAATCCTAATCTTTATTGTCCAAATCAATTCAATTATAGTTCAAATTGGTTACTTTTGTTGATCAGTTATTCACTCAATTTTAATGAAATATTTCATGTGCATATATGCATGTTAAACAGACAAGGTCGATATATGGTAAAATAAAATTGATAAGCATAGGTCTTATTTAAATAATCACCACATGGCATAAATAACCAACACCAAACAAATGTGAAAAAGGAATTAACAACACTCCAGCAAATCCATGCTAAAACATTTTGGCAATATAAATTTCTTGTTATTCGTTCACACATAGCACATCAATTTTTGCTTTGTTTCCTATCCCCTTTGTTAAATACTTTTGTACAAAAAACAACTCCAACATCACTTCCACTTTTTTCACAACACATCAAACGCACCAGAGTCTTCAATTTTTGAATAATAAAATTTTAAAACTGTAGACTTCTTTCTCTACATCATACTCAGCTCAACTCCAACTAATCAAAATATCTTTCAATTCTAACAAATCACATGCTCTCTTCATTCATTCTAATAATTTTTCCTAAACTAATATTTCACTTTGAATAATCCAAGCAGAATAGGGCGCCCAACAGAATACCACATACAAATAAAATATAGTCCAAAAACTAGTCACCATATCACTATCTCACTTTTATTTAAAGCATTATACAACACATATGCACAAGTATATACTATACATGTATGTACGTATGGTAATACCTGGTTGAAACTATGGTAATCAGGTGGACTGATATCACCAAGACAAAGAGAATGACGATAACAGCAGTTCCCTAATGGCTGGTGGACAAGGACCTAGGAAGTGGCAGTTTCCAACAGAAGAGGCAGTGCTTTGGTCAGAAGAGGATGAATATGAACAAATTAGGGCTAATGTCGTTAAAGGAGATCGGAGGTGGTGGTTTCGTGGGAAGAGGAAGTATGAAATGAAGTCTGAAGAAAGGAAGAACATTAGGATGCGAGGAGGCGGTGGTTTTGTGAGAAGAAGAAGTCTGAAATGAACACTGAAGAAGAAAGGAAGAGTACTTGGAGCGGCCAAGTGTTTTTGCTTTTCTACCTTTCTATTTCTTCTTCTTCTTCTTCTTCTTCTTTTTTTAATTTATTGGCTACTAAGGTTGGGCAGTGGGTATTTAATCCACTTGTAATAAAAAACCCACAATGGGTCCTTAAGTGATGTTTACCACTTTAAATAGCCCATTAAAGGCAAATGTGCCCAGGTTTATAACTGTTGTTTCCTACCCATTTGTCTTTCCTATTCTCCATACTTTCTGACCCTTTTTCATAATCTAATTTCTTTTAAAGGTGCTGAAGGAACTTTTGCAAGTGTTCCCAAACTTGGGGATCTATCCAATACCACAGCCCTGCATACAGCTGCTACAAATGGGCAAATTGATGTTGTAAATCTTCTTTTAGAAATACACTCAAATCTTGCAAAGATAGCTCGAAATAACAAAAAGACTGTCGTTCACTCTACTGCAAGAATGGGGCACTTGGAAGGGGTGAAATCCCTAATGTGTAAGGATCCAAGTCTGATTTTAGAACTGATAAAAAGGCCAAATTGCGCTCCATATGGCTGTGAAAGGCCAAAATGGGGAGATTGTGCTGGAATTGTTAAAACCAGATCCTTCAGTTCTTAGCGTGGGAGATAACAAGGAAAACATGACATTTCATACTGTCGCTAGAAAAGGGCAGATTCAGGTGCTTCCTTTTTCTTCCATTTTTTGTTTTGTTAACTAATATAGACAAATGTCTTAAATAGGCCCTTGGAAGTGACAAATGGCATTGTTGTACCCTATAGGCGTTTTCTTGCAAAATAAGTAATTTGTCCCATAACTTACTAGTAAGAGCTGAAATTGAGGGTAAGGAAAAAAAAAAAAAGTAAAACACTTGAGAAAATAAAAGAAAAAACAAAGTAAGAAAGAGAAAGGAAAACACTTTGTTTTCTTCAACCTTGCACTCACAAAAAGGGAAAAAGAAAAGCCGAGGAAATATAAAGAAAAGAAGGAAGAAAAGAAAGTAAGAAGAAATTTTGGTTAAAGCTCTCATTATGAAAGAAACATAATAGAAGACAATATCATCTCTTTTGCTGATCTTCTTCCCTAACTTGCAACCATTAGCTTAAAAATGATGTTTCTTATAACCATGATATGCTTTTTTTTTTATTATTATTTGTTAAATTAATTATTCTCCTTTCTTCATTTATTAATTATTGTTTAATTTATTTATTTGGTGGACGAAAATTTGTTTTGTTAGGTTTATAAGACAAATCAAAGGTTAGGTTTTTAATTAACTTTTATTTAGGGTTTAGGAGTTTAGTTCATTTTTTTGAGTTGCTACATTGTTGTAAAATTTGGGTAGAATTTTCTTATAGTTCGATTTCATATCGACTGAATATAGCATTTCATATGAATAAGTTATTTTTAAATAGTTTTTAATTAAAATTGAATGTAATTTGTAAAAGATTATTTTTCATAATATAAACGATAATGTCTTATTATCAATATGTTAGGTCTTTAATTTATAATTTTATGTGAACAAAGATTATTTTTTACCACATTTTTACTGGAAAAAATTCAAAAATGCCCCTAAAGTTTTCCATTTCTTCAAAAATACCCTTAAGTTTTTTTTTAAAAAAAGCTATAATATGCCTGAGATTAAGGAGTATTTCAAAAATACCACTGATATTTAACAGCCGTTAGAAATTTATGTTTCATAGTAGCCTTGCTGACACAATATTAGATTTAACATTAAAAAAATAATTTTCCTACAATGAAGCCGTTGGTCTACAGCGGTCATGAAATTATCTATAAATAGTTCCACCTCAGTTCTACCCTTGCACACACACACTTCATTTTTTTAGTTCATTTTCAATTCCTACCCATTTGAATTTTTTCCTTGCACACACACATTTCATTTTCAATTCGTATCCTTTTCTAGCACACAAGATCAAAACATAGAAAAGATTGAATGTTATCTATGGCGTCCAGCACTTCAACTAGCATTAATGGAGAACTCGTAAAATTCAAAAACAGAAACTATTATTGTGGAAGAAAAGTTGGAATTAAAATTTCTGAGTCAAGAGGAAATCCTAACAAGTTATTCTTTTATTGTTCTCTTGACAAGTGCAAATATTTTTCTTTTTGGGATCCTAATAGTGAAGAATACATGGGTGGTGATGCAAATAGTATGAATGTAGATTTTTATGCAATAAAATTAGAAATTGCAGCCCTAGGAGCTAGGATCCAAAATATGGAAGTGAATATGCGTAATGGGTCTAAAAATATGATGGTTGTGAATGTGTGTTTATCAAGTTTTTTTTTTATTTGTACTTGTAATTGTTCAATCTATGATTAAATGAATGAAAAAATGAAAGGTAACAATTTTAGTAATAAATCAAAATAAATGCATGCTAAAAATAGTTCATGCATGCTAAAAACAGTTCAAATAAAATCACGCATGCTAAAAAACAATCTAAATGAAATCACGCATGCTAAAAAATAATCTAAATGAAATCACGCATGCTAAAACCTATTCATATTACTGCCCATACCAGTCCAATGAGTCAAATATTTCATGCACACTATGAAATCAATTATAATCCAAATAAGTCCATTGCATTCCATAAGTAATTACTTCGTTCCTGTGCATGCACAATCCATACAAAATTAGGCAATTCTCAAGTACAAATAACAATTCATATTACAGTCCAAATAATAGTCCAAGTGAAATAATAAACATAAAAAAGGACACTATAAAATGAGGTACACACAAAAAGCAACAAAGTTCATGACATGTCCCCCTAATTTGATAAAACATGAACTTTGAGCAACAAAATAATTAATTATGCACAAAATGACTACATTTCCCTCAAACATACAGAAAATGGCATTGCATATGATCAAGGTCCATCATGAAAAGGTTGACAAGCTTCACCCTCGTTGGTTGGTTGTCTTTTGTTTTGCTTCTTCTTGGTTCTATCATCAACATTAGTTGTACCCTAATAAAGCAACACAACATTAGACATAAACTAATAATTATTTAAAATTCATATAATTATACTAAAAATAATGACCTCTATAGGCCATTTTTTTACTTCTTCTTTATAACACTTGAAGTTGAAGTTGTTTCCTGTATGCAATGCAATAATAATATAAATAACGTTATAGTAATCCCGAACAAAAAATAGCACAACAAATTATAAAATTATGAATGAGATGCATTAAAAGTCTACTTCAGTTTCATTATTAGCATTCTTTAACTTCTCCTTGCATGTTCTCTGATTATGCCCAAATTAATTACAATACCCACACTTCAACCCTTGCTGTCTCTTATGCTTCTCTATTTCTTTCAGTAGGTGGTCTACCTTTATTTGCCTTGTAAATTGGAGGGAGTATTTCTTCTTCATTATACGTCCTTACCCACTCTTTTTCTGATGAAACAGGAATAATGATATTGGAATATGTTTTCAGATATGCTTCCTTTGTAAAATATGGATGAACATAGTCCTCAATCCTATACCTCCTATTCAGAATACAAGCAACGCCATGCTTGCAAGGCAACCCACTTAATTTCCACTCATAACAGCTACAAGTCCACTTATTCAAATTGACTAACATATTGCAACCATCCAATACCTCAAATAGACCATCTCCAGCATATATAACTGTCAAAATCCTTCCTTCTTCTTGTTTTTGATCCATATATTTCATAACATTTGGTGGAAGAGGAGTAGTCCATTTCTCTGCCATTTCTTCTTTTTTTACTAATGTCTCCATCATTTTCCTTCTAACTACCTTAAATAACTCAACAATAAGTCTAGACCTTACTCTGTTTAACCAATTGTTAAAACTTCCAGTAATGTTGTTGGTCACATGGTCTACCTTGACATCATCATCAAAAGCATGTCTACTCCAATGTGAAACTTGAATTTTACTCAAATACTCATGTGCTTCAGGCTCTTCATTTTTAATCTTAAGCATCAATTCGTTAAACTTAGTTGTTCTAGTTGCCTTAGCTGCTGCCCAGAACAATGATCTCAGATTGATACTTAGAAATTTACCCTTAAAGTTGGCATAAATATGCCTACAACAAAACCTCACATGAGAAGTTAGAAAATATAATTTTAGTGCTGCAATAAGTCCTTTTTGTCTATCAGACATAAAGCACAACCTTCTCCTTTCAAACTCTCCAATATGTTGGTCCAATAAAGTCATAAACCACATCCAAGTTTCAGCATTTTCAGATTCAGCCCAAACAAGGGCAATTGGAAATAAACCAACAGTAACCGTCAATACACCTTTATATGGACCCTTTAAAAAACACCCATCTACACCAAGAAATGTGCTGGATAGCTAATGAAGCATCTTCTAAAACAAGGACTAGCATTTTGTATTGGTAAATGAGTATTCACCACTGCAATTGCTTCTGGGTTGCTTCTTACAACCATATGGCAATATTGCCTTATTTTTGCAAAATTTCCAATATGGTCACTCAATTGTTCATTGCAAGCAATTTTTCTTGCTCTGTAAAGAGTTAAATCAGGAACAAAAATACCCCATCTTCTCTTGCACTCAACAGCTAAAACAAGAATGTTGATACTAGGGTTTGCCGTGACTAAATCCTTCATTTGAGAAGCTAACCAACGAGCTGTTGGAGATCTTTGTTTTTCAACCTTTTGACAAGTATGTCTTTCGTTATTATCAATTGGTTCAAGTGTTTTGACCATAAAAGTTTTCTTATCTGTCCCAACAGATGCATGAATCCTCCATCCACAATTTGGTGCCTTGCACCTAGCAGTTACTCGGGTTGTGTCAACTTTAATTCTCTCACATTTAAAACCAACTTGAACTACGTAGTCTTGTAAAAGATTTTTAAATTCCTTAGCATCTTTAAATGTATCGCCTACCTTGAATTCAATTTTTAGCAAAATCATAAGCAAGAATGTAAGTTATTTTTTAGTTAGGGTTCATACCATTTCTATTTACTTCGGCACTATTTAACATTAAGAATGGCAGCTCAAAGCACCACCTCCGACTGACGGCAAGATGAATGGGATGGCAAGAACAACTGGACGATAAGATCAATGGGACTGGGGCGGCAACAACAACAATAGGTTAGGGTTTTGGATGGTTTGGAGAAGAAGAGTCTCGAATGTCGTTCAGGGAGGTTGCGTAAATGCAGAACCTTATGCGGGAAGCTTTGTTAATATCTATGCATTTTATGATTTTACCATTATACCCCTAAAATACACGACAACATAAACGGCATCTTATTTGAGGGCAGTTTTGAATTTTTTTTTAAAAAAAAGGGTATTTTTGAAGAAATGGAAAACCTCAAGGGCAACTTACTAAAGTTGTTTGTCATTGTGATAGTACCCCATATTACCTCTAAAGTCTAAACTTCCATGATGATTGAATTATTTTTACCATAATTTGACTTCAATTCAATCTAAATTACTGCACATGCTAAGGGATATGTTAAATGTGTTTAACTGTACATGTATACATTTGAATGTGATAATTTGACAAAAATATTTGGTATTATCATATTACCCCTCTATTAGATTTAAAATGTTAAATTGCATGCATATCAACTTATTTCTGCCACAAGTCGACTTCATATCAACTATTTTTTTTAACCTGTGAAGTGCAATATGTATGTTTGTTAATATCATATTATCATTTATGATAAGTTTTCAAATAGTTACATGTAACTTGATAATTTTTAATACTAAAGAAAAGACTTCACTGTTGGATACATTTTTACTTCATCATGCACTTAACTTGAGAAGTAAGTATATTTTTTTCCTTTTTAAAATTGGTTTGTACAGATTGGAGATGGATAGACTAAGTGCACTCATAATACATAATGGTGAGTGGGTAAAGTTAGAAAGCAGAGTGGTGTATCATGGTGAAGAAGGTGTTGTTATAAGGTTACGAAAATGAGATGATTACCATGCCATGGAAAATAAGTACAAAAAATTAAAAATTGATAAATATAAATATGAATTGTCAACTAAATACTTCTTTAATAATGATGTACTCTTTCCCACTGTTGCAATATGTAATGATGAAGATTTGGATAAATTTATAAACTTGCACTTTGAAGACAAGTATAGTAAGGCTGTAATGTATGTTTCTATTAATATGACAGACACCAGACATTTCACCTGCAAAACAAGTAATGTTAATGGGGGATGTGAAAATACAATTTTTGTTAATGAAAGTCATAACCATGTTTCGAGGGCAATCGTGGGTGGAGGTAAAAAAGAAAATATAATTTATAGTAATTTTTCAATTGATAATTGTAGTGGGGAATTTGTTGAACTTTGATCGCCTGTCGACCAGTCGTAACTTCATTTAACTCCTTGTAATTTGGTTGAAAACATTGAATTGTTGCACTCTATAGGAATACCAGAGAATAAATATTTTGATATAAGTAACAATATAGAGAGAGCAATTGATGAGAGTTCATCACTAAATATAACAATAGATGAAGGACATATAAGTTCATGCTCACCAACACGTCTAGTGAACGAAGTTGAGAGACAAAATGATGCAAACAATCTCGTTATCCAACATTTAACAACCTCAACAAGAAATGAGTGTACAGGCTCTAACATGAGTTTGAAAAATTCAAATGTTGAGCTTGGATTAAGTGTTAAACAAGTTTTTGACTCTAAATCTTATCTTATTACAAAAATTAATATTTATGCTATAATAAACTAATTTGAGACAAAAACTTGCAAAAGCAGGCAAAAGGTTGTACTAATTAAATGTGTTCACCAAAATTGTTGTTGGAGGATTAGAGGTAACAAATGCCGAGATTAGAAAGGTTGAAGGTGATAATTTTCAACAAACTTCACAGTTGTGATCCGAACAAATATATAATAAAAAATCGAACAGCAAAATAAAAAGTGTTTGCGAATGCCATAAAGATGAGATTGGTTAGGCCTGGTAGAGTTTATAAGACTAAAGATATTATTGATGATTGTAGGAAAGAGTTCGGAATTGAAATTAGCTATACAATTGCCTATAGGTCAAAGGAAATAATTAGAGGCACTGCAGAAGAGTCATTTATTAAGCTACCATTTTATTGTCATATTTTAAAAGAAAAAAAATCCTAAAAATGTGATTCATATTGAAGTAGATCATGTAGGGAGATTTAAGTATTTTTTTTTCTTGCTTTAGGACCTTCGCTATAAGGGTTCTCTAGTTGTATGAGGCACGTTGTTAGTATTGATGGTTTTTTTTGTCTAGTAGATATACTGGTACGTTATTTGTGACAATAACAATAGATAGCAATAACAACACATACCCAATTGTAATAGGTATTGGAGATTCGGAGAATAACAATGCTTGGGAATAGTTCTTGTCCAAATTAAGTGGTCCAATAGGCGATATTTTTGATCTCGTCATTGTTTCAAACAAACATCTAAGGATTTTTCAAACTATTCTAAAAGTCTTTCCTAATGCTTTGCATGGATATTGTGTATTTTATATGGAGATGAACTTAAACAACAGATTCAAGAATGCGGATATAATTCCCTCATTTTGTTGTTGTTCTAGAGCATACACAAAAAGAAAATTTGATAAATACATGGCTGATGTGAATGCTATTGGTTCTGTGATAACAAATTACTTAATAGTTACGGGAGATGATAAGTACTCTAGACATCATTTTTCAGGCATAAGATACAAGATAATAAAAAAAAACGAGTCATTTAATAATGTAATGAGAGCTGCTCATGAAATACCAATTACAATACTTGTCGAGTATTATCATGTCAAGCTACAAGAATAGTTTGTATATCGTAGTCAGTTGACCTTAAAATGAAGAGATCGGTACCTTACAGAAGATGTAGAATGAACAACATTTTCTAATATGACAAAATCATTAAAGTTCAGAGTGCTTAGGATAAATGCTTAAATGTTTCAAGTACGAACATCTTTAATACTTAAGTAAATATTTCTTTTCCCTAAACATAATTGTTATTAAATATTAGTTTATATAATACGATGCAAATCTGTTTGTTGATATTCCTAAAAATATTATTAAACCAAAAGCATTATTTATAATATTGTCATATAATGTTATTGGTATATGACGTTGTAAAAAATTTTATGATCTCATTTAATTGAATACTTTGACATATGTAAGTATCAATTAGCGTACATAAGTTCCAATTTATTTTTATAAGTGTTGATTTTCTTGGATGGTTTTTAATTAATTTTTTTAATTACATGTACAATTGCATATTTTTTGTAATACAAAGATTAAAATATATAAAACTAATAGGTGATTCATGGAGATACTAGTAATGAAATTGATTTGTTAAATAAGAAGCGTGCCTGAAAATAATTTCATATTCACAAGATTTCATGCAGTCATGTCATAGTTGCAGCTAGATATTAAGATATTGATGTTCACTCCTTAGTTGATAATAAATATATAGCTAAGTGTTATTTAATTGCTTATTTTGAACCCATTTTTTCAACAAATGATAATGTAAACAAAAAGTCCCTAAGGAAATAGCATACTTAATGAATGAACCCCAAAAAACGTCAAATTCAATCTCGAAGTGAGGAGATTAAAAAGATTACTCTTTAAAATAGGTGTCGAAGACTTGAACATAATCATGCAACGTTGCTATACCATAATATTTTATCATTTATTATTTTAACTTACATCTTGCATATGACAATAGTTAAATTAGACTTAAGATTAATTAAGAATATTAATGATTAAATATTATTACAAAATATATATAATAGTATATCAATATTGACATATTTCAACCATATTTCGACTACATATGGACCATATTTGAATAGGCTACATATGGACCATATCTTTCAAGACCATCTTCATCTATAAACAAAAGTAGTATCAATTTAATTAATGACCTACTTATTACAAACCTCAGTATCTGCATGCAAAATTAAAATAAAGTAGGCCTTAATTTTCAAGTATAAGCTGAACAGTGGAAATTCATTCAAATGCTCATGGTTCATTGTCATATTCACCATGTCTATGAGAGGCATGAAACGTTTGTACCAATCATCATCTTCCTTATGGACTGGTGAACTCCTTCGAACAAGTTAAATAGCAGATTGAACCTTCAGGGGCAAAAAGATAAAGAGCTGGAGGACTAGATAATTCATAAGAAGAAAAACAAACCACAAATAAGTTGAAGCTTCGAAAAATAGGAAAAATAACTAACCTAAAAAATCAATGATCGTTTATAAATAACACCCTAAACATCAATGCCACTAAAATCCAAAGAACAACTCAATTCAATCCAGTTTAGCAAGCTCCACCCATATATTTCTACTATGGACTTATCCATAAAGTGGGCTGCACCAAAATGGGAACAGCATGACTCAGCCCATTAAAATAGAGACATAGCGTTGCATAATACAACATCTAGTCATGTGCAAAGCATGACTATGGGTTGTCTTGCTTGCACTGGTAGAGAGAATACAGAGACAAAGAGCAATGGGTTGTTTCTACTCTCTAGCCACAAATCAAGCAAAGCTAAGACTTTAAATTCGTACTTCAGATCGACTCAATTCTTAGTGCTTTCAACTGACTCAATGCCACAACACATCCAACTATGTGGCAGCACACACCATAAACGGAAATAAACATATAAGGAACAAAACAGAGAGAAAGAGTGAGTGAGAACTTATGAAAGTTCAAGATCGCGGTGGATAAATTCTTCAGGTTTGTGCTCGTGCAAATAACCTAAAAATTACCTCACAATGAACCCCATGAGAGTAAGACTGGTAAATAACTTAAATCACATAAGAATTCGTATTTTCTTTGAATGTAATATTACCATTATTACAAGTCAAGATTAGGCACGGTAATTATTACTTACAATAGCATAAAATATTTCCGAACAAATTCAGCATTTGAGCTAAGAAGGGTATTTGTCTTAATTGCTAGCAATATCAAGCGCAAACTTTACTGCTACTATTGGCTTTAAGGCTCCTTTCCTTTTCAAATATGCACACAAGTCTCCCTAAAACAATAATTTTGAGAAAAAATTGGCAAATTTTCACAACCAGATTTACAAGAAAGCAAAACAATAAATAAAGTAAAGCAGAAATTAGGAAATAACACACAGAGAATTTTAGGTGGTTCACTTCAAAAATTAACTGG
Organism: Elaeagnus macrophylla; assembly: GCA_029378325.1. NCBI lineage: Eukaryota > Viridiplantae > Streptophyta > Magnoliopsida > Rosales > Elaeagnaceae > Elaeagnus > Elaeagnus macrophylla. The sequence goes on from CM055642.1 coordinate 30,155,730, forward strand.
GCTACTCTACGGAGCTGCTGTAGCTCACTTTTACTATGAAAGATAATATTACAGTGTTTAAATACAACACTCATCACAACCCCAAAACCAATACACCCAAATATTTTTCTCTTTTTCTTTTTCTTTCTTTTCTCTCTTTTTTCTTTCCTTTCTCACTTTCTGCAGAGAGTTTTTCAGAAACTCTCTGAAACTCTATTTTCTTCTCTTCTCTTCTCTTTGAATGCTCTAGGGCATGGATTTTTTGCTGGAAATTCTTCTTCTATTTATAGAGAAAAAAATTGTTGCTGTTGACATATGCAATAAGATCAGCAGTTTCATTTTTTCTTCTTTTCCAACTGGTGCTAGCTGCTCCATTTTTTCTTCTTCTCCAACTGGTGCTACTGCTCCATTTTTTCTTCTTCATTTGCAGTTGTCGATGGCTGCTTTCTTTGACAAAAGAGGCAGCCACCAGCCACCAATTCGGACAATCTCCCACTTAGAAATTGATTTTTAATCATGTTTTCACACATGATCACTGCAGCAACTCTTTCTGGCTTTGTTACGTCCACATGCCAACTGAAGCTGAGCACAACTTCCGTTTATCAATGGTCACCGTCTTTGTAAACATGTCAGCAGGGTTCTCATTTCCCTGCATCTTCTCAAGCTTGAGGATATCTTCTTCTAGAAGTGACCTAATAAAATGATACATAGTTGTATGTGTTTCGTTCTAGAATGAAAAGACGAATTTTTCGCAAGATGTATGGCATTCTAACTATCGCAATATAACACATTGCATTCATGTTTCCTGCCTAATTCTTCCAAGAAACCTTGCAACCAAATGATCTCTTTGCTGCCTTCCATGATTGCAACATATTTAGCTTCAGCGGTTGAGAGAGCAACAATCTTCTGCAGTTGAGAAACCCAATTCATTGCTGTTCTGCCAAGAGTATAAACATACCATGTAGTGCTCTTTCTATTATCAACATTTCCAGCTAAGTTAGCATCTATATAGCCTTCAAGAGCCATATCTCCACTTCTGAAGCACAGTGCCATATTTGTGGTACCTTGCAGATATCTGAGAATCCACTTGACAGCTTCCCAATGTGTCGTGCCTGGATTGTTCATGTACCTACTTACAGCTCCCACTGCATGTGCAATGTCTGGTCTGGTACAAACTATGGCATACATCAAACTTCCTATAGCTAAAGTATATAGAACATTTTCCATATTAGCATGTTCTTCTACAATTTTAGGTGACTGTTTTTTGGATAGTTTGAAATGAACACCTAAAGGAGTGCTCACTGGTTTTGCATCCTTCATATTGAACCTATCAAGTACTTTGCTAATATACTCAACTTGTGACAACATTAAGGTTCCTGATGCCTTGTCCTGGTTGATCCTCATTCCAAGAATCTGCTTTGCATCACCTAGATTTTTCATTGCAAAATGTTCTGACAATTACTGCTTCACATTATTTATCTCTTGCATGTTTGACCCAGTAATCAACATGTCATCTACATACAAGAGTAAAATAATATAGTTGTCGAACTTCTTCACATAGCAACAATGATCTGCATGGCATCTTGTGAAACCACTACTGCTCATAAAAGAATCAAACTTTTTGTACCATTGTCTCGGAGCTTGTTTTAGACCATATAAGCTCTTTTTCAACTTGCATACCAAGTTTTCTTTGCCTGCTATTTCAAAACCTTGTGATTGCTCCATGTATATCTTTTCCTCTAAATCACCGTGAATGAATGTTGTCTTTACATCTAACTGTTCAAGATGTAAATTCTTCGCAGCTACCAACTTTAATACCAGCCTTATTTTAGTCAACTTCACAACTGGAGAGAAAATCTCAGTGTAGTCGATCCCTACTTTCTGCTGGAAACATTTAACAACCAATTTAGCCTTTTGCCGCTTACTCCCATCATGCTCCATTTTCACTCTAAAAATCTATTTGTTATGAAGAGCCTTCTTGCCTTTTGCAATTTTACAAGTTCACAAGTTTGGTTTAACATGAGTGAGTCTATTTCATCTTTCATGGCAGACTCCCACTTGACAGAATCATTCATTTGCACTGCTTCTTCATAAGATTCTGGTTCTCCATCGTTAGTCAACAATAGAAAATTTTGGGAGGGTGAGTAGCATTGTATTGGTTTGTGTGGTCTGGTAGTGCGCCTCACTCTGGGTGTGCATGGTTCCTCTTGCTGTGGAACTTCTTGTTCTTCTAATGGAGCTTCATTCTCTGGTTTTGGAAGAACTTCATTTTTTGGGTTGCTTTAGACCTTACGATGTACATTCTCTTTAGAGATCTCCTCTAACTCAACATATTCTTTTGTTTGAGTATCGCTGTCAATGCCACCAGATTTTACTGTTGACCTGTCCTTATATACAACATTCTCATTGAATATAATATCTCAGCTTTTGATAACTTGTCCTTTTTTATAATCCCAAAAGCGATAACCAAATTCATTAGAACTATATCCAATAAATATAAATTTCTTGGACTTCAGGTTAAGTTTACTTTTTTCAACAGAATCAATATGAACATATGAAATACAACCAAAAACCTTTAAATGTGAAAGGTTTACCTATTTACCACTCCAAACTTCCTCTGGCAATCTTTCATTCAAAGGAACAGAGGTCCCAAAACATTTTAGGCAAGACTGCACGTATTCTCATGCTTTTGGCACATTCATTCAAAGTTTTGTTCATGCGTTCTGCCACACCATTTTGTTGTGGTGTCCTTGGAACAGTCTTTTCCATTCTGATTCCATTGCTTGCACAAAAGGCTATGAATCTTCTGTCTATGTACTCTCATCCATTGTCAGACCTTAGGCACTTTACTTTCAAGCCAGTCTCGTTTTCCACCATAGCTTTCCATTTTCTGAAAACCTTATAGACTTCTGATTTCTTTTTCAGAAAATAAACTCACACCTTCCTTGTTGAGTCATCAATGAAGGTGACATAATATGATGAGCCTCCAAGGGAATTAATTGGAGCGGGTCCCCACACGTCTGTGTGAACCAACTCTAAATTTTCTGACTTTGGTGTTTTTCCAGCTTTTGAAAAGCTAACTTTCTTTTGTTTGCTAAAAATGCAGTCCTCGCACAAACCAATGTCCACCGACTTCATATCTGGTAGTTTTCCTTTTGACAGGAGTACCTTTATCCCTTTCTCGCTCATATGACCAAGCCTTTGGTGCCACATATTTGATTTTTCATCTGCATCCATGACTGCTATAGTGCTCCCACTATTTGAGGTCACATAGAGGGTGGTACCTACTTTATTTTCATGAGCTAAAACATAGCTCCTTTTGTTATCTTCCACGTGCGATCCATGAAGGTTGTTGAATAACCTTCCTCATCAAGCTATCCTATTGAGATTAAATTCCTTTTAAGACCTAGAATATATCTCACATTTTTCAGCTTTCACACAATTCCATTAGGCAACTTCACTTGAATATCTCCTTTGCCCACAATCTTCAAGGGCTCATCATCTGCTAGATGAACTTTTCCAAAATCACCACTGGTCTAATTTTCCATGATTTTGCGACAAGAGGTAGAGTGAAATGATGCACCTGAATCCAAAATCCAGGACTCAATCGAACTATTGACACTCAAGATGAGAGCATCACCTGTTTTTCCTGTAATATTTGTGGTTTCTTTTGCACCATTGTTTTTCTTCGGTGCTCGACAGTCTCTTCTGAGATGTCCTTTTTTGTCCACAATTCCAGCAATTTAAGTTTGATATGCTAAACCTTGCCTTATTTCGTCTAGACTTAAACTTTCCTCTTTTTGAGCTTCTCTCAAACATTCTTCCTCGAGATTTTGTATGTAAGGCAAAAGATGAAGCCTCACCAAATTCTTTTCAATGAATTTCATCGCTTAGAATCAAATCACGAGCAGTATCCCATTTCATCGTCGTGCTCCCTGAGGAATTGCTTATTGCTGTCACTGTGCTATTCCAGCTTTCTGGTAAAGAGGACAAGAGAATCAAGGTTTGAATTTCATCATCGAAATTAATGCTTACTGAACTCAACTGTGTTAGAGTAAAGTTAAGAACATTTAGGTGATCGGTAATTGACACTCCTTCTAACATCTTCAAATTGAATAGCCTTCTCATCAAATGTACTTTATTTGAGGCAGTTGTTTTTTCGTACATATTTGATAAGGCTTTCATTAGACATGTTGTTGTCGCTTCCTTTGAGATGTTGAAAGCAACGTTGCAAGACAATGTTAATCGGATTATTCCTAGCGCCTCCTATCAAGAAGATCCCAATCTTCTTGCTTTATATTTTCTGGTTTTGTTCTTGATAGAGGTTTGTGTATATTTTTCTAGTACAGATAATCTTGAATCTGCATTTTTCAGAAACTAAAATCTGACCCATTAAATTTATCGATCTTAACTTTTCCTTCGTCTTCTGCCATTGCTCTCACTCAAATATGATAACTTCAAAAAACCACTATTGCAAAATAATGATGTGTGAATAATGACGTGAATAGTAAATTTACTATTCAAATTTTGACTTTTACTATTCACTTTTAGTTTTACTTTAATTATTAGTGAATAGTACTTTTAATATTTGCACAGTAATCATTTATATTTGATGAATAGTAACCTTTACACGAAGTGATTTTCTGTACAATGATTTCATAACCTTGAAGCTTTGATACTAGTTGTTGGAAAAAAATTGGCAAATTTCCACAACCAGATTTACAGGAAAGCAAAACAATAAATAAAGTAAAGTAGGAATAAGGAAATAACACACAGAGAATTTTACGTGATTTACTGCAAAAAATTAACTAGGCTACTCCAAGAAACTGTTGCAGCTCGCTTTCACTATGTGAGATAATATTACAGTGTTTAAATACATCACTCAATTCACAACCCCAAAACTAATATACCCAAATATTTTTCTATTTTTTTTCTTTCTTTATTTTCTCTCTTTTTTCTTTCCTCTCTCACTTCATGCAGAGAGTTTTTCAGAAACTCTCTGAAACTCTATTCTCTTCTTTTCTCTTTGAATGCTCTAGGGGATGGATTTTCTGCTGGGAATTCTTCTTTTATTTATAAAAAAAAATAGTTGTTGCTGACATATGCAATGAGCTCAGCAGTTCCATTTTTTCTTCTCCAGCTGGTGCTAACTGCTCCATTTTTTCTTCTTTATTTGCAGCCATTGGTGGCTGCTTTCTTTGACAAAAGAGGCCGCCACCGGCCACCAATTCTGACAAATAATGGTTCAAAAAAAGCATAATCTTAATGATATTCAAATAAAAGACAAAACATATATATTGGATATTATGAAGAAAAAAAATGGCAAAATGCTAGTTTAGCATGTCCAAGCAGGTGGTTGCAAACTTTTGTCATACATGTTCTCAGATCCAAATCTAATTAAATGAGAGATTTCCCACATAATTAAAAGTAACAAGATATACGTATCTTCCATGAAGTTTATTACTCATAACTAATATTTGATCAAAGTAAAAAAAAAAAAATACGAAACATAGGAAATCCAAGATATATGCAAGGGATCGACATGATGGGAACCTGAACTGACTTCCCTTTTTGAACAAGACAACGATCGATAAGAGAGATAAAGAAAAACGTTGCCTTGTTCGGTGAATACCACTAGCTTAGTGGTGGTAAATGATGAACAGCAAGGAGGGCGGCGATTTTCTTCTTTCTGTGAGTGAAAATGGTTTCGGGGGAAGTGAATATGAGCTTCAAGACAATGAGTTTTGGTTATGACTTTTCTATTTTTTTTAAATGCCCCTATTTACCGACTGTTACCTGTGCATAACTGGTCTATATTTTATAAAAATTCACTATAGGGTGCAAAAGTACAGTTTGCCACCTCTTAAGGTATATTTAAGATAGATGTCCAACGATATAATATCTTATAGAGTTGACAATTAGAGATACAATGAGTGTTAGAATACGAGTAACACAATACGATTTTTGACTTGATGATTGTAAACTTGGCACGATTACAATAGTTCAAACATGAATATGACCCACTCATGAATGAGTTGACACAACAAGTCTATTAAATAGGTTGACAAGAAACTTGTTCACGGACACGATTTGCCACTCCTAAATTTCCACATATGTTGTTAGTTCTTCATGTTTTTACTCATAATTCTATGTTTATAATCTCTTTATCTATTTTTTTCTTTCATGAGAGCTATTAAGTTAATTGTCGTAAGCATTTGTTTGCATAGCTGGTGCTCAACTCAGCAGAGATCGAACTAGGTGTCCCCATTAAAATATAAAAGACAAATCTTGTCTCTTTTAATATTTTTAATATTATCATTTTTGCAAAGCATGTCATTATGAACCGTATCAAATCAACTTGTAAAGTTTTAACAGATTATCTTGGTATTATTGAAGCTGGCAACACGTAGAGAGGACAGTGAATTGGTTGCTTGGTTGTCCAAAGGTTCTAAGCATGGATCCTTCTCATTGTGTGTGATTCTGAATGTGCGACATCATCTGTACTTATGAAGATTGTGGCTGGCATGCTTTTTTTGCATTATTAATGTGGCTATTACAGCCTCTCTTTTCTCTTTAAACCATCTTTCAATTTACTTTGGACAGATTTTGCTTACGTAAAGCCATGTACATTCAGTTTTGAAATAAATGCAAGAGAAACTAGACCAATTTTTAAGTTGACAATCAACATTCCTGTGGAAATGTCTTCATTTTGTATCAGCATTGTTTGAGAAGTAGTGAGGGAATGACATGATATAGGATTTCAACAAAAGTGAAAGCAAACTTTCCCTGACCAGATCGCAGATGAGTTTACTTCCTGTGATCGCAGATGTATGTTATTTGTCTTGGATGTGTGATTGCCACTGAAAAATGTTATATCGTGGTTGATTTCTTAATGTTTACGTGTTCAACCTCTCTTGATGTATGGTTCCACGTTATTTCAAAATGTTCGTTGTTTATTATCGATTGTGGGTACTAACATCAATGCAACCAACAAATTTGGAGAGACCCCTCTCGACATCGCAGAAAAAGTTGCAACTCCAGTGCTTTGCCTCTATTTTAAAGGAAGCAGGGGTAACAAATTCTGCAGACCAAGGAAAACCCCACAGTGTAGCGAAGGAACTTAAGCAGACTGTCAGCGACATAAAACATGATGTCCATTCGCAACTAAAGCAAATTGCAAAGAGGCTAAAGAAGCTACACATTAGTGGGCTCAATAATGCTATAAACTCTGCAACTATCTACGCAGTTCTAATTGCTACTGTTGCCTTTGCAGCCATCTTCATTGTGCCCGGCCAGTATGTAGAGGAGAAAACAGAAGGGTTTTCACTTGGACAAGCTCATATAGCTAAAAATGCTGCTTTCATTATATTCTTTGTGTTTGAGAGTCTAGCACTATTCATTTCCTTGGCAGTTGTTGTGGTCCAGACATCCGTGGTTGTGATTGAACACAAGTCAAAGAAACAGCTTGTCTTTGTGATTAATAAGCTCATGTGGCTAGCTTGTCTCTTCATTTCAGTTGCCTTTATTATGTGGTGGTGGGACCAAACTCTAGTTGGCTTGCTGTGTATGCAACAGTTACTGGCAGCTCAATCATGCTCACCACAATTGGCTCAATGTGCTACTGTGTCATCTTACATAGGATGGAGGAGTCAAAATTGAGGAATATTAGGAAAGCCGAGCGTCTGTCCCGCTCTTTCTCCATGATGTCTATGGCATCAGATCCAGAGATTTTGAATGCTGAATATAAGCGGATGTATGCACTGTGAGATCATTTTCAACTTGGAGAGATCAATATGAGAGTTCAGGTGTTTTCTATTCTCCAACTTGTAACAACAATCAGATATTTGTGATCTACTAAACCATTGATCATGTGTTAATTGAAGCTGAGATGTTACTGAGACTGGCAACTATAAAGAGATTGCTGAAACTGGCAACTATGTATGTTCTCAACTTTTAGATTGTAATATGATGCATATCTGTGTTATGTGAAAGTACTATAATGCACTTACTGTTTTGTAATCATTACAAGTACATTTTTTTCCATGATTCTAAGTTTGGTTCAATTAGGATGTATAACTTTCAATAATCGCCTTGTTCAACTGATGAGCCATGTGACAAGGCATGAAGAAGTTTTGCAGATTCTTGATGATTCTGCAATGAGCTAGGGATGTTTGAAGGTGTAAGATGATATTTCGGACAATGTTAAGAAACTTTCGAGATGTTTGAAACACGGTCAGAAACTGGGATCACTATTAAATTTGGTTTGGAAATTATGAAGGGAATATAACAAAAATATCAAAATTGAAACTTAGTTACCTACTAGTTCATTCTTCAAGACAAAAAGAGTTACATCCCTGAAAAATAATCTAAAAGCATATTGCTAGTGAGAAAGCAAATTAGCAAACATATATCAGCTGCTTGTGACATCTCATTCATAAAGCTGTTCACCACTTGGTTCTCAAGAGAAATTTGGCTTGAGCTCTTCAAGATTGTTGATAAGCACAAAAGTGCCTGACTGAATCTTTTCGGAGTATGTACATCGAATTCAAACGTACTGATAGCTAAGATTCCTTAGTCAATAGTTCCAAGCATAACAACACAAAGCCAATTCACTATGAGTGCTTTAAACTATCACTCTTTTTTTCAAGCTTAGAGGGTTTCACATCAAAGGAAGTGTTGTTTGGTTGTCGTTGTTCGGACTGGGATTCGTTTTTCTTAGAGGAGTTGCTATTGTTATTGCTGTTGTTGTTGTTGTTGTTGCTGCTTCTGCTGCTGGATTTTGATTCAAGACTCACTGTCTTGGCAGAAAAACAATGACACATACGGATGGTGTGAGTGTAAGGGTGGTTGGTGCCACTGCCTTGCACTTTGACCAGCAATAAGACCTCCTTGTCTCGTGTGTCTTCACTCCAATTCTGTGGCAATCCTTCCACAAACTCTTCTGAGGTACGATTTTCTTCGTGACGAACTAGTATTTCCACAGACTGTTCAGGTTTTAGTATGCCAACGGTTGGTGTCACCTGTTATTGAGTTTGACAAAGTGAAATCTAGAAGTGTTAAGCAAAAGTGAATAACATACTGAAAACTCATTAAATTACTGAAGAAGACTCAATAACTATTTGAATCATGACAGTGAAAACCAACCAAAGAATAATAAAATACCTCAAGCCATCTAGGAAATCCCAAGGAACCTCTAGGGTGATACTGAGGTTCTTCACCATCCTTAACAGTGGACTGTCCTTGACATAAAACTTTAAACACAGCTGTATCCTTAGTACAATTGTTGGTGATGCGGAGATTGGATGCCTCTTGATTTTGAAGTTTGATGTAGTCAGTGCTCACAATTGTTTCTGGAACATCAGATAATTCTTGTAGAATTGATTGAATTTTTTCATTACTTTTGAAGATTTCCCCAACTTCCTTTCTCCTAACTGATCTATCAACATGGGCTATTTCAAGATTGAATTTACATCTCACTGGTTTGTGATCGCTTTCAATCACATCCATGCATGCTTCGTACCTGTTTCCATTTATTTTTGTTTTCAGTTTATAGGTTTTCACTTAGAACCAACGAATTAATGGATCAAAAATATTTAATAAGACTTACTGTATAATTGAAGACACTACAGGGCACTCTAAACTGCACTCACCTGCTGGATCCGACCGGTTGTCACGATATATAATTCTATCACACCAAGCTGGAATTCGTTTCTTCTCTCCAGAATCATATCCTGAAGTACCAACTCTTTTGTATAGCTAATGCATAACTTAGTAAAGTTAAATAAAGGGTAATCGTTCATTTTGCTACTTATGTTATGAAAAATAATTCAATTTACTACTTTTATTATATTTTGTTTCAATTGACTACTTTTATTATTGAAATATCTTTCAATCAACTACTTTAACTAAATAATAACCAATTTTATCAAAATATACAAGTCATATACGCCACGGGTGAAGATATAACTTCATTATCTTATTCATGGCACGCCCTTATAACTTCACATGCCGCTCAGTTAACTTAAATACTTCGATCAACTTGTTCAATTTTTGGCCAAAATAATTGTTAGAAAGACATTTCAACAATAAAAGTAGTTGATTGAAACAAAAAACTATAAAAGTAATAAATTGAAAATTTTCATATAACATTAGTAGCTAAATAAACGTTTGCCCTTAAATAAACAATGAAGTTTTTAAAGTTGATACCTCCAAGACCAGGTTGGTTCCTTTGGAACTTGTAAGTAGGAGGGAATCTAATCAAGGCCTCACGCATTCCTTGGAAAACTTTTCCAGCTTTCATCTCTGCCCTTAGTTGATCCTTTTGTCTAAGCCAATCAAAGCATCTTTGGGAAACAAAGTCTCTTGCTTCATCATAAGATATACCGAAAAGTCTGTAATTAAAATCACCAAGGAATACCACCATATCTGCTTCTGCTAATTCAGGCCTGGTATCATCGAAACTGTTGTTCACACCACCCTATCGAACATGTTGGTAGTTATTTTACATACTTAAAGAGTAATTTATACATACAGATGATGGAAAATCAGGAGCATGAGCATACATACATTTGAACCTCGAAGCATTTGAGAAGAAGTTGAAACACTTGCTGCAAGAGAGAGGACGAATGGCAAGCCAAGAGAATAAAGCAGCCAAAAAAAATATGTAGACAAGGCAAGACAGCAAGACAAAAACAGGTATGGCACCATACCAGCTGCATTCGTCAGTAAAGTTGACGATCTGTTGAACACCATGTTTCGATATATGTGATCAAAATCAGCATTCCGTCGATTAACAGCTTCTAAGTGTGCTGCCAAGTGACAGTTTACAAAGCACATTATGCGATCATACACTCTGATTCTCAAACCTACACCACCCTGCTTTCACATTTTGTCACTTATAATGATTAGATGCTGAACTAGTGTTTGGTTACTAATGCCAAAGGAGTAATATGAAGAACAATATGCAAACCTTGTTACCAATAGCACGACCAAGGCCACATGGAACTGCTCCAGCATCAATATCTCCAACATGTTTTCTGAGATTCTTTCTTACCCTAAATTGAGAATATTATCTCATAGTTTAAGCATTTAAGCAGTATATGCAACAACACTTAGGGCATGTTCGAATGGTGGTAAAAAACAAATAAATGGAATAGCTATTCTTTTTCATTTGTTCATTTGCAACTTTTAAGGGAAGGAATCACGATTCCTTAGGAACATCAATTCCTTTGTGAGAAGAAATATACTCCAATTCATATATGACCTAGTTATTTACATAATTTCATTTTTGTCCACGTTATAAAACATGTCTTTTTACGTTATAAAAAAAAATATGCACACACAAAAAACATATGTTTTTTTACATTATATACAAAACAGCATATGTGCATCGCTTAGTGGAGTTAAAAATAAAACTACTTCTGTTAAAGGAATTATGTCATGCCATTAAAACGAATGAATTCTTTCATTAAATGAGAAGAATAGCTATTCCTGAACTTTTATTCGAATATGTTTTTACCATAAAGCCTCCTAATTACTAATAAAAATATTCATATTGCTAGAGATGGGAGGGTATTTAGGAAATTAGAAAAAATATTCTAATTGTTTCATAACAACTACCAAACAAAGGAATATGAATTGCAACTACTATTCATGTTTTAAATTGCTATTTTGAGGCTCGCAATGAGGCTCGTCTTAGTATGCCTCATCTATCTAACGAGTTAAAGCTTAGCCTCAAATGATTTATTTAAAGATTGTGTCTTTTTGATTGAGGCTTATGCAATTGGTGGTGCACAATGAGGCTATACGCCTTAGAATTTCTCTGTTTGTGGGATTGTTTTCTCATGGTGGGTTGAAAATTATGGTGACATAACACCCAATCCATACTAGGCTAAAAAAAATAGTTTTTAGAGGGCAAAACAACCGACTTGAAATTATATGTTTGGCTTCAAGTATCCCAATTATTCCTCGTATGCTTCTATCATATTACTAATATTCATAAAATAGCATTTTTGACTAGTTTTTACAACCATTTCAATATTAAATTATGATTGTGTTATTAAAATTTTGTTATTTTATGAAATTATCTTATTAGTGTTTCCTCAGTAAAAATTAAGTTATATTTATAACTTATACCGTAAGAGAAAATTATCTCAATATTTTAGAATAAGGCTTATACCTTATACAGTCTTAAGACTTATGCTTTCCCTCGTGCAAGAAAAACACCTCGAGGCATAAAACTGCTTTTTAAAACCTTGTTCTTATTCCAAGTTTTCTATTCCCACGAATCGATATTGCCAATCGTTTGGTGTTTCTAATTCTGTAAACCGAACATGTCTTGTATTCTTAACAGTACAAGTTTCTGATTTTGTTTTGAGTTACATTACTTGTTTCTTTTATATGTGTAATCTGAGATTGAAAGGAATTGTTTCTCACATCTATTTCATTCATAGGTGCTACATATTTATATACAAACTTAGGAACATAAACTAGTGAAAGACACCTAATATCCAACTATACTAGTGATGGACACCTAATGACACCTAATCTACAACTAATACATCTAACACTCCCCCTCAAGTTGGAGCATAAATATTAATCATGCCCAACTTGTTACAAAGATAATTAACCCGAACCCCATTTAAAGCTTTCGTGAAAATATCTCCTAGTTGTTCTCCAGTCTTCACATATCCTGTAGAAATCAAACCTTGTTGAATTTTCTCGCGAACAAAATGACAATCAATTTCAATGTGTTTAGTTCGCTCATGAAACACAGGATTAGAAGCAATATGAAGAGCAGCTTGGTTATCACACCATAATTTTGCTGGTACTGAAGTTTTAAGACATACTTCATTCAAGAGCTGATATATCCACATTATCTCACATACAGATTGTGCCATAGCCCTATATTCTGACTCTGCACTCGATCGTGACACAACATTCTGCTTCTTACTCTTCCATGAGACCAAATTTCCTCCAACGAAAATACAATAGCCTGATGTGGATCTTCTATCCACTTTAGAACCTGCCCAATCTGCATCTGAAAAACATTCAATATTAGTGTGCCCATGATTTGCATACAAGATACCACGTCCAGGTGCTCCTTTCAAATAACACAAAATTTGCTCTAAAGCTGCCCAATGATAAATTGTTGGAGATGACATAAATTGGCTAACAACACTGACCGAATATGCAATATCTGGACGAGTCACAGTAAGGTAATTCAGTTTTCCAACCAACCTTCGATATTTCTCAGAATCTTTAAATAGCTCCCCATCTCCTATAAGGTGGGTGTTTGGAGTCATTGGAGTATTACAGGGCTTTGCTCCCAATTTTCCTGTCTCAGTTAATAAGTCAAGTACATATTTTCTCTGAGATAGAAAGATACCTTTTTTACTCCTTGTGACTTCAACGCCTAAGAAATACTTTAGCATCCCCAAATCCTTCGTGTGAAACTGAGTATGCAGGAAAGACTTAAGAGATGAGATTCCTGTGGTATCACTTCCAGTAATAACAATGTCATCCACATACACAACTAAAAGAATGATACTACCTTCTGATTGTTTGTAGAACACAGAATGGTCAGACTTGCTTTTCATCATACCAAACGTTTCTATAGCTTGACTAAATTTTCCAAACCAAGCACGGGGACTCTGTTTCAAACCATACAGAGATTTGCGGAGACGACAAACTCGCCCATACTCCCCCTGAGCAACAAAACCCGGAGGTTGCTCCATAAACACCTCCTCTTGAAGATCACCATGAAGAAAAGCATTCTTGATATCTAGTTGATGCAAAGGCCAATGGTGAGTAGCTGCCATAGAAATGAACAACCGAACTGAGGTCAATTTAGCAACAGGAGAGAAAGTGTCAGAATAGTCCACTCCATAGGTTTGAGCATATCCCTTGGCAACAAGACGAGCCTTTAATCGAGCAACTGACCCATCAGGATTAACCTTAACTGTGAACACCCATTTGCATCCTATTGCCCGTTTTCCCGAAGGTAAATCAACCAAGTCCCAAGTACCATTGTCATCTAAAGCATTCATTTCCTCTATCATTGCATGATGCCAACCAGGATGAGATATTGCTTCGTGAACAGTTTTAGGGATAGAAATAGAATCAAGGGACATAATAAAAGAGGAAGAGGAAGACGACAAGCAGTTATAAGAAACAAAAGAAGAAATAGGATAAGTACATTGACGTTTACCTTTGCGTAATGCAATAGGAAGATCATCGCTCAGGACTGGATCTGATGACGAAGGAGCAGGTGCAGGACATGAATGAGAAGGTCTTTGTCTGGAGTAGACTTGAGTAATAGGAGGCTTGACAGGAGCTGGATCTGAGAAATGTTCAAATGATGTGATAGAATAGACCAAGACGTCATCATCCTCCCTCTGTCGTGCAGGAAGAGGAGAAGACGAAAAATAGGGTGTGTCTTCCATGAAAGTAACATCAATTGAGACAAGATATTTGTTAAGAGTAGGACAATAACATCTATAACCTTTTTGAAGACGAGAATAACCAAGGAAGATACATTTCAAAGACTTGGGATCTAATTTAGTAACATGTGGACGAACATCTCGAACAAAACAAGTGCTACCAAATATCCTAGGGTCAACCGGAAATAGTGACCTATTAGGAAACAGAACTTTGTAAGGAATCTCACCATGAAGAACAGATGAGGGCATGCGATTAATAAGAAAACATGCTGTTGAAACTGCATCGGCCCAAAAAGGTTTAGAAACATTCATTTGAAATAATAAGGCACGTGCAGTTTCAAGAAGATGTCGGTTCTTACGTTCTGCCACTCCATTTTGAGATGGAGTATCAACACAAGAAGTTTCATGAAGCATGCCATTTTGAACCATATAAGATTGAAACAAAGCTGATGTATATTCTTTGGCATTATCACTTCGCAAAGTACGAATTGAAGCATTAAATTGAGTTTTAATTTCAGCACAAAATGCGCAAAAAATAGAAAACAATTCAGAGCGACTCTTCATTAAATATAACCAAGTTACACGAGAATAATCATCCACAAAAGTAACAAAATACTTAAATCCCGGTTTGGATAAAATAGGACAAGGACCCCAAACATCAGAATGAACTAATTCAAAAGGAATACTAGCACGTTTATTAATTCTTGGTTTTGAACTTAGACGATGGTGTTTTGCAAACTGACAAGACTCACAATCTAATGAAGAAACCTTACTAAACTGAGGACAAAGCTGCTTGAGTAAAGGAAGAGATGGATGACCCAGTCTACAATGTGCCTCGAAGGGAGAGGTGACACCAGAGCAAGCAACAGATTTCAATATTGGTGTGTCCAGAATATAGAGGCCTCCAGACTCATGTCCTCTACCAATAATCTTCTTCGTCATAAGATCCTGAAATAAGCAATGATTAGGAAAGAATGTGATGCAACAGTTAAGATTGTGAGTGAGCTGACTTACAGAGATCAAATTAAAAGATAAGTTAGGTAAATGTAAGACAGACGACAAAGGAAGTAAGGGAGTGGGAGTAATTGTGCCAGACCCAAGAACACGAGATGGTGACCCATCGGCTAAGGTAACAGTAGAGGTGGAAGTGTGTGACTGAAGAGTAGAAAAGAGACTAGAATTACCTGTCATATGATCTGTGGCACCAGAATCAATAACCCATTTGGAAGATGAGGAAAGAAGACACGCATTTGGTTTACCTGAATCAGCAATAGCAGTGATAGAAGATGATGAAGACTTTAGTGAGTCTTGATACTGTGAGAATTTGGTAAATTCATCTGCAGAGATAAGAACTGATTTTTCAGAAGTATCACAAGTTGATGCAATATGGGCCGAGTGACCTTTCTGATTCTTGGACTGAAGCTTTCTGCAGTAACGTATCGTATGTCCTGGTTTACGACAATAGGAACACACAATACCTCCTGGATCCTGTTGTCGAGTTTGAAACCCTTGTAAGTTGCCTCCTTTGTTTCCACTCATATAGGTTGGCCGTCCAGGCTCATAATTATTATTTCGGCTGACCAAAGCACCATTTAATTGAGTAGGTGGAGGTGGAGTGCCTTCTGTACGAAGTACTCGACTAAATACTTCTTGTAAAGAGGTGATCTCAGAACTAGAAAGAATCTGTGACTTAGCAGTTTCAAAATCAGAGGGAAGACCAGCAAGAAAACTCATAACCGCCATTTGTTCCCGTTGGCTTTGCTGAACCTTCACATCAGGGCTAAAAGGCATCAAACTATTTAGTTCCTCATAAGTCTTTTTAAATTCCATAAAATAATTCGTGAGGGACTGATCTTGTTTTTCTGCACGGTAAAATGCTTTGCACACCTCATACATGCGAGAAAGGTTTCCTTTACCAGAATATAAGAAATCCAAATAATCCATCAATTCCTTGACGAATTCACAATGGTTGATCAAGCCAATGACTTCGCTCTCAATAGAATTCCGAATCTGTAGGAATAGGCGGGCATCGTCTCTAAGCCATGTCTGCTTTGAATCATCAGTAGGAGGATCGTTAGTCAAATGAGTATCTTTGTCAATACTTCTCAAATAAATTCGAATTGTTTTGCTCCAAGCCAAATAATTCGAACCATTGAGCTTATGGTCCGTGATTTTAGACATCACAGGTACCATATCCGTAACAACATTGGATTTCTTTTCAGCCATAACTCTTCAAACAACAAGAGAGCGAACAAGCGAACAAATAAAAATCCAACAACGCAGCGAACAGAAAAGGTAGCGAACAAGTACACAAAATTGGCCGAAACTCGAATTGGAAGAACCCAAACCTGAACCAATGAGTGCCGAACCACAACAGACCGGAGAAAATTTCTGGCTGAAACGCCGTGACGCGCCGAAACAGCAGTCACGCGCCGAAACAGAGGAACACCGGCAAAACAGGTGAACGCCGGCGAAACAGGGGAACACCGGCGAAACAGGGGAACGTCGGCGAAACAGTGGAACACCGGCGAAACAGGGGAACGCTGACGACACAAGGGAACGCCGGCGAGCAAGCCGAGGACGACCGGAGAAGATTTCAGGCTGGAACGCGCTGTCACGCGCTGACGCGTGGGAATTGCGCGAAAACTTGCGGTGGCGCGTGGAGTCCACTCGCGGACGATCTGGTCACCAGATTTTGGGTTTTGGCCGGTCGGCGTCTGGGCTGCCTTCAGGTGCCGGCGGTGAGAAAAAAAAAATTTCTGTGCAGTCGGTGTGGTGGCGCGTGGGTCCCACGCGCGGCCTGTCGGCAACCTGACTTCGGGGTTTGGTCGTCGGCGACTGGACTGCCTCCTTGTACTGGCGGTGAGAAAAAAAAAATGCACTCCAAAAGGTTGTTCCAAATTGGAACCAAAAAATGCACTAATTTGAAGGTGAGGAGAGAGAAAAAAAAATCTCAGAAAACTTAATGCTCTGATACCATGTAATCTGAGATTGAAAGGAATTGTTTCTCACATCTATTTCATTCATAGGTGCTACATATTTATATACAAACTTAGGAACATAAACTAGTGAAAGACACCTAATATCCAACTATACTAGTGATGGACACCTAATGACACCTAATCTACAACTAATACATCTAACAATATGTTATGATGATTCACTTACCAAAGAGATATGAGCAAGCCTGCTAGCTGCCTAGAACCTGTTCGTTCAAAAGTTCTTCCTTCATCTAATGCTTTTCCAATATGGTCCAACCACCAGTTTCCTGCAGAACTTCCTTCAAGTCCTACCTACAATCATATATTTACACATAAACAAACAAACAAACATATACACGTAAATAAGTAATATATGAGAAATATGCCAATGATGTTTACAGTTTCTTTTGCTGCAGACATTGCCAGAAAACCAGCCCCCATTTCTACTTCTTGTAAGCCAACCACGACAATGCCAACATCAGAAACAGCAGAACCCAACCATGCCAATAGAGACTCGTGAGATGGTCTTCCTTGCCCGACATTCCAGGTACCAATGAAAATTCTAACATTGTCTCTTCTAGTATAGGTATCTTCTTTTGCAGCTAATTCTGAACGTATTATACTGTCCATAGGCCCTGGGGATGAAATATTCCATCCTCGTATCCCACCATGAGTAGCCAAGCTATAAATGTACTTAGTTCCCACTGCCAATTTGATCACGGGGCTGCTATGTGCAATCCATCCTGCAAGCACATTACCCTCCAAATCTAGTACTTGGACAATGCCACTCACATAGCCAACATAAAGCCTAGTCCCAAAAGTACAAAAGCACTGCACAGCACAAGCATGATGATTAAAATCTTGAAGTCGATTTCCATTCCCATCCCATTGCACTAATAAGCCATTAGTACATCCACTCCATATCATGCCATCTGCCGTTTGCACAAGGGCTTCAATTCTCTTGGTTTCTGCTGCTTCTACAAATGCTCCCGCGCTTCTGGTTGCAACCCTACGAACAGCATCTGCAGCACCCATAATTGCATTACGTGACCTTTGCAAAAAGCCCCCGGATTTCTCCTTCTTAGATGTGGATGCAAATTTCACCTTCACCTCATCTTCCACTGCAGCTTGATCTTGATGGACAATTGACATGTCAACCCTGTTCTCGATTTGTCCTTCTACGTTGAACACTTTGACAAGCTCCCTTGTTCGAGCATCCCTGTATATATGATCACCATGTCTAAATAATCATATATAATTTGTGTGCATTTTTGGATTGTAAGAATCAAGCAAACCAAGTCATACGTAAAAGTCAGATTGTATGAGGAACTGAAAACTTACCACAAAGAGAATGATACAAATCCAACACACCAAACTTTAGCTCTGGCATTGTCAGATAACAAACACTTGACGTCTTGAGAAGATATGCTGCAAGCGCCATTGACAGTTACTTGAGCCCTAAGATCAATACCAGACCTCTCCACCAATAAAGTAGCCATGTATTTTTCTTCTGGTTTTAGAGAGAGAGATTTTTCAATAGATTCCCACGGCCAAATCTTTATGATTCCACCCTCAGAACCTGACCACATATCACCTGGAAGAGATAAAAGCGACATGATAATGAAATTAATAAATATGGCCAATCAAACATCAGCATTAAATAAGATAAACAACTACTATGGTTCCCAAACTTTACATTCCTTGATACAAATGTGAGGCCCCATATTAAAAACTGATAAATGTATAAAATTATAATTGGTCATTCTCCCAATAGCTTAAGTTTTTGTGAGAATTGATTTCCCAACAACTTTTAATAGTGTATTAGAATTGGAGGTTTTATGTTCAAAGCCTAATAACCCCAATTTTTGATTGCAAGTGTTTTGACTTGCATAATATATAGAGTTAACAATTATGGAGGAGTGATAAAGATATAAAAGTATAGTTGGCTCTTCTTCCATCAGCTTAAACTTTTGGTAAAGTTAGTTTTCAAACAACTTCTAACAAAAACTTAAACATTTTAGTTCCAATCTATTAAAAGTTAACACATAAGTCCTAAATTGTATTTTTTGTTTGTCATGTCATCCAATTAACAGTATGTACATTTCTTTAATGCTCACATGCATGCAACGCAGCACTTAACCTTAACTGGCGCAAACGGAACAATTTAGGACCAAATGCCAGTTTTTATATTTGGGGATCTTTGTGTCAAGAGTGTAAGTTTGGCCTTAAATTTAAGAAAATGCCTAAAGTCATCCCCACTTTACCACCAGCATCACCCAAGAAGTGTCAAAATCTCCTCAGACCGGTCTCATTCTCACATCTAACCCTACACCTAAGTTATTTTCCATCTCGAGATAAGTAGCATTACTTTCAAATATATATTTTCGTTTGTGCAAAAGCGGCATTAATTTACCAAATTGGTTACTATACATGTTTTTGATAGGATCACGTATATATTAATGGGAAATATCCATAGACATTCAAATATATAATAGGGAAATTTTTTATCAAAGAAAAAAAAAAGTGTGTAACATAGAAATACCATAAGATGACATAACCATGGCAAGAACAGGGCCACGATGAGCCTGCCATGAAAGGCCTTCCTTAAAAGGAGTGCTGTTCTTATTATTATTATCATCGACTGGCTGATCCATCTTCCAAGACCTTATCTTCCCATCCTTGTGACCACTCCAAAGGAGCTTATTTCCGTCATCCAGCAACAAGCATATGACTGGAGGAGTGCTCACTGATTCATGAAAAGGCGACGCATCCTCATCACCCCTCGTGATCCTCCCACCCAATCCACGCCCTGGTTCATAAGCATTCTGCAAATTCCAATAGCGCAATCCGTTCTCCTGACCCGCCCACAATTGGTTTTCTCTACATGCAATGTTCCTCAAAAATCTGCCCACTTGGGTCTCCCTCAATGGATGAGGCCTCAATTCCAAGCAAGGCGGCCGCGCAGGATGCACTGCCGCACGTACTGGCACCTTAAAGATGCCCGTGCCGCCACCATTGCCAATGAACTCTGGTAATGGTTGAGCTGGGTGAGAATCATCTGAAGATGTCATGCCATCCATACAGATGCATTGCTCGTCCAGGCCAGAAGTGGCGGCAGAAGCCGTAGTGGAGGAGTACGGAAAGAAGTCATCATCAGAAGAATCGTACATTGTTCCAAGGACATTGTTGTTGTTGTTGATGTTGGTAGTGGTAGTGGTGGAAATGTTAAATTGCGTATCGTCAAGGCTGTGTTTGCGGACTTGGTGGAGCCGTTTTTGGTCGGAGGAACCACGGAGTTGCTGGCTGTACGAGTGAGACTTTAGAGGTGGTGGCACAGCGCTTAAGCCCGCTAATACGTCTCTGTCATCGTCCTCAACTTTCTGCTTGCTTTTTGTCTTCCGCTCTTCTTTTGTCTTCCGCTCTTCTTTTGTCTTCCGCTTGTCCTCTGTTTTCCGCTCATTTTCTTCTTTCCGATCGTCCATTACTGTCTATCTTATCTATGGTTACCTTAATTAAGAGCAATGTAGAGTTTGAGAGAAAATAATTTAGTTTTTTTTTTTTTTGTCTCTATTAGACAAAGCAAACAAAAAGTGGAGTAAACGTGTATGGAAAAAGATCAATGAGGAACGACTAGAAATGGTCTAATGTGGGATCCGAAAATAGAGGAAGAGCAAACACAAATGTCCTCCAGAGTTTGGAATGAATAAGAGATCACCAAACACGTGTCCTACTGTTGTGTCAAAACGACTTGCATTGCAGTTTGTCGTGTCATTATATCGAAGCCAATAGACAAAGAGTACCCGGAATAATAAATGAAAAAGTGAATGTTGTTGCATGAATTGTTTATATTTATGTATTTATTAATAATATATAAAATAATTTATTTTGCATTACCTTTCTACTTAAAAAATATATATATTTAATTACTATTAATAATAAAATAAATTATTGTTTGGATATAGGGGTTGGCATAGTCTACTTTAAAGCATAATAAAGAACTAAGGGTGCGTTTGGTTCGCTGGAATGTAATCGTAATCGTAATCGTAATCGTAATGGAATGTAATGTAAAGGAATCAGTATTACGATTACAGTGTTTGGTTTAGTCACTGTAATCAAAAAAGGAATCAGTATTACAGTGTTTGGTTTGACAACTGTAATATAATGGAATAGAAAAAAAAAATTATATAATTATTTTAAAAATACAAGTAAGCTTGATTGGTCAGTTTATTAAAAGTAATTTTTTTATTTATTTTTAAGGAAGAAATAGCTTATTTATAAATATAGATATGCATCAATTCATTGAAGTTCATATATTACTTTAAAAACTTGTCATAGAACAATTGTAATTGAGAAATAAAATTCAATGAGCATAAATAATATCTAAATCTAAAAATACTTGAAAATATACTTCATAATCGTTTCAATTAGTGCACAAATCAGAAACTTTTAGTCCATAATTCATGTATCATTAGCTACACCCTACAAATAAAAAAAAATTATTTTAAATATTATAACTTTAATTTGTGTCTCTTTTTCTAATATCATTTAAAAACGCTTTAGCATTAATTCAACTACAACCATTGCAATATTAAGCAAAGAAATAAGTTTAAATTAGTTTTAAATGTCTAAAAAATTAATTATGTATTTGTTTTAAATATATTGTAGTAATTAAACAATGAAAAAATTAGTAGACCTTGGGAATTGCATTAATGTCACATATTGTTTTTTCTTCTCATGTCTTTGTCACACTTTTGCTCACATATTTGTCACGTATTAATGGTACATGGAACGACATAGAAGCATCGGACTCTAGTAGTTTTTACTCACCTTGGTTGGGCTTTTGATCTTCTTCGTAGAAATTTGATGAGCAACGTCACCGTATCATCATTTTCTATCAAGTGAAGACGTAATGCAGGGTGGTATAGATCGTACCAAGTCTTCTCACATTCATATAGGTACAGAAGATTTTGGCATCATATAGACTAATATTATGTAATGAACGATACAATAAATCACAAACATATTACAATCATAGATAATTTTAATTAGATATAGATATAGATATTTGGGCCCAACTGTACGTATAAGATGCATAGACTTTTCCTTTTGGAAGATGCATCTTCAAAGATTATGTTCAATATATAAAAATATCCTTTCTCCAGAAAAGAAAAGGAAGCAATTGGCTCAAATCCTCTCTGTTTCAATCTACAAAACCATGAAATCTGTCTCCTTTCATCCAATTTGTGGAGGAAAAAGAATAAATAAAAATAAAATAAAAAACATCAGCTCTCTCTCTCAATATATGGACAAAAAAGTTTATACTTCAATCCAAGTAGAATAGAGTCACAATTTTACGTAGATTTTTGGCCTCTTGACAAGTTTCCATAAGCAACTTGCTGTCATGGAAGGCAAAGCAAATGACTTGCTGTACATGTGAAATAATGTCCCAATTGCATAATCTGGATTTTCATCATACAGCATCAGATAAGTTGCATAGGAAGCTCTTCTGAACAAAAATGCCCACCATAAGAGGGAAAAGTTTGACGGTAGTCGAACATATTCTTTAGTTTATTTACTGAGGCAAAATTAGCAAAGGGTCCGAAAAGGAAAAATACCGACATTTCAATCAGGTCTCTATATGTCTAGACTGAACAATTTGGACAAGGGATTACTCAAACATGCATCCCTAGTTGTTTCCTTGTATATGATGAAACCCGCAAAGATATGCAATATGCATTCCACAGTGCAACACTCACAAGATCATAGTCACTGATGCAGAGGGCACAGGAGACCACATTGCTCCCTAGTGAATGTTGTGTGGCTAAACTGCATCAAGTAATACTCACCCACAAATAGTTCCTCTAACTAATTCATGTAGTGCATTTGTATTGGATTTAGCCAGGAAAAGAAAGCAGAGGTAGATGACCATTGTGAGGCTTCTCTATCACATTCTTGACCTGCTGAAAGAGTATTGGCAATACCATCAGCAATATTCTAATGTGGACAACTGGAAACACTTTATCTCAAATGTATATAACAACCCTAGATAACTGCATGATGAGAGAAACTGGCAGACACTTGCATATATTTAGACATTTAAAGAGAATTTTTCACCAAAATATTTAAGGGGTTCAACAGTGCAGTTGAGTTGACCATGAATACAAATAATCTGTTAACATAATTCTTACTTTTGATAATAATTCCTGGCTCTCGGGAGGTTGCTTTTTTAAGCTTTGAGGCAATATTACTGTAAGAAGCTCGGGTTTTTCAGCTCTTAAAGCTCCCCTGATAACAGCTGCATTAGTGCCAGATGCCCCTGATGTATTATTGTGATTTTTCTGAAAAAGAGCAGGCATAATCCAACATCAACAATACAAAATCCAGTAATGCTAATTTACTTAAGTACAGATAGCAGAGCATAGCATCTAATATGTTCACACTCGACATTGCTAATAGTGCCACACAAGTTATGCTAAAGTTAAAGTTCTTACAGTTATAACCATTGCATATATAGCTAAGAATCTCAATGAGTTCTTGATGCATGAATCCCATATTGCGTGTACCAAAAAAGCCAATAGCCCTAGGTCCTTGCTGCTGGATGGTCAAAAGTTCAGTTTCGTTATTGTAAAGTATTTTCATATATTGAGAATAATCAAAAGGAGGAAAATTGCATGTGCTTTCAGGTTTCATACAAACACTATGAGTCACAAGTTCAAGTTCTAGTAATCTTGATTTGTATAGGCATAAGCCTCTGAGATGGCATCAGTGAGAGGCTCAAAGTCATTTGATTTATGAAGTATCCTTCTACTAAATGGTTCTTATGAACTACATGCACAGAGCTACATAATATCCCAATAGTCAAGGTTATATAATTGAGGATAAGAATGGGCCATAAACCCAATATTAATCCATAGTCCAGAAAGCAATTAAAACTGAAAAAATACAATGGGCTATAGAATAATTAGACACCTGTATATAATCCACATCAGGAAGTGGTTTGAACTCTGACACCAGGACAGCCCCCGAACCTTCAACTAAAGATTGAGCTTGGGTTGGAATTTGACTGCCTGAGTCTTCATCAGACCCAAACATACGTGTATCATTATTTTCTTCAAACGTGCTATTTTCCATATCTTTATCTCTTCTCATATGTCCACAGAGCCACTATACCAGTACAGAAAAACAGAGCCCCTGGCAGTAAATCATTAGTCAAAACCAACTGCCTACAACCATAAAGTGGTGATCATACAGATTCAGTTTTGTATGGGGCAATTGACTTAAAAACATTACACTACATATGGAGATTCAGTTTTGTACGGAGCACATACTGCTATATATATTGTACTCGTTTGATAAAGGTTGTATCCTTGTATTCGTCACTAAACAGGGACGAATCTTAGTTGGTGCTACACAAGGCTGTAGCCCGACATAATTTTTTATGAAAATTATGTGTGTTAAAATTTCACTCGTAAGCATTTTTAAGCCACATTTTCACAAGTCTTTGACTTGTGATATAGTTTAATCCAAAATTAGTACAAATACTTAACTTCCGGTCAATCCATAACAATAATTAGTCTACTGATTTTTCAATCCTATCATCAAAGTTTCTCATAATATTTTTTTTCGATCAGTTTCTGCATTATTTGAGATTATATTTCTTTGAACTTTTATTTTAGTAACCTTCAAATTTATTTGAAGTCGTCTATATATGAAAATTTTCTCTTGTTAGTTCTTTTTCGCCTTTTTATTCCTTAAATTATTTCTTAAATTTAGATTGTTTATGAAGATATATTTTCAATTAAAGTCTCATGTTAAACACCTAAATCATATCTTATTCAATTTCATGTGTTTCTTTTAGTTTTAGTTATAACTTCAATAAACTTAGATATGTTTGTTCGTGATAAATATTTGCTTAGTCTAGTTTTCTTTTAATATACTTATGCATAAATTCCATACTATGTTACTTCATTGCATTTCGTCTTCGTCTTTTGTTAGATAGCTTTCAAAATAGGTTATAATAAAACATTACAAATTTAGGCAGGCACCTTGGAATTGTAGCTAAAATTAGTTTAAGATGATGATGAGCAATTGCTGGTGGTGGCCGAGGCTAGAGGTAAGAAAAGCCTGAGAGCCTGTATGGGTATTGCTGCTGAACAGCTCCTACTCCTAGAGTCCTAGTATCTTTGCCTTTTATTTATTTATTTTTTTTCTTTGTTTCTGTTTTTAATTTTTCTTAGTCTTCTTCACTCTTTGGTTGCTTGCTACATGTTTAACGTCTTTTCTGTTATCTCTGTGCAAACACCACTTTTGCCTTTTGTTCACTTTTTTCACCGAGCACTCGATTTGTCACTTTTGGCAAATTTAGTATAATTTGTTATATACTCACATCATACACCTTTTTCTTACTAGAAGCATTAGTTATATTTTGTCAATTTTAGGTTTTTTCTTTATCAACAAAGAAGAAATTAGGTAGAATGAATTTGAACTTACTAACAAGGCTATGAATTTTTTAGGAAGAAAATTACTAAGGAATGACAAACCCATAAAATTGCTAATAATTCAACATGAAACACCTGGTAAGTACAAATGTGCCAAGTAAAAATACCCTTGGTTGAGGATGATTATCTCTACACCCATTTTAATTGGTTGTCAAATTAACAATTTAATTAAATTAATTGAGGATTTTATAGTTGGATGAATCGTGCATGTAATCCTAATATGGTACCCTCCCCCAACAAAAGATATATAATCAATCGGCATCATCACACAAGAACTGAAAAGTTGTCTAAACAAGTATTGTGAAGTTTGGTATGGAGATCAAGACATACATAATTGATAGTGAGAGAGAAATTTAAGCTTACGTCTATTTCCATTATCATACTTTATTATTTTACTATGTAATAGTATTGTACTACTCACTCAATCTTCACTGTCTATTTCCTTTATTTCGATCTTTCTTCCCTCCATTGGGATACCACAATTATGATCGTTTTAACACATACTATCCCAACCGAAAAAATAAAAATAAAAATGAAAGGCAAATAGAACATAGTGTGACTTCTAATAAATTTGGCACTTTCTCTTAACAACTGAACTCTATGGATCGATAGCCCATGTAAAACCCCACTATCAATACTTCACAGAGAAATCGGTTCCACCACCCCACCCTGATATAACTGCGGCCACAAATTCGAAAGCACCCCTTGTATGTTCGCTTGCCAGTCATTATGTGATATTAACAGCAACGGGTTTTCCCCGACCCATTGCAAATCCTTTTGTGCCATCTGGCATACGGGGGCCTGGAGGCTGCTTGCTGGCACATGGAAGTTCATTGCTAATTGAATTATTTGAAGGAGACGATCCCATGTGATTTCCACGATTGCTCTGATGGTATTGCCCTCGTCCACGTCCCTTGTTGCGTCCCCGATTACGCCCTTTTCTCTGCCCGACCTCCTTGTTATTGCCATGCTCCTCTCCCTGGAAAATTTGCAAATAGATATAATAAGTTTATGATATTACATAAACCTCCAAGCTTATGTAATTACATGTATTTTTCCATCACAAATTAGCGAGGTTGTCGGTTATCTCACAGATGTATTAAAGGGGCAAGTATCCTTCCACTTACAACGTGTTCCTGTGAATGGGTATCAGACTGCTGGGAAGGATCCTCTAACTGCTTCTCATTGGCAGATTGCTCAGTCATACAAGAATCATCTTCCTCGCATAGCATGTCGCCATCATGCCCCTTCTTCACTCGGGCTTGTGCAGGTTTTGACTGAGAATGGAGAAAAGTATTACATGAAAGATCTAGCCCACAACTTAAATAAAAATCCAGAAACTAGAAAGTCCAGGAAAAATAAACCGTAAGCATCTGATTTTAGGACCCTATCCCATTACAGTTCCATGCATTATACAATGCTTCGATCTCTTTGCACCACATAGAATTTGTTAGGATGAGTTGACTGATATGCCAAAAGCTTAAGCTACTAACAAGAGAACCACTTTATTTCCTTAAAGTGGTCAGCCACCCCTACTCATGGTTCAATTATGACATAGCCACATTGGCATCCACTTCATAAGTGGGCACCCACTCACAAGTAGTAGCAGCAGTTCATGCTACACATGCCTGTCCAAAGGTAAATTGTATTGTGCGCCCATTTAAGGAGTCATATTCTATGTTTGGTTTTAATCAGGTGGTTGACTTTTACAAGTCACAAAAGTAATTATTTTAATAAAAAAAAATAACCTATTAAAATACAAAAAGTAACATTTTAGGCTAAAATAATTGTATGATAATATTATTATATTAATTATGCATGTTATTTGTGCTTTCAGGTAGTGTTTCATGTCACGCCTAATAACAAATCGGGGTCATTCAGTTCAAGTTATATTGTGCCATGCCTTTTGTGTTCGGTTCGTGCATTCAGGTTGAAGCATAAAGTGCCACCTACTCACAAGTAGCATGCTTGCCATGTGGCAAGATGTCACAACATTGTTCAAGATAACAAGTACACCGCATCAATTTTTAATAATGAGCACTTAACACCTATGAACTAGCCTTTATTTACTATTCATTAGTAAACAATTTGTCCAAACCAGGATCATGTGTCACATTCAACGACCTGAAAAAGATCATTAGAACATACCGAACACCTTATCATTATACGGACCCTAAGGCCACTCCAGTTCCCTTCATCATTTAGCTCTGAAACCTGAATTATTTGAGAAGCATATGAGCATTCAAGAAGAAAAGATAACATTACTATTAAATGGTGGAAAGGAGAGTACTTACAGCCTTCTCAGCCAACTCAGCAGAATCGTATTCTACAAAAGCATGCAACTATAGAGCAGAAGAAAGATCCTAATATTAGGTTTACAAGAAGAATATACAAAAAAGGACCTAAACAACTAACAGTTGCATTGATGTCTATCAAACCGCACCAAGTACATTTGATCTATAAAAAAAGTTGTATTGATGTAAATGAGCTTCAATAATTACATTTGTTTCCTAATCAAAATACAACATTCATTTCTGACCCCAAAAAAATACAATATTCATTCATAAATTTATTGCAAAATCCAGAAGGTCAAGGGAACAGAGAATTATACATGCGAGAAAATCATCAATCACTAAAAACAAATAAATACTTTTGATGCCTGATAAATCCATGAAAGAGGGATAAGATGCATCCAAAATCCACAAGATAAGAAGATAGGTAAGGAATGTGGTATATTCTTAAATAATCCTTCCTTTGAAGATCAAACACGTAAACCAGTAAACTAAAAAGAGCCCTTTAAATATTGTCCAATGCCAAATTGACTAGCTTCTCTACGAACAATCCCCATGAGAAATCAGAAATAGAACTGAGCACAAAGTGAAGCTTCATCAAAGGAGCCATAATCATAAAATATATCATGTAACCAAGTAGTATGTCACCCTTTTCTTTTCCCCTTTTCCTCTTCTTGGGTAGATAATCACGTTATCTAACAATCATTAACTAACAAATCTCAGAGTCTAATTAATTATATTTATTGGGATATAGAATAAATGTAACCAACAATAATTGACTATCCTATCCAAATGACCAGTACTAGCAAGATAGTAGTATACCTTATTGCTGTAGAGCATGCTATCAGCTTTTGTCAATCTGGATGCTGAAGAAGCCCCACCATTGGAGGCTTGTGGTTGGCAGGTACGAATTGTCCTCACACTAATGAAGAATCAAGGTTAGATAAATATCCCAAACCAGCGTTGAAAAAAGATGCACGACTGTGATAATTTTCATGGCATAATGCAGCTTTATTACCCCCCAACAGCAGAGAAAATCTTCATGAGATTTTGGTGGCAGTGATCCTCGGGCAAGTTTTCAGCAACAATTATACGAGACTACAAATGACAACAAAAATGGGATGAGAACAATTTGAAAATCATTTAAAACTAAATAATATAGAAATCAACAAATGAATAACTCAAATAAAAGAGAAAAAGTAAAAATATAAATGGAAACTGTTGTACTCAATTAAAAAGGGATACTATTATCATAAGTTAAGCATATGCAACCAAAAGAAACATAAAGGTATCATATGCTAGGCACCCCATCATAATGCAAAAATAAGAGAACCAAATAACAACACTAAAATTCTAAAACCTACCTGTAACTCTTCCATGTCTGAATCATTTAGGGGCTGCTGGCGTCGAACTTTCTTTCCATCCTCACTAACCACCTGCAAATGTGGCATCAAAAAAGATGAATATAGTGGTAAAAAAAAAAATTTTTTTTTTTTAAATCACGTCATTTTCTTATCTTCATAGGACCTTTCCTCATTTATGGGAACAAGTTAGACTTTTGGTCCACCTCTTCTCCTTATGTTATTTCACTCAACTATAAATGAAAAAAAATTCTAACAATTGTCTCCTATAAAAAAGAAAGCTCAAGAAGAAATGTGCAATCCCAACTATAGGTAAGGAGGAAGGACAATGGGTATTGGAGATGCATCAAGTGAACTCACGAGTTTTGATGAATTACGTAAAACAGCTGCAAGCTGGCCATTACTTCTTATAAGGGCCTTGATCTTCTTGAAAGAGGCAACAACAGAAATTGGCACTGCACCATAAGTAGAAAAGTGTTAGAATGAATAGTTTGCATGGTTAAGGTGAAAATAGATTAATAAAAAATAAGAAATTTTCTACTAGGTGCTTGAGTTAAAAAAAAAAGGAAAGACGGCATTTGAGACAAATGATTAATGAGGCAAACTTCAAAGCTTAAAAACAGAAGTACCGAAAGTTGCATATAGACTAAAGAGTTGTTATGATGACAGTAAACTAAATCGTAGCAGATTGCAGGTATAATAGGGCCCAAAAAGTGAAATTATTAAACTAGGTTTGCGAGTATGGACAATAGCTTACCAAATCCTTCAGGGTCTTTGTGGATGAACCTCATAAGATGATCAGTAGTAGCCAAGTTCAAATCACTGAAATAATACTCCACCTACAAATTGTTACAATGTTCCAAAGAGTTAAAAAGGTAAACTCAGTCTAGAAATAGCCAAATACTAGGTGACGTTGACAATGAAAAACATCATTCAACACAATGCATGGCAATTGAAGGGATGAAAGATATTGACAATCGAATACACAAACACATCATGATCCCAAGCCTGATACCTCCATATTCTATAACAGGAGTATCAAAAGTAATATGGCCTTGCACAAAGGTGCCAACCTTACATTGAAACTATTTCCCACGTAAGAATTATAGCAAGACAAAATCCAGGTTGCATTAGTTGCACCAAAACCACCAAGATAACAATCATGGCTAAAATTCTTCTTAATGCAATGCTCTCTCACCACCCACCAACACATTCAAAAAAGAAAAGGAGAACTGGACCTAAACATAATAAATTTTAAACTCCCACTACAAGCCTTAATCTCTAAGGACATATCAAGAGACTCTTACCGAAACATAATAACTTTAACACTCCCACAGACCACAAGTATAAATTGTACTTTCAGTGGTTCTACTGCTTTCTTGAGATAACTTTAGTAGAAAAAGCTAACATTTCTTTATCTTCCTAAGAAGCTACGCAAGGGCAAAAAATACAACTGCAGTTAGTGCAATATAAGTTATTAATAAAAATAAAAAAACTCAGCATATCATAAGGTATACCCGCCTTTGCCATGTAACTCAAACAGGATTCTGTTTAAGTATTCCTTTATGTTTTGTCCCCCTACCAAAAAAATAAATAAATCACATAACAAGAGGATCAAACATCTCATATTCATCAACTAAGATTTCCTTCTAGATGGTTCATCCCTTGCAGTTGGTCTTGATAAAAGTTAACTGACTGTCCATTTAAAAGGACATACATGATCTTTATCACCAAAAATTGATTTTAAAAAATATTTTCCCCTTTGAGTATTGTTTTAAGGAGAACTTATATTAGACTGGTGGTTCTAATAAAAACTGGCAACGCCTGTACAACACAGCACCTTATCACATTTTACTGATTCCTCACTGTTCCCGCAGGAACCACTCAAAGTAAGAAAAATAATCCAAATCAATAACAAACATTAAAACATGCAAAAATATTTATAGAGGGTCCAAAATTAGACCCCCATCTACATAATTTTGCACATAGCCAACACTCCTAAACCATTTCAAATGAAGTTACAAAAAAAAGACAGGCAAAAATGAAAAGTAAGAGAAAGGGGAGACTATATGACATTCTAGTTTACTCCCGACGTGTAAGAGACATTAAATTTAAACTAAAAAAAACCAACATCATCAAATCCTATAGCATACCTAAAAATACACGATGACAAAGGTAGTATCTTCCAAGCAAGGTTTTAAAAGGCAGTTGTACACCTTAATGCGTTTTTCTTACATGAGGCGAGGAGTAAGCCTTATTCTTAAGAGTAGAGACAATTTTCTACATTAATGCAAGTTATAAGCCTCACTTAATCATTACTAACAATGAATAAGAAAACACTAATAAGAAACATTCATAAAATAAAATAAAACATATATATATATATATATAACAACATAGTCATAATTTAATGTTGAAATGGTCATGAAAACAAGTCAAAATGTGATTTTGGAAATATTAGTAGAGGAAAGATACCTACTCATTTTCGTTGGTTATTTTTCCTTCTAAAAACTAGTTTTTAGCCTAGTATGAGTTTGTATTCTATCACCTTGGATTTTCAACCCACCCATGAAAATACAATAACATAACAGATAAATGTTGAAGCATAAAGCTTCATTGAGCACCACCTAATTGCGTATGTCTCAATCGAATGAGGCGTAAGCCTCAAATAAACTACTTTAGGCTATGTCTTAACTCGTTCGATGGATGAAACTTACTAAGACGAGCCTCACTGCAAACCTCAAAATAGCAATATAAAACCATGCTTCCAAGAAAGGTCATTAAATGGAGAAAAATATGGAATTA
Source organism: Elaeagnus macrophylla (assembly GCA_029378325.1). NCBI lineage: Eukaryota > Viridiplantae > Streptophyta > Magnoliopsida > Rosales > Elaeagnaceae > Elaeagnus > Elaeagnus macrophylla. The sequence continues at coordinate 30,188,086 of CM055642.1, forward strand.
TTGTCATCAGTTCAACAAGTTTAAACAAATTCCATTATGAGACACACACATACTTGGTATTACATTGAGATCATACTGCATAGTGCACGCTAAATTTCCAGCCTGCTTTCCAAATTATTACATGGTGATGTGTTATCCGACACTCTATGGGTTTTATCTATAGTGGTATGATTGTATCATTGTAATAAAGGGATCCATCAGTGCATGTTTTAAATCATTAGCAGTTTAGCACTCAAGTGGGTGCATGCATGGTCCATCTCCAAATATCCCCACCAACAGCAACAAAAGGCTTCTATTGCCTGAATAAGTTAAGGCACTTCTCAAATCTACAATGAGACAAGGGAAATGTAAACATCTAGCCTAGCAAGTTGGAAAAAAAAATATAGAAAAAAGGTCTCAACACACTAACAATATGCGAAATAAAGCACTTACATACATGATACCCTGCACAACAAAGGAAGAATATTACAAATCACAAAACCTGGCTTTTTCCAAGCCAGACATCAAAACCAAATATCATACTAGAATCCAAGGATGGAAGCCAATTCCAATACCAATAAATTGCTCAGCCTTCCCACAAAAATTGCAAAAGTGACGGAACTACAAAATTCAAAACCGATACAAGTAATGGTCAAACATCAATGGTTATATATCTACAAACCCACAAAGAATCAGATGAGTACAGTTGGGTAAGGGAAAAGACACATGGCAAACGCATCGTTGTTTGCCGAGCATTACTTTCCATGACATTACATGTACGTAATAGACTCATAAGAACACCATAACATGTGGGAGCCTAAAGGTGTAAATATAATAAACAAGAGATGCAGAAAATATGTGACCGAGTAAAGAATCAGTTGGGAGATATATGAAAAGAAGGAGAGGGAAAGTACCTGATTAAGAATCTTGAGATTGGAATCCTCAGAGACCTTATTGTTCTTGGAGTTGAAGTTGGAATTGGAGTGATCAGAAGATGAAGATGCAGATTGGTGAGCCAAGTCTCGATCACCAAGAACTGTATCTCCACTTGATGGAGTATAGTAAGAATGAGGATACTGGTGAAGGGGAAGAGGGTGAGAGTGGTGAAGGTGATGATTCTGAATAGGGATCACGTGAGGGGGAGTAACTAAGTGAGGCTGAAGAGGGAGATGAAAGGGCGAATGGTACACTTGGAGCATGCCCTGAGGGTTAGGAGGTGAAGGAGGACCCGGCGACGATGGGATCGGAGCGTGCGGATCCGAATTGTTTCGGATTGACGGCACGAACGCAGGAGCCTGGGCGTTGAGCCTACTATTACTGCAGCTGCTGCTACTGTTAGTACTGCAGAACGACGCATTTCTACTTATCGATACAGACGGACCTGACGCTGACGCCGAAGCCGATCCCGATGACGGTGCTGCTGCTTCGTCTTGGGCCATCACTTTTCGCGGTTAGGGTTCCGGGAGCCAGATAAGAAGCCCGGTGGGGTGGCAAAACCGCTTAACACGATGGAGAGTGAGAGCGTTGTCGGGCTTCAGTTTTAGGGCGGGTTTGGTAGCACCTCTTAAATATTAGGACAACATTTTTTTTTTTTTTACCAGTTCCGCTTACGGCAAGATTTTTCTTTAATCATGCAAATTTTTTATCCAATATTTGACAATGATTTTGATATATAATTTTTAATTTTTAATTTTTAATTTTTAATCAAAAATAATTACAAATATATTTGATAATAATTTTTATTTAATAATTTTTTAAAAAAATTAAAAATTAACTTCAATTTGTTTGGTAATGATTTTTATTTTTTGATTTTTTTAAAAAATCTTAAAAATAAAAAATAAAAAATTGTTATTTTTTTTCAATTTTAAATTTTTAATCATTTTCTTATAATTCTTAATCATATAAATATTAAAAAATTTGATTTACTCTCTAACAAAAATGTTTGATCAAAGTAAAAAAAAAATCATAAATCATAAATCAGATTGAAAAATCTTCTTTTTAAAGATTTATGAATTACCCCTTATTTTGGTAGTGATTCCTTCAAAATGTAAAAATCAAAATCAAAAATCATTATCAAACATACCTGATTAAAAAATCACTTGAAAAAAATCAAAAATTAAGAACAAAAATATTATCAATCAAGCCCTTAAAGTGAAAATTGTAGTAGCTACAATTTTACAAGTTAAATATAGTAATTATTTTTTAAAAAATTAATATGTATTATTTTAACTATTATAAATACATACCTTTTAGATATTTTAGACTAATTTTTATTTTATTTTAATCATTTTATTTATTTTAATTTTTAATTTTGAGATGTTTCTTTCTTCAAATATCTATTTTAATTCAATCTAATTTAAATAATTTCATGAAAAAATTATCCAAGAAAATTAAAATTGACCTAAAATAACTATAATATTTACATTTGTAATAATTATATGAATAATATGCATTAATTTGAATAAAAATAATTAATGTATTTAATTTATAAAAATAAAATGATAAAAATATCATATTATCTTTTATCTTATTTATTGTAACTTCAAAATCAAAATGGGAAATAAAAGGTAAAATAAAATAAATAAGAAAATTTCATATCTTAGTTCTTTTTTATCTAAGCTCAAAAAATCGTATAATGAAGTATTTTGTACAAATTGCTCTACTTGTTTTAATACTTTTTAGTCATGATTTTTTTTCTTTATGTACTATTTTAATCCATACTTATAATGTTATGTGAGTTTTGGATCCTTAATTCAGTGTTAAATTTTCACGTAAATAATTATATGTTGTAACTGCTATATAAAATTAAATTCATTTTAAAAATGATATGCTAATGATATCCTAATATTTAAGTAATATGAGTTTTAATATATTTAATAAGATGTATGTCTTTAATGTATAAAAATTTAAAAATTATTTCTATTTTTATAATGAGCTAAAATAAAAATATATTAATATCAAATATATAATAATTATGATTACAGGTCATGGTTCAACTCTTATTCTATATGATATTACATCATTACAGAGTGACCAAAGATAAAGTTAAAAGATTATTTAAGGAGAACATGTAGATCTAAAAGACAAAAACTCTAAAAATTAATGAGTTACTATAAATTTAAGTACGCATTTGTATATTTATATTTGATTATTGGCAATCTGTCATATCCTATATTCATTCTTGGTGATGGTTTTCAACAAATGTTATTTTCTAAAAAGTGATAGCAGAGTTTATTTATGTTGAATCATTAATAATTGAATTTATTTTTTTATCATTGATCATGTTTTTTAATATTTTTGAATTTAATAATTTTAATTTTAGTATCATAGGGTTCAAAAATAATTACTATTTTGTTCTAAAATTTTATAATTATGATTAATTGAGTTTAGATGTATAATTGTTATTTTTTTACTATTAAAGATATTTTATGAAGAAATTTTGATTGAATATTTTTTTTCTGTCGGATTTATACAGCCATTGGTTTAACACTTACTTTCATCACTCTTGTCGAGATCCTATCTGGTCCTTGATACTGGTTTATATATATATATATTGGTTTAACACTTATTTTTTTGCCTAAGTATTTGATTAATAGGTCAAGATATATGTTTTATAATCCAATAAATATTGACATAATTAATTTTAAAGTTGATCGGTGTTAATTAGCATTAATTTTGACAATTTTTGTTTTGTAATTTTAAATTCAAATATTAATATATTTATATATATTTTGAGATAAATTAACTGAACTGTCATACGTCCAAAATGACATTTTTTATGAAAATTGATTTATTTGGTATCCATTATTGGTCAACTTACCTATTAACTTTATTTAAAAGAGGAAGTTGCCTCACAATATATATTTGACATTTCTATTTGATAATTTTTTTTATTATTTTTTGTCTCTAGTTACTTTTCTTTTAAGAAAGAAAAAATTATCCATAATATTTATTTGATGCTTTTTAGTTTAATGATTTTTTTTATATTTTATTATATTTTATATATCTTTTAACATGTATATAAAGGAGAGTGGGTGATTTTATATTTATTTGATAACTTTTGTTGATTATTTATATTTTTTATTTCTATTTATTTGATATATTTCGTAGAATAATTTATATATTTTTTAATATATAATAGGCATAAGTATATTTATTTTATAATTTTTTATTTTAAAATAAATAATATTTTTTTTATTTTTTATTTATATAATATATTTTATTTGAAAATTTATATTTTTTTAATATATCCATTACTTTATATATATAAAAAAAATTTATTCCACGATATTTATTTAATGATAATTTTTTTATTTTTTTTAAATTATAAAAGATATAATTTTTTATTTTTATTATTAACAATATTTATTTGACATTTTTTTGTCTCATATTTTTTTTATTATCTTATTATCTCTTATCTCTTGTTACTTCTCTTTTAAGAAAAAAAAAATTGTCCACAATATTTATTTGATGTTTTTAGTTTGATAATTTTTTTTTATATTTTATTATATCTTATATATCTTTTAATGTATATATAAAGAAGAGTGGGTGATTTAATATTTATTTGATAATTTTTGTTGGTTATTTATGTTTTTTATTTCTATTCATTTGGTATATTTCGTAAGATAATTTATATATATATATTATATATATATATATATATATATATATATAATTGGCATGAGTATATTTATTTTATAATTTTTTATTTTAAAATGAATAATATTTTTTATTTATATAATATATTTTATTTATAAATTTATATTTTTTTAGTATATCTATTACTTTATATATAAAAAATTACTCCATGATATTTATTTAATGATAATTTTTTTAAAAATTATAAAAGATATAATTTTTTATTTTTATTATTAATTTTAAAAAAGAAAAATGAATGTATTAGGCATGCTTTAAAATAAAATGAAAAGAAATTAAATTATGAAATATGTCTTACCGTAATGTATTTTATACTTTTAGGTTTTTAACCCTTATTATAAATGTGAAAAAAATTATTTTCTACTTTATTTATATTTTTCTTTTATTTTCTATCATTTATTGAGTTTTATTTTTTACTTGTATTTTCATTGACAATTTTTTTTTATTTGATGTTTAAAATATTTTTTTTTCAAAAAATTTGTTGAAATAGATTATTGAGTAGGTCATATCAGTTTATCACAACTCATTGCAATTTTATTTTTTTTCTTATTAATCTTATTTTATGACTCAATTTATTTTACATCACTTTTTTTTACTAATTTTTATTTACGGGTATACAATATAAAAGTTGTTACTCACATGTCATTATTATTTTGTACAAGTATACTTGCTTACAAACTAAGGAATTTCTCAAACTTTTTATTACTGAAATTAAACTTGAATAGTTCTAAACATGAGTTTTAAATCATTATGCTATATTAAATAATTTTGGTGAACTACAGTTTGTATAATGTTGTATTATATATATTATTTGTAGTTGGTCGTATCCAACTTTTATTTGAGTTTAAAGTTTTAGTTTTGATAAGAAATTTATTTTTCTATCTTTTAAATTATAAAATAAACATTTTACTTCATAAATTTTTAAAAGTTATTTAAAAATATAATCTTTGAATAACTTTATTATTTCTTGTGAGGACCTCGTTCTAAATTGTGTAATATCATTTTAAAAAAAATGTATAATTACCAAAAAAAATATTTTTTATTTTTTAATTTAAAATTAATATCTTCAATTTATTATTATTATTGAGATACAATCACGTGTAACTTACGTGACCAAAACTAGTAAAATAAAAAAAAGCTTATTTGCATTTTTAATCTTTAAAAAAAAAAAAAAAAGAGAGAGAGAGAGAGATAGAACAAGGCAATCCCTTATAAACTTGGTTTGTTGATAATCATTGAATTTTAATATTTACAAATATTTTGTGTCATTTTTGCATGTATATGTTGTAAAGGTCAAAAGTGGATCAATGTGGAGTTAGGCGGAGCTGCAGCCCCAATTAACCTTTTTACAAAAAAATAATTACGTGTATATTTTTAGCATTAAATAAATATTTTATATGTAGTAATATATTGTGTCTAATTTTTATGTACATATTTTAATATATATTAACAATATTTAATAAATATATAGATAAAAATAACATAAATTGTAAATAAAGTGGTTAAATATATTTTTTTTCATGTATTTGACAACTATTGGTAACATAAATAAAATTAGAGTAGTATACTATGTAAAAAAATTTCTTAAATATAATAATCCAAATAATATTTAAATATTTTTAAACTTAACATTATAAAAATAAAATTAAAAATAAGTATATAATAAGCTTCATATTAAAGTTTTTTAAGTTTATGTTTATTATATTTTATTTTAATCCAAATTTAACTTTATCTAATATTATATTATTTGACATTTTTTTAATAATTTTTTAAAATTTATTTGAAATTTTTTTATATAAAAATTTTATTATTTTTATTATTATTAGTCATTCTTATATTGTTTATAAACATATATTTTTAAATATAGTCTCAAGCTTGAAATTATAAATCATATTTTATTTTTTACATTTTCATATGTTTATTTTAGTTTTAGTTTTAACAACTATAAATCTTAATGTATTTAGTTGAGCTTTTTATTTGCTTAAATTTTTTAGTTAATAAATTTATTTTATTCATGAATGATACTAATACTTATTAACTTGTTATATTTTTGTTTAGTTTTCATTATAAGTTAATTATAATGTGTTAACTCTATGTTTTTATTATAATATGACATTAAAAAATTTAGTGTTGGATTTAGTATAGTTTATTATAACTCTACTAATTTTTTACTTTATATTAAAAAAAATTTAGTCCTTATAATTTTTTTTTTTTGGCTCCACCCTGGGTCAGGTAGAGAAAAGAATGAGAGTTTTCATGGTGTTTAGACATCTAGAAATAAGAGTATGTTTGGTTATAAGGTTTAATTTTAAGAAACCATACAAACTAATCTCATCCTTGAATTAAATTGGTTAAATGATCTAGATTATTTGTCAATAGCATTTTTCAAAATGCTTTGTAAGCGGAACCCTCCCCCATATTTTATATGAATACATTATTTAATAGAGAAGTTTAACCTACCTTCATTAACTAAGTTCAAAAATTCACTAATTTTTTGGAACTGAATTCAACCAATGGACTCTAACATCAAACCATCTTATTTTCTTCTTCTTCTTTTTCTTCTTTTGGAGGAAATCAGCCGATCTTCTAGAATCCTAAAACAAATACAAGTATAAGTTAAACTAAATGGTAGTGCATCCTATGGGATATGATCGTGACAAAGGGCATCTAAAAAAAAAGTCTTCATCCAATCATAATATGTTATGTGTGTTGTTGTCTTGCAACAACTTGTGGTAAAAAAAATTGCTAAAAGAAAAAGGTAGAGCCTAAGGCCAAGACAAGACCATTATGCCAAGATATGCTCTTTAACATATATAATGTAGAATTGTAGTTAATTCAATGATGTGAAAACTACCAAAAGATGCAGATTCTAAATTATTTTCTCCATTATAAGCCTGCTTCTCTCTCCTTGATCTTCAGGATCCAAATTGAAACATCCAATTATAATATACCACGTGTGTTGTTGTCTTGCAACAACTTATGGAAAAAAAATTTGCTAAAAGAAAAAGGAAGAGCTTGATGCCAAGACAAGACCATTATGCCGTGATATGCTCTTTGACAGATCTAATGTAGAATTGTAGTTAATTCAATGATGTGAAAACTACCAAAAGATGCAGATTCTAAATTATTTTCTCAATGAGAAACCTGCTTCTTTCTCCTTGATCTACATGATCCAAATTGGATATTTGGATAAACCACACTATATTAATCATAAAGAATATTGTAAACTTGTAAGTCCTTTGTGTTTTTATTAGCATTTTTGTATGCAAAACACGTAATTTGTTTATTATATTTAGTAATTCTATCTTCTTCTATGTAATGTATTTTAATGGCAGTTCAATGTTGCACACACTCACATAGATCTAAATACTTTGTATGATTTTATGACACACACCACGGGGTGGTTAGGATAATATAGTTTGCATGTTTAATTGAGTTTTTACTTACTTTTATTTTTTACTGATCAGGGCATTTCTGAAAAATTATTTGGCATAGTTTTTCCTTCAAAAAACAAACTTCTTAGAGCTCGTCGAGGTCTTGGCCGAGGTGCTTGGCGATGAGTCAATAAGGATACTGTTATTTTTTAGAGCCATTGGTCATTGTTGAGGTACTCACCAAGGGCTCACTGAGGTGGTCAACAAGAGCTTGCCAAGGTGCTTGGGCGAGAGGTCGGCAGGGTTTCAAACGCTGAATTTTTTTTCTATAAATAACCCCTCATAAATTTGATTTAAAATAAGAAAAATGTAGAAAAACTTTTGTATTTTAAAAACTTAAATTTGCATATTGAAAACTGTTTTGTAATCCTGAATCATTAATACTTTGAATGTTTTCCTTATTAGTGATTCGTAAATATGATATTTGTTAAATTTGATTATGATAACTTGTAATTTAGTATCAGTAATATGTCGAGTATTATTTCGTATTGTGATACTAGATATTTTTGTAAAAATATAATATTTGATAAAAAATATTTTCGTGTCAACAATACATTGAGTATTTTTTTTCGTATTGTTGATATAAAGTGATTTTAAAAAATCATATTTGGAAAGGTGTTCAAAGATTAGGTTCACACTTTATTGACTGCATATACTTGTACCACAGTACGTGGTGGTAGGAATCTAAAGGAAAGCCAAATCCTATGCGGATCACAGTAGTTATACTGATAACTAGCAAAAGCAGCATAGACAGTTAGGACAGATAGTCCCAACTTATAAGTCCTGTAAATTCCTTTGTATTTTTGTTGACATTTTAGTGTGCAAAATACGGAGTCTATTTATTTTACTTAGAGTTTTTTCGACCTCTATGTAAGGTGTTTTGCTTGTGATTACTATCTCATACACTCACGTAAATCATAACATTATTGTATGTTTTATGATACATAAACCACGGGATTGTTGGAATCATATAAATTGTATGTTAAAATATGTTTTTACTTGTATGTGTTTTCCTTAGCTGGTAGGTATTTATGGCATATTATTTGATAAAGTTTTGCCTTGAAATTTTTTTTTTGAGTGGCTCATCGGGGTCTCGTCAGTGGCTTATCTAGGTGGTCTGTAAAGGGTTAACGAGGGTGCACAGGGTGAAACTGTGACTCGTTGGACCTTGCTGACATCTCACAAAGGATTTGCTGAGGTGGTCAACGAAGCCTCGCGGGGTACACAACGAGGGGTCGGCAAGGGTCCTAGAAGCTAAAAAATTAGCTATGAATAACCCATTTTCTCTCTTATTTACTACACCTTTTACACATCTCTTATCTTCTCTCTTACCTCCTTCACATATATTTCTCACATTGCATATTTTGTGTTAAGTATTTTTATAACGTGTAAAAAATATATTTTTGGTGTATTTGAAAAATAATTTATTTTTTCTATTACTAATACGCTGAGTGTATTTTCGTATTAGTAATTCGGAGGTGATTTATTCACTTAAAGTTTAAATATTTTGAAAAGGTGATTCCGTAGTGTTAATGCATTGCGTGTTTTTCTGTGTTAAACTACGAGGTAGTGGTGAAGTTTATTAAACTCTTTTATAAATATAGTTTTAGTAGTAACAATACATCGAATGTGTTTATGTATTGTTATTACGAGGTAGAAATTTTGTATCAACATACATCGAGTATGTTTCTGTATAGTAGATACAAGGTATTTTATCTAAAATCATATTTTGGATAAAACTGCATATATTATTGTATACGCATACTGATTACATGTATTTGCATCACACTACTTAGTGGTGTGGCTCTGGAGGTAAGCCTAATCTAGTTGGTGATAACAGCCTAAACAGTTAGGACGGGTGGTTCCTAACTAATAGAGGTATTCGGAGTTTTACCTTATCGAGTCTGTATTAACTATTTATTATTTTTAGTGAATTTATTTGCTGAGTGGTTACCTTAAGCAACTTGTGGATGTTATCACGTAGGACTGAAACCTAAGTAGTTTCCCACGTTATATCATTATGTTCGCTTAATCTGTTGCATGAGTTATTACAAACTAAGTATACACAGTAAATAGGGGTGGGTGTAGGTCCAATAGGTTAACTATTTTGTCATTTTACTAGTCGACATTATCTTGATAGTTTTGAAAAATTCAAAACCTTAGCCAACCTATAACCCCCAAAAAATCAACCTTTAAGTCGACCTACAATGTCGGTTTGATGGATGTTGGTTTGATAGTTTTTGACCTATAACTTTACTTAAAAATTATTATTATAATAAAAATATATAATAGAAAGTGTAAACAATATTTTACCCCCGTACAAACACTTTTTTAAAGCTAGAGCATATAAGTGTGGTACTACTGGTTATAAGAACTACTATTCTTGCTCATTTTCAATACCTGATAAATTTAAAGCTATCAATATGTGTCATATGGTAATGATATCTTATTATTGACCCTTCTTCATGTTTGATGCTTTAATGCTCACCCTCCAAAATTCAAAATCATGATTTCACACATTGCATATTTATTTAGGACTTTTACATTGTATATTTGTATATTATTAGTTAATACTTCATTTTATTTAATTTTTTATAACATATCTTAAATAATATTTTAAAAATATTAACATATAAAAGTGTAGGTCAGTTCAATTTTGTCAATTTTTATTTTTGGCGGACTTATAACCAAACCAACAAGGTCAATTTTGTATTTTGGATCTACTGAACAACCAACCTCCAAAAAAAATTTAGGCTCGATTTGGACCTGAACTCGAGCTGGTTGGTCGATTTTTGAAAAAAAATGTTCACCCTTAATAGTATATTTGACAACATATAAAGTATATATAAGGATTGAAAAGTATTTACTACTTTTATCATTATTGTTTGTTGTCCATCTTATTTATTTATTCTATAATTTCTTATTAATTTTTATTTTCTTTATACTACTTGTACAAGAGGGATAAGTTTTTAGGTGTCTCTATCATCTAAACTTGGTTGTTCACCAAGTTGGGACTTCTGTGCCTAATGTTAGGGGACATTTTCTTTGTGTCATTCTTAATGGTGAGTCTATAAATCTTACTGATATGATCTTTTGGACCATCATCTTTAATTTTTTTCTCCTTCTTCTACTTTTCATTATCCTTCTCTAACTACTTGCTAGGGACAATCTATCTTTGGCAATGGAATTAACGTCACTTTGTATAGTTGTACTCTCCTTTCTATCAGACACCTTCCAGCTTCACTCCCTTCTTCTAGAAACTCTGAACCTTCTACCTCTTCTTCTCATAAGTCCTCTCATTCTACCCCTTTTACTTCTCTTCCTGTTCCTCTTCCTCAACCTTCAAAGTTTGTCTCACTAAACACAAAAGTGGATGCTTTGACTTAATGGTTGGACAAGGTTCTTGAAGATCTTACTGAAAGCGTGAGGAACACAAACTCTACTAACAGATGTTGATGGCCCTTAATGACAAGATGAGTAGAATTGAACGTTCTTAGCAGACTTGTCATGGCTCTCTAAGGTCCTGTGGTTCTCGATCGTCTGTTCAACCCTCTAGTAGGATGGATCGTTCCCACATTCACTCTGTTGGTGTGAGTTTTAGTGCTCTTTTCAGAGATTCAAACATCCAACTGCCTCAGTCTTCTGATTCCTTTTCCTAGATGTTTGGTCAGCTTGCTAACTTTTGTGTAGATTTTTTACCTCATGCAGCCTTCTGCTCACCCTCATGACCATAGAGAGTCCGACATTAGTTCTCAGCGTAACTCTGATAGAGATGAAGGGAGAGGAGAATCTTAGACTTCTTTAATTCTTCGTATTTTATTACTTTTTCTAAACTCATGTAGTAAAATCTTGAAATTTTAATAAAATTGGTATTTCTTTTTTGTGTGCTAACTATTGTTTCTTTCACTTATGCTTTATTTTTCTCCCTGCATGTGTTGTGTTAGTGTATATGATTATTGCATAATGTATGCCTTCTCTCCTTCATATATGGGTGTTCCTTTGAATTTTTGTGTCAAAAAGGGGAATAAGTTTATTTGTTGCATAACGTGTTTACTTATATTTTCTGCTGTGTGTAGGATGTGAGTGTAGGTTTATATCACATTATTTTATCTAACTTGTATGCATTCAGGGGGAGTGTTGCATGAAGTCAAAGGGAGTTTATTTGACTACTTGTGTTTAGCCTATCAATGTCTACCTATGTAGGGGTAACATGATAGTATTTGGCTTGACTACATTTAATTGTGCATGATATGTTCACATATATATGTTTGTTTTGTGTGTGTATGTTACAGATGTAGTCTTTGGATTTTATAGCTCACTTGGAGCTAGTGATAGCATCAAGATGAATGTGTTGATTCATGAAAATGGATGGAGCATAACAAGATGGACACACTTGGAGTGTAGGTGAGTTGGGAGTGTCTTGTTTGTATCGAAGTTTATTCATTGGAATGAATTTCGTTACATCATCTTGAATGAGTATATTATGTTTGATGCTTGCCTTGTATAGGTTGTGTAAAATTTTGCCACGAAAAATCAAAGGGAGAGATTGTAAGTCCTATAAGTTCCTTTGTGTCTTTGTTAGCATTCCCGTGTGCAAAACATGAAGTTTGTTTATTTTACTTAGTATTTTTGTCTACCTTTATATAAGGTATTTTGTTTGTGATTAATATCACACACACTCACATAGATTTTAACACCATTATATGTTTGTATAATACACACACCTTGGGATAGTTGGGAACATATAAACTGCATGTTAAAATATGTTTTTACTTGCACGTATTTTCTTGAGTTGGTGGGTATTTATGACATTTTATTTGATGAAGTTTTTTCTTAAAAAACTTATTTTGAGTGGCTCGGGTGAGGTCTCACCTGTGGCTAGTCGAGGTGATCGGCAAAGGATTAGTGAGGGTGCATAGGGTGAAACTGTGACTCGTTGGACCTAGCTGATATCTTATGGGGGTTCGCTGAGGTGGTCAGCGAAGCCTCGCAGGGGTGCACGACGAGGGGTCAGCGAGAGTGTTGGAAGCTGAAAAATCAATTATAAATACCCTCATCTTCTCTCTTATTTACTACACCATTTACACATATCTTATCCTCTCTCTTACGTCCTTCACATCTATTTTTCACACTGCATATTTTGTGTTGAGTATTTTTATAACGTGTAAAATATATATTTTTAGTGTATTTGAAAAATATTTTATTTTTTGAATTACTAATATCTTGAATGTATTTTTATATTAGTAATTCAAAGATGATTCATTCACTTGAAGTTTAAATATTTTTAAGAGGTGATTCCGTAATTTTAATACATGGAGTACTTTTCTGTGTTAAACTACGAGGTAGTAGTGGAGTTTATTAAACTCTTTTATAAACAAAATTTTTGTAATAATAATACATCAAGTGTGTTTATGTATTATTCTTATGAGGTAGAGTTTTCGTATCAACATACGTCGAGTGTGTTTCCAAATAGTTGATATGAGGTATTTTATCCTAAAATCATATTTTGGATAAAACTATATATATTTTTGTACACACATACTGATTACAGGTATTTGCATCACACTACGTAGTATAGCTCTAGAGGTGAGCTAGATCCAGTTAGAATAAAAGTAATTGTGGAGATAGCTAGTGATAGTAAAATAGATAGTAGCTAGGATGGGTGGTCCTAGACTGATAGAGGGTATTCATAGTCTTACCTTATCGAGTCTTTATTAACTGTTTATTATTTTTAGTGAATTTGGTTGCTGAGTAGTTGCCTTAAACAACTTGTGAATGTTACCACTTAGGCTTAAACAACTTGTGGATTTACCACTTAGGATTTGAGCCTAAGTGGATTTACTATATTATATCGTTGTGTTCGCTTGATCTGTTGCATAAGTTAGTACAAACTAAGTATACACATTATATGTGTCAACATATATAGTACATACAAATATTGAAAAGCATTTACTGCTTTTATCATTATTGTTTGTTATCTATCTTATTTGTTTATTATGCAATTTATTGTTATTTGTTATTTGCTTTTCGTTACTTGTACGAGATGGGCTAGTCCTTAGGTGTCCCTATCACCTAAACGTGGTTTCTCACCGAGTTAGATCTTCTCTTATGACTGATAAAGGTATAGGCATTTATCATTATCAAGTTTCTATAACTATTTATTCATACTGAATTGTTTATTGTTGAGTGGTTGTCTTAAGCAACCCGTAAATGTTACCACTTAACATTAGAGTCTAAGTAAGTTTATCACGCTATATTGTGAGGTTTAAATATTTTGTTACCTGAGTTAATACAATCAATGATATATTTAAGTATGTGCCAACATATGAAAATTACTCAATTATTAGAAAGCTTTTATTGTTTTATTTTACCTCTATAGTTTTTTGTACTGTGATTTTATATCTTCCTATGTGTTTGTGTGACTATTTATCTTATGCTATATGTACGAGAGGAGCGAGTCTTAAGGTGCTTGTATCATCTTGCCTTAGTAGTTAGTCTAGTTTTAACTCTCCTAATTGGTATTAAAAGTAAGATACACCTTTTTTGAACTTAACTGCTTTGGTATTGATCATTTTCTCCTACTTTTCACACACATTGTTCATTAGGATGGACTCTGGTGAAGCAGAAAACGTAGGTAGACATTTCCTTCTCAATGGGCATAACTATTTCAATTAGAATTCATAAATTCGAGCTTTCTTCTAGTCTATGAGAGATCAGGTCTAGTTCCAAGTAGAGACCGGCTAGACCCTCTTATGAAAATTAAAGAAGATGGTTCAATTGTTGAGAAGCCCATGAGAGAATGGTCAAAAGAAGAAAGCAAAAAGTGAGACTGGAAGAGCACAGGGTTGTACGCACTGACCAAATCCATCACTGCGGAAGAGTACAAACGGATATTAGCTTGCACTACTTCTAAAGAAGCTTGGGACATTCTAGAGTTGACGCGTGAGGGTACCTTTGCTATCAAAAGGTCAAAGCTTATGTGTCTCAAGAGAGATTATAAGTTGCTCTATATGGAAGAAGATGAGACATTCAACAGTTTCTACGGTTGTTCATTAACACTTCTTACAACTTGGGCCGTCCTATTGATGAAGAATTTCAAGCCAAAAAGATACACTGCAACCTGCCTCGTCACTTCAGAGAAAAGGTAATCGCTATTGTGATTAGTTTAAAGGAGAACCACTGAAGTTTAACGTGATTGTCGGTGATCTTCAAGCTTTTGAGATTCACAATCTCTTGCCGAAGAGAACAATTTTTATTATAAGAGAATTAGCCTCACTAACAATTTTTATGATTTCATGTCAAATGGACCACCTAGAAATGGAAATCACAGTCAAGGAAAAGGAATTAAGAATTATTCAAAATCAATTAGAAATCTTGTATCTCATAAAGGAATATGCTAATCCTTCAGCAAAACAAGAACATGAAGAAGCTAACACTTCAAAACTTCTAGAAATAACAATCCTAATGAAAAATGAAGAGGTTAAACCTTCACAATCTTAGTAAAAAGAATTAGGCTAACATTCTTGAGAAAGAACAAGAAAAGTCAAAAAACTTAAAACAAAAAGTAATTGTTGAAAAGAAAAAATGTTATATTATTTATAATGAACATTTTCTAGGTATTTATAACAATTAGCTAGAAACAAGCAAATCCATCACTAGAATTGAAACAGAAGGAAGCTTTACTAATTACTAGATGCCAAAGCTATTCATACCTAATGAGATAACAAGACCATATAACCAGATTCTCAAGAATCCAGCACCATTAGGAAATCAGATGAAAACAGTTGAAAAAATTCCAAGGCAGATAATTTTAAGGAATAATCACTCGTTCTTATCCCAGAAAAGGAGAAAGAAAGATAGAGAAATTTATCAAAATAAAAGTGGTTAGGTTTGTATAACCTAGCACAAAAAACTACTAATGAACACATACAAGGCATAAAGTTCTATACCGCTGAAAATAAATTTTCTCAAGGTAACAAGTTTAATATTATGGAAAGAACAAACCCCAGGTTTGTTTACCAAGTTTATCATTCAGAATTAATTGATAATCTTTATCCATAAAATAATCTAATAGAATTAAAATATTTTCCTAAAAATTTTAAGAAAACTATTAAGAATTTTAGGAAAAGAATTAAAGTAGTAGATTGGCTAGTTATTTTAGATTCTTTAGCAACATAATGGATTGGAATTATGACAGAAGTAGTAGTCCATAATATTTCATAAAAATTGGTTTGGCTCATAGTAATCATGAAGTTCCAACACCAAAGGCTTTGCTTGAAAAGAGTTTAATTATAAAGTCTTCAATATTAAAAAAGACAAATGCTTAGTCAAATCTATTATGAAACAATAAGGATTAATAATTCCTCAAAAATCAAGATCAATTATGCAACAAGAAAGATCATAATATTTTCTAAAAGTAATTTGCCTATCAAGGGAGATGATGCTGAGAAAATTACAAATTAAGAAGCACCGTTCTACTACAATGAATTGAAATTTGGTGAAGAGGCAAAAAAGATATTTTGTTAGTCTGTTAAAACATAATCAACAGATCACAAGTGCATTTATTGAGTAATAGACAAAGAAGAAAAGGAATATGTGGCGTCCCCAACATTACGAGGATCTATCACAAGTTATGAAATGAATGACATCATGGCTGAATTAGCATAAAAGATAAGAATAGGTGGAATGGTATACTGCTGCCAACAAATATCAGCATAAAAGATAAGGCTAGGTGGAATGATATTCTGCTACCAACAAGTATGTTTATTGTAATTTTCCCATTTATAAAGTATCTTTATATCTATAAAAGGGGACTTAGTCTTATAAAATGGATACAATCTTCTAAGCAATATCAATTCTCTTTCTATCTTTTGTAATCTAGTTTTCATGAGTAACTAAAAAAAATTCTTCAAGATTTTTAGTTCTCTTAGACTGTAAAATGTTTGTATTATGAAAAAAAGTTATGTTTAAAATTCAATTTTTTAGTCATTCTAACTTTATAAACTTAAGTACGGATCTCAGCATATCAGCAGGAACAAGAGGTCTGAAAGCTTAGATTTGGAGTGAGACTTAAGATTTGAAGAAGAAGAAGGAGATAACATGAAACGAAAGATCGAAGTGGATCCATATTCAAATACATGTTAGTTTATATCCTTGAATATCATCAACATTGTTTAACCACCATATTTGTAAATCTAGAAATATAACTAAAGAATATATAAGAAAACATAAAATTGGTTCAAATCTATACAAATATAAAATAAAAGGAAAAACACCAACTAGAAAAAAAATCTTAGAGATACTATTTATCTTAATAATGAAGGAATCCACTAAAGAACACTTTGTTATAAGTCAAGGAAGATAAAAAGTAACAGAAAACCTACAAGGATTAATAAAACTAGAGTCGTAAAAGATTAATAGATTATTTCACAAAATTAGAAAAAAATTATAACTTAATAAAGGAACCAACTAAGGAATACATGAATTTAGAAGCAAGTCTATAATTAACTAATATGTTTTTAGAACAGTTTATATAAAATATTTATAAACGTTATACTTAGAATCATAAATTGTAGTAACTAAAAATGAAAACTAGACTCGTAAAAGTCTAGCCTCATTTTGGTATTAGTACCTTTATTATGATGTTTTAGGATATATATATAGAAACAAAAATGAATAAAATAATATTGTCACAAAAACAAATAAATGTATTAAAAAGAATCATAAAATAATCAAAAAATACAAAAAAAATTATTAGAAAAGTTTAAAAAAATTTAGCCACTTCAGAAAATTAAAAAAATTATTTAAAATGACACTTGAACAATTAAAAAATGAAAAATAAAAAATCATTCTAATTTCTGTAAACCTTACAAAATTTTCTGTAAACTTTGTAAGCCTTACAGACTTGCTGACCATGAAGAAGAAAAGCAAGGGTATTTTAGTAAAGCCAAACTTATAATAAAAACCAAAACTTACTGTTTAGATGAAAACCTACTATTTTTATCCATTTGAAACTTTTAATTAAAAATAAAGTATATTAGTCCCAAACTCACTACGGAGGATAAAAACTTGAGATTGCTTAACTGATAGAGTTTGGGACTAATGTAGCTTGTTTTTGTCTAAAAGTTTCAAATGGACAAACATAGTAGGTTTTTCATTCAAAACAATCAGTTTGGTTCTTATTTTGATTATGCTTTTTCAAAATAGTCTTATTTTTATTGTTCTTGGTATAAGACTTACAAACTTTATCGAGAATTTTGTAAAGTTTATAGAAATCAAAATGATTTTTTCTTTTCCATTTATTATATCATTTTTTTTTATAATTATTTGGGTATCATTTTAAAGAATTTTCTTTAATTTTTTTGAAATGGCCAAAAAAGTTTTAAACTTTTATAATAATTTTTTTTTTTTGTGTTTTTGTATTTTTTGATTCTTATAGGATTCTTTTTGATTTATCTATTTGTTCTTGTGATAATATTATTTTACTCATATTTGTTTTTATATATGCTAACAATATCATAATGAAGGCTATGATACCAAAGTGAGGCTAGATCTCTTATGATTCTAATTTTTGATTTTACTGCAATTTCTAGTTCTAGGTATAACTATTCATAAATTTATGTGTTCTTTAGTTTGTTTCTTAAATTTTTTGCATTGCTACCTTTAAGATAAATAATATCTTTGATATTTTCTCTAGTTGGTATCTTTCTTGAACCATATTTATTTTTCCATATATATCATGTAGTCATATTTCTAAACTAAGGAATATGGTGGTTGAACAAAGTTGATGATATTCAAGTATGCTAGTTATTCAAGGTTGTAAAGTGACCTATATATGAATATGGGTCCATCTCGATCTTCAACTTCTCGTTGTCTCCTTCTTGTTCTTTAAATCTTAATCCTCACTCAAGATCAAAGCTCTTAAACCTCATATCCTTGCTAATCTATTAAGATTCGTACTTAAGTTTATGAAGTTAGAGTGACTAGAGATTTGGATTTCAAACATTACTTTTCTTCATAATACAAATATTTTATATCCTATGAAAACTACAAACCTTGAAGATGTTTTCTTAGATACTCATAGAAGACTAGATTACGACAAATAGATAGAGTATGAATATTGCTTAGAAGGCTATATTCATTTCCTAAGATAAAGTCTTTTTTTATAGATCCAATGGTACTTTTACAAACAAAAAAAGTTTTATAAATAATATTTTCTAGCAGCAGAATGCTATTCCACCTAACTTTATTCTTCAAGCTGATGACAACTATGCTGCTTTGTTAGCAGCAAGATATTACTACAATTATCACTTATGCTGATTTAGCCATGATGTCATTTAATTCATTGCTTGTGATGGATCCTCATGATTAGGGGTGTCAATCGTGTCGTGTTTGTTGACACATTAAAAAATTTACTTGAATTTTTTTTGTGTTATTTATAATAGTAAAAAATAACAAAACCTTTAAGAACATAAAAAAATTATTGATCAATTCTTATTAAAAAAAATTCGTGTCATGTCGTGTTCGGATCGTGCTATCGTGTCGTGTCAGAAATTGCCATCCCTACTCATGATGCTAGTGACACCATATATTCTTTTTCTTCTTTGTCTTTTTGCAATAAATGCACTTGTGATCTGTTGACTGTGTTTTAACAAAAGTGACAAAATATATTTTTTGTCTCTTCACCGATTTCTAATTCATTGCAATTGAATGTTGCTTTGTAATTTGTAATTTGTAATTTTCTAAGCATCTTCTCCATTGATAGGAAAATTACTTTTAGAAAATATTATGATTTTGCTGGTTGCATAATTAATTTTGATTTCTGGAAAATTATTAATCCTTCGTATTTCATAATATATTTGGCTAAACATTTGTCCTCTTTCAATATTGAAGACTTCATAATTGAACTCTTTTTCTAACAAAGCCTTTGATCTTGAAATTTCACTATTACTATTAGCTAAACCAATTTTTATGAAATGGAATGGACTAATACTTTTGCCATGATCCCAATCTATTATGGTGCTAAAGAAATTAAGATAAAATAGCAAATTTGTTGCTTTAATTCTTTTTTTGAAACTTTTAATAGTTTTCTTAAAATTTTTGAAAAAATAATTTAATTCTATCAGATTATTTCTTGGATAAAGATTCTCAATTAGTTCTGCATGATAGGCCTGATAAACAAACTTAGGATCTGCTTCTTCCATAATATAAAACTTGCTATCTAGAAAAAATTAATTTTCAATAGTATAGAACTCCATGCCTTGTATGTGTTCATTAGTAATTTTTTAATCATGATTTCCACGTCTAGTTGGTCCATATTTCTTGTAATCATAAAAATAGTTAGTGAATCTAATTCTTTAGTAAAAACATTAGCTAAACTATTCTTACTTCTTAGTAGATATTCAATATTAAATTTATAATGATTAAACCATTGTTGCCAACGAATCAATCTTCTTTGTTTATAATCTTTTGCAATGTTAGTTCTTAGAAAATTAACCAAAATTTTTATTATCAGTCGTAACAATAAACCTGATATTAATAATATATATTGTAAATTTTTTTATTGTCTTTTTTACTGCTAAATATTATTTTTCATTATTATGGTAATTTAATTCAAGACCTTGAAAAGATCTAAATATAAATTTGCAAAGATATTCATATTTATCATCTACTTTTGCTTTTAATAATGCTCCCAAATATTCTTGTGAAATATCTGTTTCTATTATAATTTTGTCATCTGATTTTGGATGAAATAAAGCTGGTAAATCTTTTAACTGTTCTTTTACCTTATGTATATACTTGGTGTCTTGATTAGTTCATTACTAAATATAATCTTTCTTTAGCTTTGTTTGCAATGATGTTTTCATTTATACTAATTTTTTTATATATGCTTCTACATATGTTAAAAATCTTAAAAATTTTTGTAATTGATTATTATCTTTTATTATAATTGAAAAACTCTGTATATGATTAAGTATATAAGATTATAGATGATGTTTTACATATTCTACTTTTAACCCTAAATACTTTATTTTTTGTTGGCACAACAATATTTAAAATACTTTTTGAATATGTTATCAATATATCTTTGAAGTATTCTTAACGTTGTTTTAATCTAAATGTTATAACTGTCAATTGAAATTGTCCTTGAGGTCATCTAAATGCCTTTAATTTTTTAAATTCTTCATCTAACCTTATTTGCCAAAATCTATTTTTGCAGTCAATGTTAGAAAAATATTTTTTTCTTTTTATGAGTAATAATAATTCTTCTTTTTTTAAAATAAAATAATAATCATCAATGATTTCTTTATTCAAAAGCCTTGAAGTTTATTATCATTCTTTTTTTTTTTTTTACCTCTTCTTCTCTTAACTTCTTTCTCTACTAAGAATGCTAGACTAGCATGTAGTGAATTACTGAAAAAATTTATTTTTAATTTCAAAAGTTCTTGAATTTATTTTTTAAATTTTTCTCGATCTTCTGAAATATAAATCATAGGTTTTATCCTAGTGACTTTTAAAGGATCTCTTAAATGCTTGCTATTTTATTTGATTTATTTATGTTAGGATCTAAGGGATTTTATGAACTTATTATTTTCAATAATTTTCTAATGTTTGTTAGGGCTTTATCTTCTTGATTTCATTTAGAAAAGAATTTTGGTTAATCTCTATGTCTAAATAAATATTTTCTGCTTGTTGTTTTCTTGATTTTATATTCTTACTATATTTTCGCTTTTTATTTTGTAACATACAAGTTAATGATGATACTGTTAAAGTTTTTCTTATTTTGAAAATAAATATTGTTTTTCCTTCTGATGTTAAGCTTATTCTATTCAAATATTGTATACATGGTTGATATAAATTTAAGAAGTTATTTCCTATTAACAACTCTACGCCTGTTTCTTATTAATATATTATTAGTATATGAAATATTTCTTCTCCAATTAATAATTTGTATCATTTAATTTTTTTTAACCTTATGGTAGTATTATTAGCTAATCTTACTATTAACTACTTTGGAGTTGATTTCTAAAGTTTTTCTAAAAATACATATTTATTGACAACATACGTACTTGCTCTTGTGTCAAGAATATATATGTAAATAATAATTTTTATATTTTTAAAATTTTAATCATATTTCTATATACTATTTGAATTTGTTATACTTAATAATTCATTCAACAATTAGAATCTATATCAGAATTTGATATTTCTTCAAATTCTGAATCTGTTATTTCTTCTTCAGTTTATTCTAATACATAGATATTGTATGTATAATCTATGTCAAATTTCTTAATTGGTTATAATTCTATCCTATAAGCTTCTTCAATAATCTTATTTTATTGTTTAAATTATTTTTTATGCTAAAGTTTATTAAGACATTCATTTGCATAATAACATTCTTCATTACAGATCTAACATCTACATTTTTTTTATTGATAAGCAATAATTTCTTTTGTTAAGCTTTGTGTATCTTTTTTTTTTTTTTCTAAAATACAATTTTCTATAAGATTCTTTACAATACCTCCTTTTATATTTATGAAAATTTTGTTTTTTAAGTATTTCATTCCCTTTGGCTCACTTAAAGTTTTCTTTTTCTTAACATTTTAAAATTGTCCAAGTTTTTAATTTTTTTATTCTTCTTCCTAAGGTATTAGGTGCTGTTGTCCTATATCTTTTTTGCTAATTTTCTTTCGAAATTTTATGCAAATTTCTTGGTAGTTTTTTATTAAACATTTTTTCAAAGAATTTTTGTTCTTTTCTAGATATTTTATGATAAAATATATCATATTCACAAATAAAAGAATCTATGTAACACATGTATCATATTTTCATATTCGCAAAGTCTCATTTAACTTCATTTATTTCTAATTCACTTATTTATGTCGTATGTCTACATTTATCTTCTATTATAAATTCTTTATAAATTTAATTTACTACTTTATCTAGATATTCTCTTCATGTTGTTGAATTACCTTGCATATGTAAATGCAAGTTATCTTGTAAATTACTAAACCATATATGGACATTTGCTGTCATTTTATGGTTTAATAATACTCTATAAACTGATAAGCTTGAAGAGATTATTCCTAATGTTTCGATGAGTACACTCATTTCACTTGCTCATTCATCCAAAACTTTCTTTCTATCTCGTATATAATCAAGATCTAATAAATCATTTCTTTCATTTTTCATATTGGGTTGAAATTTTGGTGGTATATCAATTCTTATACCCCATAGTATAGATGGATTCATATTAAGTGTTGTTCTTCTTCTAAAAGGTAGATCGAGTTTTATTGATTTACCCTTTCTCTATCATCCTTATGTAAATCATAGGTTCTTTCATCTTTGGTTTGTACTGGTGGACCAATTATTTCTCTGAAATTTACTTTTATTATTATTTTGATCCCTTCTAAATAGATGTATCTAATTTTTTCTTTATTCTTATAGAAAATTTTGGTAAATTTTTTATAATAATTTTTCTATCAATTAATGATATGTTAAATATCTTTCTTTAATAACTGTAATTATAATATTTATTTATTTATTGCTTACTTCATAATAATATATATCTTTTTTTAGTATATTTTTCATATTCTTTATAAAGATAATTATTTGAATCCATTTTTATCTATAAGATTTAGTTTAAACTTATGAATTAAATTTTTTTTTTTTGCTAAATATTATTTATTATAAAAGGTATTCTGAAATATTTTGCATTTTTATTTTCATTTTTTTTATTACTTTGTCATTTTAAAATAATGTAAAAAATATAATTATTTTTATAATTAATATTTTATATGAGTTATATAAAAAATAGTGTATTTATAAAGTTTACGAAATTTTTTTGTATTGCGTAAGATTTATATAAAATTCTCGATTTATAAATTATTTAAAGAATAAAATAATAAAATATAATGATCAAAAAGTTAATTTAATTTGATAAACAATTTTCATCGATCAATAAAATTATTAAAAAGAATACATTAGTAAGAAAGAATAATATCTCTTTCCAATAATACCAACTTATAGGCTTGATGGCCAACGTATGGGTTTTTGGGGGTTGGTACGGTGGGTCCTACTCCTTGTCACCTACCGTTGATTTCGACTTAGCGTTAGTGGTGGTGGGACACTTGGGGTTGGGGAAAGACGGTGACAATTGCTTGTGCCTTCTCCAATCAAGCTTTGCCAGTTCTTTTTTATTTTTATTTATTTATTATTAAAAGCTTTGTCAGTTCTTTGATATTGCTAATTTGTTCATATAGCAACAGGTTTGGAAAACTCACATTTTTTGTTGTTGTTGGTAGACATAAAGTTTTAATATATTTCACCTTATTCCAGCGAAGAAACAAGGAATGTTTTAATTTAAAAATATATATATATTATGAAGTAAGAGATGCAAAAATAAAATATTTATCATGTGTGTTAAAAAAATACATATTAATAACTTATGAATATATTAAAATGGTGCACGAGTTCATGAATTTAAGGCAATAAAAAGCTACACAATGTTTATTAAAATTCTTTGATGATAATTTTTTGTGTTTAATTACTGCTGGTACTTTTAATATAAGCATTGATTTAAAAAAATAAAAATATACGAATATTGATCATTATGGTAGAGTTGAGTTAAATTATTGAAAAAATATTTGAACTTATGATCTTAAATTAACCTATTTAAAAATAATTAATTTTATATTCACAAAATATTTTAGTAAAATAATAATTATTATTTTGTACTTTTCTACTTGTTTTTAACTTCTTCCATTTCCAATTCAATTTCAAGTCAAGTTTTATATGGCTTAGTAAACATGCTCTTAAATAATATATATTTTTATATTACAATAATAAAAATCATTTTTATTGAAAGTTATTTATTTATTAGAGTAAATAAATTCAAATCTATACAAAATTATAATAAAATTACTAATTAATTATAAATTAAAAATAATTTATGTCGTCTTATATACAGTATTGCAAATTACAACCCAAGCCGGAGTCAGATTTCTCATCCCGAATCCTCACCAACCCAACAAATAAAAAGAATTAAAAAAAAAAAATGCCATTTTCTTTAAAAATAAATTCTGGAGAGAGAGAAAAAAAAAATCTTATATAAAGAAGAGACGCGAAATTACGAGTGTGAGGGTGTGAGCTGAAGATCATAAATTGCTGATGTGCGTTTAGCAAATTAAGTTGAGTTCGAGCACATTTTGATTTGATCAGATCGAGCGAGCGAGGGCGAGAGAGACAGATAAGACGAGAAATGAAGGTGATAGATAAGATCAGGGAAGGAGCAGCTGATGAGAGAAAGGTAGTGTTCTCGTTCGAGTTCTTCCCTCCGAAGACCGAAGATGGAGTCGATAACATGTTCGAAAGAATGGATAGAATGGTGGCTCACAATCCAGCTTTCTGCGACATTACTTGGGGTGCTGGAGGTTCAACCGCCGATCTAACACTAGACATCGCTAACAAAATGCAGAACATGATCTGTGTGGAGACTATGATGCACCTCACCTGCACTAACATGCCTATAGAGAAGATCGACCATGCTCTCACCACAATCAAGTCTAATGGCATTCAAAACGTCCTTGCCCTTCGTGGTGATCCACCTCATGGCCAGGACAAGTTTGTTCAGACCGAAGGTGGCTTCGCTTGTGCTCTTGACCTGGTTAGCTGCTTCTTTTATCACTCGAATCGTGTTTGGATGCATACTGTTTACTTTCTTATTACATAGTCTACATATTCAATGAATTGTTGCACGTCGAAATGCTTTTAGTTTTAGTACTAATGTCAATCAATATGATCTGATCTGATCTTAATTTCATTTGCTGTAGGTGAAGCATATCAGAGCCAATTATGGCAACTACTTCGGCATTACCGTAGCGGGTTACCCAGGTTAGTGATCATTCAATTATCCATCTTCATAACTGGACACTGAATCTTATAGCGTTCTTGATAATTTTTTTTTTTTTTTTTTAAATTTTGTTGGTAAACCAGAGGCCCATCCCGATGCCATAGGAAATGATGGCCTGGCTTCAGCTGAAGCTTATCAAAACGATCTTGATTATTTAAAGAGAAAGGTTCCTGCATCTACTCTCCTTCTGAAATCACTTTCTTGCTTTTCAATGAATAAGTAATTGGAAATGTTTAACAATAATAAATCAGCTCAATAAATTCTCAAAGAACCCAGTAAGGGAAGAAAATGGAATAGACTATTGAAAAGAAATATGATTCTCAAAATAGCTGGTATTTCCTTTTGAAATAAAAGATTACACACACATTTACCATGAAAGGGATTTGGACTAATGTTCTCTCAATTCCCACTTAGAGCATATGCTATTGCACTGTAACGTAATTAACAAATAGCCAGTATTTATAAATCTACAAGATGTTCAAGAAGTAGACTCAACTTTTGTTTATGTCTTTATTATGCGAGGCCTAAGAGGGCTTCCTTCCCTTCCTCTTATTTCGATCTTTTTTATTTGGTGTTTTGAAAAGATTGCATTATTATGAACTTAAAAGTGCTTTTAACAATAGATTGTATTGCTAATTACCTAGTTTTCTTATTCTGATGATAAACTTTCGTTTACAGGTTGATGCAGGGGCTGATTTAATTGTTACTCAGTTGTTTTATGACACTGACATTTTCCTTAAATTTGTGAATGACTGTCGCCAAATTGGAATTACTTGTCCAATTGTTCCTGGGATTATGCCCATTAATAACTACAAGGGCTTCTTGCGCATGACTGGTTTTTGCAAAACAAAGGTATGCAAAGGCCACATAATGAATGTATCACCTTCTTGTTCTTGTTTACTTGAATGTGTCAGATATTATCTCAAATGGATAGGCTCTTGAATTATGTTGTTTTGAATGCATACCTCTTGGGTATTCAGGAATCTTAAAGATCCAGATTTCATACTTTCCTAATGGACTAAGGGGTGTTGTATAAAACAGGAAACACCTCAAACTATGTTAAGCTTGTATATCTATCCAAGCTTTTGTTACATAGGGCCTTAGATATTAGAGCTCTAATCAATAGGAAGTACACGTGTTGAGCTTTGTGAAGTAAACTGGTTGAAGAGTGATGAAGATATTTGATAAACACTCTCTCCTAATGATGATGTTTGGTTGTCTAGGAAGTTTAAATATGTTTTGGCTTTCAATGTTATATAATGTTTGCATTTTACTATATGTTGTAGATACCAGCAGAAATTACTGCTGCCTTGGAGCCTATCAAGGACAACGAAGATGCTGTCAAGGCATACGGAATTCACCTTGGAACAGAAATGTGCAAGAAGATTTTAGCCCATGGGATTAGAACATTGCATCTTTACACACTGAACATGGAGAAGTCAGCTTTAGCTATACTAATGGTTAGTCCTTGTACCTTCTGCTTATTCTGCTTTCTTTCATATCTAAGCCTTACTAAGATAATACCCTGGCAGAATCTTGGTGTGATTGAAGAGGCTAAAATATCAAGGTCTTTACCGTGGAGACGTCCTGCAAATGTTTTCCGAGCAAAAGAAGATGTTCGTCCAATATTCTGGTGTGCAATTTTTGGAATTTTACTCGATAACAGTCATTAATAAGACCAAATTGCACAATTTAAGTGTGATTCGTGGCATATTGTTTAAGAATTGTAATATTTCTATTGAATGATGGCAGGGCCAATCGTCCAAAGAGCTATCTATCAAGAACTCTAGGCTGGGACCAGTATCCACATGGGCGCTGGGGTGATTCTCGCAATCCATCCTATGGAGCACTAACTGATTATCAGGCATGAAGCGCATTCAATTTTATTCTCTTTGCTTTTTATCATCAATTGTAAATAATCCTTTTAAAGTTCTATGCATACATGTGCACATACCTTTGCCATTACCAAAAAAAATAAAAACCTTTCTTGTACCAGTGCCATTACAACCACTTAATAGCATCTGTCCACCAGCTCTACGATAATGATTACAACAACCATTGTTGTCACCATCACAATGTCCACTGTCATCTCTACAGCTGTCTTTGTTGTCATACTCAAAGTATTTTCATCATTACCACTGCTTCAATCTGCACCTGCTAGTGTTTTCATTTTTGTAAAAGGCTATTTTGAGGCTTGCCGGCAAGACAAGGCTTAAAAGAAAGGATTGAGGCTATAGCCTCAAGTGGTATATTAAGGCTTTGGCTTGCACCTTTTTGGTCTGAGGCTTATGCCTTAAGACTTTTATGCCTCGAGGTGATTGAGGCTTTAGCTTCAAGTGGTTGCTTTTTAAAGTTGGTTTCATATGTTACTGTTAATAAACCCAACGGGCCTAACTCTCAACCCAAAAGCTAGCTCATGAGTTAGAGGACTGTCCAGATTTATAACTTGCACTACTCCAGAACACCTAGCCGATGTGGGACATTCTCCTTCAACACCCCCCTCACATTGGACAGGGGTAACGAAGGCCAACAAACCCACGATGAACTACGGGCCTGGCTCTAATACCATGTTAATAAACCCAACGGGCCTAACTCTCAACCCAAAAGCTAGCTCATGAGTTAGAGGACTGTCCAGATTTATAACTTGCACTTCTCCAGAACACCTAGCCGATGTGGGACATTCTCCTTCAACAGTTACCTATAAAATATTAACCCGATTTACAAAACTAGAAAGGGTAGAAAGTCATGGATAAGAAAAAATAAAAAGGAAAATATCATAATCTCTTTAGAAAACATCATTAGGGTTGCTTCCTTTACATTCTTTGGTTTTCCTTCATCTATACCTTTCTTTTCCTTTGCCTCTAGCAGTTTCAAATTTTGCCAGTCACTAAGTTATAGCATTGCTAGTCACATTTATCCTCTATTTGATTAATTATATTTGTATTTTTTATTCTACTCCAAATTGACATTTAAGCAAAATAGCTATAACTCGTATGATTTAATTTGCATTTTTTATTATTATAATGTTATTTCCATGATTAATTATTTATTATGTTAATGATTACTTATATTAATATATTAACGTTTTTTAAAGTTAAAATTTGAGTAATTTTTCATATTCTATTGATATTTATTTATTGTTTATTGGATAAAAATTACTTTTATTAATATTTTTGAGATTTTTAAAGTTAATATTTGAGGGTTACTCCTCGGATCCTTGCCTCACTTAAGGAAAACACTTCAGTACTTAAAATAGTCTTTTACAACATTGAGTGCTTTGTTTCATATGGAAGTTAATCTTTATTTTTTATGTGAGATATAACATATGCAACATTTATAATTATTATATGGATATCCATAGTGAAAACAATCATTTTAATCTTGATTATTATAAAGAAAGAATATTGTGATATGTAACTTAGCACACCCCTAATTTATGTGTCATAAAATTTTGATAAACAAAAATGCGTATATCTCATTGTTGAATTTTTCTTCACAATAATGATTCTTTTTGGCAACATGGTCCCTGAAACTGGAACCTAGTATTTGTTGAATATTTATAATGCTACAAGTGTAATTGTTCATATGAATCTTGACGTGATATTTATGTAGAAGTGGTGAGCATAGAACATTATACTATCCCAATTTTGGGGATGAATTCTTCTAAAACCTTTTAAAAAAGAAAAAACATCTTTATAACCCCTGTAATTCATTGAATCAAGTTCTCAAGTTATGCCTATCGCTCTTCAATCCCTCCCTCCCTTTCTTCTTTGTAATTATTCCACAGTTCATGCGTCCACGTGCACGCGACAAGAAACTTCTTGAAGAATGGGTTACCCCCCTCAGAAGTATTGAGGACATTCACGAGGTGCAGTTTCTTACATAGAAATGTATTCTGTCCTTATTAGTTGCCATTTAGCTAATGAAAAATGTGATTTATCAGAAATTTAGGAAGTTCTGTCTTGGAAAATTGAGAACCAATCCTTGGTCAGAGTTAGATGGACTTCAGCTGGAAACAAAGATCATAAATGAACATCTGGGAAAGATTAACATGAAGGGTTTTCTTACAATCAATAGCCAACCAGCTGTAAATGGTGAAAGATCTGATTCGCTGACTGTTGGTAAGTTGTTTATTTTTCTTTTCCACAAGACACAGAGAAAAATCCAATTCTCATGTGAGACGTGACGTTGGATATTTCATTGATTCCTAGTTGTCTATGAAAAGTCACTGTTCCTAAATGCCGAGACATTTTCTGTTGGCTTTTTTTGGTTTACGAAATACCTCTATATGTGCTCTTTATCAAGTGTTCTCTCTTCAAATTCAGTGTAAATTGTTTTATTCCAATCATTCCGAGTCTAATATCTAGATAGAAGATGTGCCTTGCAAAAATTTCGTATGACAATCTTTACTTGCGTTGGCTATCCATGCAGACTTTGACGCTGATTTTTTTTTTTGACAGGCTGGGGTGGTGCTGGAGGATATGTTTATCAGAAGGCCTATGTAGAGTTTTTCTGTTCTAAAGAGAAGTTGGATGCTCTCATCGAGAAATGCAAAACTTTTCCATCTTTGACCTACATGGCTGTGAATAAAGAAGGGACCTTAATTTCCAATGTGGGCCAAACTGATGTTAATGCAGTAACATGGGGAGTGTTCCCTGCTAAGGAGATCATACAACCAACTGTGGTCGATCCTGCTAGTTTTATGGTGTGGAAGGATGAGGCATTCGAAATCTGGTCAAGATCCTGGGCTTCCTTATATTCTAAGGCTGAACCTTCAAGAAATATACTGGAAGAGGTTGGTGGCTATCATCTTATATCCCATCTAGTTACTAGTCTATATAATGCTTATTTTTTTCATACGTACCTGCAAACAATGGAAATTATATAATTACTAGTCTATATAATTTCCATTGTTTTCTCCCAATGAAAATTTATGCAAGCATTTTGCTTCTTGGCATGATATAGATTAATGGTGGGTGGCAATATATATACATCTGCATTTGAGATGTGTCTTACCTTGATGTGTTAGCGGTTGAGCTTTAGTTAGATGGGTGAACCTTATTATCATGGTCAATAAGAATGGGAAATTTTTAAGCGTCCCACAGGAACTGTATCCAATGAGAGTTTGCCATTTCATGTGTTTGTGAAATATACTAGCTCAATAAGAAATGGCCAAGGTATCCATCCAATTTTGATAAAATAATTTTCCTATTTGATGTTATTTGGTTTTCGATTTTGCAGGTGCAGAACAGTTATTTCTTGGTCAGTTTGGTAGAAAATGAGTACGTCCATGGTGATCTTTTTACTGTTTTTGCTGATATTTGAAGTAAGATTCTCATGTCACGCATCAGCTAGAGGCTCATTTTATTTTTTTCGAAATTGTTAAAGTTGCCTCTTTTAGATGAACTGTAATTGTGTTGAATTTTTAATTACTCATCTTGGAAATTTTATCACGAGGACTGAACAACGTGGATGAAACTTGGAAACCAGGATACACCTATCTTAGCCTCTTTTTTTATTATTATTTTTTATTATGTAACATTTATTTTTACATTTTCCAATTATGTAACATTTATATAATAAATTTACATTTTAATGCCTCGCTTCAGATTAATTACAATTTAGAGGCCTAGAGGGGGACTCGGTTGTAACTTGTAAGTAGAAATGACTGTTAAACTTCAAACCTTTAAAATTACACAAATGGTAAACTCTGCACAACAATTTTTAATGCAAGCAAGGAAAGGACCCGATGGGCCCGTTTGGATTTAGAAGTGGTTTTAAAATTTTTTTTTTGAAATAAAGTAGTTTGGTAAAAAGTAGTTTTAAGAAAAATATTTAAATATTTGGAATAAAAATGTTAGAAATTGTTTTAATTATCACTTTAGTAATAATTTTAGGTTGGGAGTATACATTCAAAGTTACTTTTTCTAAAAGTATCACTTATTTTCTTAAAAATAAAAATAATATTTTTAAAATTTTTGAAAACACTTCTTATAAAAATTGTTAAATACTTTTAAAAATATTTTGATTTATTTTAAAGTGCTTTCAATAAAAAGGAAAAGTGGCTCTAAATGGATCCGATATTTAGTGAAGATAAATTTATTTCAACTTGACCAAGATGTAAAACTATGGGTTATAATTGTGATAATAATAAATTGTATTGCGACAATATTCACTTAGATAAAATATCAAATTTATAAAGACAAAAAAATGCACTAAAAAAAAAGATAGCGAGAGGAGAGTTGTAACGGTTGGAAGGCTGGACGGTACATGGAGAGCTAGAACGATTGGACAGTGCACAGAGGACCTCGAACACGACAGCTGGAGGGAGGCAGAGGTAGAGGTAAAGGCTGGACGGCTGAACGCAAGAGGTAAAGGCGAGGCACGACAGAATGCGATGGAAGCGCACGAAGGACCTCAAATGCGCTGGACGGCTAGACCGCTCGACAACGGCTAAACGCGAGAGGTAGAGGCAAGAGATGCGATACAAGTCTGATGTAGGTTATGTAATGTCATCACTTTTCCTTATTTTGGATTATGTAATTACTTTTCTTTCTCTTTATGTAATTGATTACATTACATGTATTTAACACAATCAAACATTATAATGTGCAGAATCAATTACATTCCATTTTTCATTATAACTAACCAAATGTAACATAAGTTTGCACATGTTTTACCACAACATATAATAAAATTATTTTAAAATTAAAAAATAATGTTTTTTTAGATAATTCTATCTTGCAAAATTATGTGGAATTTTTGTAACATTCCTCCATTAGAAGTTATATAATCATCTTTATCTTTAGTGCATAAATGATCTAGCTATTTAACTAATTTTACTTTTAATTCTTTAATAAAAATATATGCATTTTTTTTATAACATTAAAAAACATATACGTTTTATTAAAGCAAGTTAAAAATTACTATGTTTTTCCATTTCACTCAATTCTACCGATAACTTACCAATCCGTTGTTCTCCTTTGCCCCTATAACATTATAAATCTATTTTTCGTTTCTTGTTAACCCCATGATCTAAGGATTTAGAGGAAAGAGAAATAATCTGTATCCACAGGGTCACATTGTATATTTCTCGCTCTTGCTCTCTCTCAAATATATTTTTTAATTTTTTTTCTACAATTATTAGCCCCAGAAAAAAAAAAAAAAAAAAAAAAGATCTAAAATACTTGTTATCTTTGTTAAATAGGAAGCAAGCTTTGGATCTCTGTATTGTATGACACCTTAGAAATTTTCACAGGTGACTATTGGGTGGGTCAAATTTTGTTATTTAAATGAATACTGAGTAGTTTGAATTCTGCCTAAAGGAGAAAATAAGGGGCTTTGGAAGCTTTCATGGAAGAAGGCTCATGTTCATATAAATCAAAATATATTGAAATCTCATATGAACTAAAAGAGTTATCACTTCAGCTTTATTCACTGCCTTATTGGGTCAGTTACCTGAACATTTTGAGGATAGGATTGTTTTCAATTTACAAATGGATTGCTAACCCACTTTTTCAAGTATTGTAGAGAGAAATTACTGTTCTGCAAAAGTAGTACGTTTTCTTTCTTCTTATTATTAATCATATTACTACACTTCATAACACTTGCATGTAGTAATTCTATTTATTCTCACTATACACAAATTCCACGTGACAATTTCTATTTAAAGATCTTAGAAAAACTACAAAATTAACACCCATAAAATTTATAATAATAAAAATTGTATACCTAATACTTATAAGAGTGTTATTTTTGTTATAAATTTTAAGAGTGTTATTTAAGTAATTTTTCAAAGATGATTTCTTTTGTATTTTAAAAAAATTTAATAACCGACCAAAAGTCTACCAACCTAACCTAAGTGGTTTGTACTATATCCGGCTAGTTAAGTCAAACTGAAAAATAGGCATTCATGAATAGATAATGAATTCATAAATTCAAAATGTCATTCATGAAAAATGCCATGCGGCTCTAAATCTCCTTCAAAGTTCACAAAATGTCACGAAAAGGAAAACTTATTGTCCAGAACTCATCGTCAATTCAATTCAAGTTGACAAAGATTGTTATTTTTCCTGAAAAAAAAGAAAGAAAGAAAGATAAAAGTTCGTTCAATCAAAAAAGAAAAATAAAAAGTTCGTTGTTTTACCGTTGACAATTGAATTCATCAAAAAAAAAAAAAAAAAACTTGACAATTGAACCACTGTAATTATTATTTTTTCGTCTAGCCTTAATTAATAAAATAATTGTTTTAAGAACCATTCAACAAGGATGAAAAAATTAACCATATCGTTGACATTGTTGGTTTTTTATACATTCTGACATAGAAATATGATATCTTTTAGCTAAAATATTGAGAATGTCATTAAATTATAAAGAAAATATCATACTTTTGCAAAAAAGAAATCATATATATTGTAGATAAAATTTCAATAAATATAGACAAAATATCATTTCATATTATATTTTTATTTTCTAAATAATTTATTTTTAGATTTATCTATATATAATTTTTTTTTTTTATCTTTAATCAAAAGATTATTTATTTGAATTTGAGTTAATATTCTACACTCATTTTCATATATATATTTTTACATTTATTTTATTAGTTTTATCTAAAGTTCTTTTTTTTTTTTTTTTTTCCATAATTTAAATTTTATTATGTATCGTCGAGGTTCATTCATTTATAATAATATTACAATTACAATTTAAATGATTATTTATGATTTTAACTAATCATTATGCAATATTTTGATTAATTAATCGACTTATTGACCAAATACCATAACTTTTATAAATATATGTATTAAATAAGAAATTAGTTTAAAAATATAGGTAATTGATTGTTATTATGTTTTATAAATAATTCCATAATTTTGATAAAATTTTCATAAGTTTCTAAAAAAATTTCAAAGTTACTTTCAACAATGATAATATTTTCAACATTTTTATAAAATATAAATCTCAACATCAATATTTTAAACCTTTCTATCTAGCAAAAAGGAAACTTTTAATAGGATACAATACCACCAGTCTCTACTCTCTTGGTAGGAAACCAATTAACCAGCACACTTGAGAAAAATTCTGTAACGCATCCTATGTACATACATCCACTCATTTATCCGTGTATTTGTGGAAAGAACGATATTACGTGAGGGACACAACAGTTCCAGTAACTTTTACAAACAAACAAAAAACGTTTTAATTTGGTAGCTTTTAACGGGAATGCTTTACTTCTATTAGCTTTGAAAAAAAGGTACACTTCAGTTTTAACAACTCAAAAAGATGTCTAAAGTACACATTTTACTCCAAAGATATGGAGCCAAAATGCACATTTTTTAAAGTTAAAAAAATAAAGCGCTCAAGTTGAAGTTATAGGACTAGAACGCTTCTTTGCCCAAAACTACGGAACCTCTAATGCCTCGCCCTTTTATATAAATCATTTAGTGAGTTGGCCCACTCACTTAGGTTCATCTAAAGCTCTATGAAAGCTAAATTTAGCTGCAATCACTTTTAAATAAGTTAGGTTGAATAGTTCATGAATTAATTCATTTACATTTTTGAAAAATTATAATTTTATTTAATAAAAATGTTATATTTTTGTAAATAAGAAAATAAAAATATTAACTGTTAAGTGTGTTTTCCCATAGCGATATTATATTAATTATATTTTGACAAAAAAAATATTTTGTTAAATGAACTCATAAGAGAGCTAACCTATTTAAGCTTCTAAACTAAGGGGTTGTTTGATAACGTTGATTTCTGAATCATTTTTTAGTAATTTTGAATTTTTATGTAAAAAAAATCGCCTATATGTTTGATAAATAATTTTTGACTTCAAAATTTAGAAATCAAAATCACTGTTTAATTGTTTGATAAAAATTTCTAATATTTTTTTTAATTTTATAAATTAAAAACAAAATAATAAAATTTTTATAATATATTATTGTTAATTTTATTTTACATTTTTTCCTCTATCTAAGCAATACACAAAATATTTTTAATAATTAATGTAAAATTAATTGTAAATATTTTTAATAATGTATTAAATTTAAAGTCTACATATATTAAAAATAACAAATCAAAAAAATTTAAAAACAAAACACATACATAATATCCAAATCTAAAATACCAATAAATTCTAAAAATATTTAATTAAAATTTAAAAATAATTCTAATATTTAAAACCACTCAACATAAATCATCTGCATTGACGCGATCTTTACAAAATACGATTTGCAATATAATCTCTCCCTTGTGTCAAATATTGAAGTTGACTTTCACTCACCCCCAATTCAATTGAATTTTCTGATGTACCAGGATTATAAATAACCATAGACTCATTGCTATGAGTTCGAAATATCTGATCATCAATATCACATATACGTATAAAATTGTTAACAGTGCAACATGCCACTGGATAAACTTCTGTGTCTCGACAGAATATGGTAGCATCATACTCAAAATAGAAAATCTAACTTTCAATACATCAAAGCATCGCTCAATCACATTGTGGAGTGAAGAATGTCTATAATTAAATAATTCCTTTAAACCATGTGGTCCTCCCCTATTTCCTTGAAAGTCTCTAATATATCTTCTTCCAATACGGTAAGGTGATAAAAATTTAAGCATGTTCATAAATTCGGAATCAACAAGATAATATTTTTTTGTTCAATAAATATTAAAATAAGTTTCATATTAATATAAAAAGTAAATAAACAAAGGAATTGATGTGTACACCTCCAGTTGGCATTGAAAATTTATTTTCAAGATCTACGATACATTCGTTCAATATTCTTCCATCGTTGGCACATCCTTTCCAACCAGACATCACAAATGTAAAACGCATATCAAATGAGCAAGCACAAATCACATTCCATGTAGTATTAGTTTTCTACCACGAAATGAAATTTGTTCATTTTCAAGAATACGAGCAAAAATATGAGTGCCATCAATAGCACTAATGCAGTCCTAAGCAAATATTGGTAAAAATATTAATAATTATACATTAAACTTATGTACTATAACAAAGTAAAATAAAAATTACCTTAAAAACGAATAATACTTTAAATTATATCGAATTTGAGCAGACACATCATTCAAATTGGGAGGACATATTATTTGAACTCCAAGCTTGCACACTTTTTTCAAAACACGATTGAAATATCGTGTGATCCGAATGTTGAAACCTTTCTGTTACTAAACAATTCCTTTCATTGTGACCTATAATGAGCAAAAATATGCCAACTTGTTTCTTAAATACCGAGATGGTATTTATCCTATTTTACTTCCTCAAAAAATAATATAAATATATCTTTTCACATTTGAAAAGAGTCATTACACGTGCTTTCATTTCCATTTAATAACTCAAAAATATAATCATGACCTTTCAATGAAGAAGTTCTACATGGAAGTCGAAAGGGCCTTATCATCTCCGACTCCAACATTATTAACATAGAAGACACATCAATGATTATATCATCCTCAATTTCATCAGACACAGAATTATGATCAATAAATTCTTGTTATGTTCAATAAAGAAACCATGAGACAACTTTCATCCATAAAATATAAAAACAAAGTTTACATTTATTATCTTACTTCAAATAACATAAACAAAGTTCAACTCTTTAAAAGATAATCTAAATGAATACATAATAGAATATCTATACCTATATTATC
This sequence comes from Elaeagnus macrophylla, assembly GCA_029378325.1. Classification (NCBI taxonomy): domain Eukaryota; kingdom Viridiplantae; phylum Streptophyta; class Magnoliopsida; order Rosales; family Elaeagnaceae; genus Elaeagnus; species Elaeagnus macrophylla. The sequence continues at coordinate 30,225,745 of CM055642.1, forward strand.
AGAAATACATCATATCATAATGTGCAAATAAAATCTCTCCTCCTAGCATCAAACATCTTTATAAATACTTTTCTAAAGTCAAGCTTATTTGTTAGCCATATCAAAGCTTTTGAGTAGGTTTCATCATCAACATCCTCCATGTTCTCAAGAATTTTCCAACACTTATCTAACTCAGATTCATTTTCATCACCAAAAGTACTTGAAAAAGTGGCATCAGAGCTAGGTTTATTCTTTCGTCTTACTAACTCAGTTATACCCTCAGGAAGCTTAATAACATTAGAAGAAACTTCCCTACTAATAGTTGTCTTCTTTATAGAATGTGTAGAATTTTCGCCAACTTCTTTACTTTCATCATTAACACCTATATTTGAATTATTTTCTCTCTCAATTTCATCATTTGAGTTTGATGGAATTTGTGTAGATGGGTGTGCATATCCTTCTGTAGCAATTGTATTTCCATATATAGTGCATAACTTGTTATAATAAGGGCACCCTTTCTTTTTAAAAATCTTAACTTTCTTATCTGCCTATGAATAAGAGAATTATAAATAGAAATTTAGTATGATACAATACGACAAAATATATATATACAAATATAAGTTTTAGTATAATATAAATAGAATTATTACCGATTTTTTATTTCAATTTTTTTAAAAAAAAACGTTGCCAAATATCAATTGAACTATTACCGAGCGAGAGGCTGATAGGGTTGTTTTGTCGAGTGAAGAGGAGAGATCAGTAAAGTAATTTATAAATCAATATTTTAAAGATTTATAAATCAACTGATATTTGGCAACGATTTTAAAAAAAATTGAAATCGAAAATTGGTAATAATTATATTTGTAAATATATATTTTGTCGTATTATATCATACTAAATTTATATTTATAATTCTCTTAGAGATAGGAGAGTTAAGATCTTTAAAAAGAAAGGATACCTTATTATAACAAGTTATGCACTATATATGGAGATACAATTGCTACAGAAGGATATGCACACATATCTACACAAATTCCATCAAACTCAAATGATGAAATTGAGGAAGAAAATAATTCAAATATAAGTGTTAATGATGAAAGTAAAGAAGTTAGCAAAAATTCTACACATTCTATGAAGAAAAGAAAGAAGACAACTATTAGTAGGGAAGTTTTTTCTATTGTTATTAAGTTTGCTAAGGGTATAATTGAGTTAGCAAGACGAAAGAATATACCTAGCTCTAATGCTACTTTTTCTTGTACTTCTGGTGATGAAAATGAATCTGAGTTAGATAAGTGTTGGAAAATTCTTGAGAGCATGGAGGATGTTGATGATGAAACCTACTCAAAAGCTTTGATATAGCTAACAAATAAATCTGACTTTAGAAAAGTATTTATAAAGATGTTTGATGCTAAGAGGAGAGGTTTTATTTGCACAATATGATATGATGTATTTCTGATAGAATAGGTGTAGATATTCTATTATGTATTCATTTGGATTATCTTTTAAAGAGTTGAATTTTATTTATGTTATTTGAAGTAAGACAATGAATGTGAACTTTGTTTTTATATTTTATGGATAAAAGTTGTCTCATTGTTTTATTTATTGAACATAACAAGAATTTATTGATCATAATTCTGTATCTAATGATGAAATTGAGGATGATATAATCATTGATGTGTCTTCTATGTTAGTAATGTTGGAGTGGAGATGATAAGGCCATCTCGACTTCCATGTAAAACCTCTTCATTGAAAGGTCATGATTATGTTCTCAAGTTATTAAATGAAAATGAAAGCACATGTTATGACTCTTTTCGAATGTAAAAAGATATATTTATATTATTTTTTGAGGAAGTAAGATAGGATTAACACCATCTCGATATTTAAGCATTCAAGAACAAGTTAACATATTTTTGTTCATTATAGGTCACAATGAGAGGAATTGTTTAGTAATAGAAAGGTTACAACATTCGAATTACACGATATTTCAAACGTGTTTTGAAAAAAGTGTGCAAGCTTAGAGTTCAAATAATATGTCCTCCCAATTTGAATGATGTATCTGCTCAAATTCGATATAATCCAAAGTATTATCCATTTTTTAAGGTAATTTTTATTCTATTTTGTTATAATACATAAGTTTAATCTATAATGTATAATTATTAATAACTTTACCAATGTTTGCTTAGGACTGCATTGGTGCTATTGATGACACTCATATAATTTTTATCACCTTACCGTAATGGAAGAAAATATATTAGAGACTTTTAAGGAAATAAGGGGAGGACCACATGGTTTAAAGGAATTATTTAATTATAGACACTTTTCACTCTACAATGTGATTGAACGATGTTTTGGTGTATTGAAAGCTAGATTTCCTATTTTGAGTATGTGCCACCATATCCTGTCAAGACATAGAAGTATATTTCAGTGGCATGTTGCACCGTTAACAATTTTATACGTACATGTAATATTAATGATAAGATATTTCGAGCTCATAGCAATGAATTTATGGTTATTAATGATTCCAATAATCTTGATACATCAAAAAATCCAATTAAATTGGATATGAGTGAAAGTCAACTTTAATATATGGCACAAAGGAGAGATCATATTGCAAATCGTATTTGACAAAGATCGCATCAATGCAGATAATTTATATTGAGTGATTTTAAATATTAAAATTATTTTTAAATTTTAGTTAAATATTTTTAAAATTTATTGGTATTTTAGATTTGGATATTATGTATGTGTTTTGTTTTTAAAAATTTTTGATTTGTTATTTTTAATATTTGTAGAGTTTAAAGTTGGTACACTAGATTATGTTAAAAATATTTGCAATCAATTTCACATTAATTATTAAAAATATTTTGTGTATTGATTAGATAGAGAAAAAAAAAGGTAAAATGAAATTAATAATAATAATAATATACCATAAAAATTTTATTATTATTATTTTTAATTTATGAAATTAAAAAAAATATTAGAAATCAAAAATTTTTATCAAACAATTAAACAGTGATTTTGATTTCTAAATTTTAAAATCAAAAATCAAAAATTGGTTATCAAACATACAGGTATTTTTTTACATAAAAATCTAAAATCACTAAAAATGATTCATAAATCAAAAATCAAAAATTAACAACATTATCAAGCAGCCTCTAAGCAAATATGATAATTTTTTCATCTCATTGAATCAATATTAATTGACAATTCTCAAATTCTCTAAATTAATCCAATTATTAACAAAGGTGTAAAAGTTGAAAGGTCCCAAAATTCCTAATAACTAATTAATTGTGGGAACGTGGAATAGGATTTTTTTTCCCTTCCCCAATTAGAGTTTTAATTATAAAACCCAAGGCAAGTGTGTGCATGATAAAAAATAATGAGGACATTTATAAAGACATGATACTTTTCGAGTACCCAAATTTTATTAAAAATATCTAAAATTGACCATATTTTCAAGCAGTTTCAGTTTAATACCCATATTTTCAACATAATTTCATTTTAGTTTTTTTGAATAATAACGATCAGATTTTTACGTTTGGGCAAGAGTATTTTCCTCAGTTTACCCCATTTTCACCTCTTTTAACGATTTTAGCTCTCTTGTTCGCTATTTTTGCAGCTTATAAAGAGGTTTCAGATTCAGAAAACACTTCGTGGCCCATATTTCTTTTCCACTTCTTTGCTAAACTTAATTTTTTTGTTAAAATTAAGAAATGTTTTTAAGTAACCATCCTTTCATGGAAGAAGCTTGTCAACAACTATATATAACTTCAAACCTTCAACTTAGAAGACTAAAAAGCATGCCTAAGTCAGCTACTAGCAAAATTAACTAAATCATTACTGCATCCATATTCGAATAACTGCATATGTAAATTTCTGAAAAATAACTAGAATTACGTAAAAAATATTATTCCTTTTGTCAAGTTTATTTAAGGTATAAATCAAACATTTTGTTTAGACAAAACATTAAGAAAGTTTGAATTTTCTCTGTGAATAATCGATTGTTGATATGAAGGAATAAAAAACTAAAACAAATCAAATGATTAAAGGGAAAGGGGTAAACTCATAAAAATACTCCAGCTGAATTCACTCAATTATAAAAAATCTGGCCTTACTGTTAAAAATGATTAAAACGGAACCATTTTGAAAATATAGATATTAAACTGGAGCTGCTTGAAAATATGGTCAATTTGATGTACTTTTAATTAAACTTATGTACTAAAAAGGTACCATGCCCTATTTATAAAAGTTATAAAAAAAAAAAAAACCAGAACTAAAGCAAAAATATACTAGATAATCATCTAATATACAAACAGGTAAAGCCTAAAACAAGAAGGAAATAGAAGAATTAAACCAGTGATATCTTATATCAGTTTTATGTTAGTCATAGATATTGAATACTTAGCCGAAGCCTGTGATATAAGTAGGAACCTTCAGCAGCAACAAAAATATAAGAAGGTACCATGATGAGATGAAACAGAATGCCACTGACCTGCTGGTGAAATGGAGTAGTAGTCCTAATCGATCAAGAAATATTTGCATTCTTCAAAGATCTAGACAGCACCTTACCTGCAGATGTTTGCATTGCATAGACCCCAAGCCTTGCAACACAGAACTCATCAGTCTTGAGATGAGGTTGTACTGATTCCCAGATTTTTTTCTTTTGAACCTGCAAATTATGATAACCGATAAACAAGCTGTCTTACAAAGATAAAAAAAATACAAAAATATAAAACAAATCAATGCTCAGTTACTTCTCTCAAATGATGTCTGCAAATTTGTTTTCTGAAAGAGATGTAATCGTTCAAAGGGCATGCTAATTCTAAAGGGCTTATGGTTAAAGAAAAACCAATCCGTACAGATACTGCAACATGCTAGCATAAAGGATGTCAGTTGCAATGTGCCATCTAGCACAATTATTTACTTTCACTTCATAGACAAACTAAGGGGCTGTTTGATAACATTGTGGATTTTTTTTTTTTTATTTGTGTTTTTTTTTTTTTTTTTTTTCCAATGATTTATAAATCGGTTTGTTTGGTAAACGATTTTCGATTTCTGATTTCAATTTTCTTTATGAAACGTTGCCAAATATCAACTGATTTATAAATCTTTAAAATATAGATTTATAAATCACTGGAACTGATTTATTTTGCTTCTCCTTCAGACTCGACAATCTCTCTTCTTGCGCCCTAATACACTAAAACTCTAACCTGCGACTCCATGCTCTCCCTATCTCTCTTCTCGCCCCCAATCTCTGTTCGTGGTACACACATTATGTTCTTTCTTCTCTGTTCTATGATTCTTTTATGTATAACTATGGGTTTTTGGTTATGCAATTGATTTGGGTTTTTGTTTATGGGTTTTTGGTTATGCAATTAACTTATGGGTATGCTTTGTTTTTTCAGTATTTGGGATTTAATGAATCAACAACTTCTAATTTGCTGCTGCTTTATTTGCCTCTGTTTTTTCAGTATTTTTTAATTTTAGAAATTGGAAGCATCCTATTGTTGTTATTTTGCCTATTTATCAATGGGTATGCTTAATTTATCTCCTAATTTTCAGTTGGTTATGTTTGAACCTTTGAGAGTGATCTTGAGTTAAAAAAACTGCTGCAATTGTTTTATAGGTATGTGTAGTTAGCTATGGTTTTCTTCTTGAGCATGTGTGATTATTTACTGCTGCAATTATTTGGATCCCTCCTAAATTTTTGCTTGATTGTTATATGAAAAACTGAGGCTCTATGTTTGCTTCAAACTTGATACTGATTTGGGAGCTAAGGTCCCAAAGGAGTTGAAAATTCAGGGTGTTTGGTATGCTCAGCTTGAGTCATAGGGCTTTTTACTCTATGTGCTATCTACTTTACTTCTTTGTTTCATATTTTTGTTTTAAGGTGTTGTTTATAGACTTTATTTCCTTGTAACTTAATTGGAGAAACTATGAGATTTACTATCCTTGTTGTATATTATCTGGTACTTGTTTTCCAGCTTTTTCTCTACTTAATTTTAGTTATTTGATAGTGATCATGTTTTACCATGTACGTATGCCCCTTTTATAAATAAGAAATATTTACCCACTCATGGAGGAGAAGATTATAATTTTCTGTTAGGGTGAGGGATTTATTTTTAAAAAAAAATATTAGACATTAATTCTACCCAAAAATTTAAGTTCCTGAAAAATAGCTTAATAATATATTTATATTTCTTCAATACTCTCTTCAAACATGGACTGATTTGTTTTTGCACAAGCCTATCAGTTAAACTTTACTGAAGTGGTTTTCTTCTCTTTTGTTTGGCTCATTGAAAATTACAATGAATTTAAAGCTCAGGTAGGTGGGCAATTAATTTATATTCATTCAATGAAGGGCCATTTGTAGTATTCACCAAAAAATATATGTAACTAAAATCACTTTTAAATAAAATCACAAGAAGTGAAATGAAGCACCAGTCACAAATCAGTAAGTCCTTTTGGAGAATGCAGACAAGTATAAATTTCTCTTGCCCGATAATTGCATTAGAAAAAATGATTGATTCTCTTGAATAAAAAGTTACTCTCCTGTTTTTGAAAAAAATTATTATTTTGTTTTTAATTTATGAAATTAAAAAAAAAATGTTAGAAATCAGAAATTTTTATCAGACAACTAAACAGTGATTTTGATTTCTAAATTTTGAAATCAGAAATTGGTTATCAAACATACATGTGATTTTTTTTTACATAAAAATCAGAAATCACTAAAATGATTCATAAATCAGAAATCAAGAATCAGAAATCAAGAATCCACAACGTTACCAAACATCAAACAGCCCTAAGTTAACTGTAACATTGTTGATCTAGATGTTTGAAAAGATTACTTTGTGGTATTGCATTACAAGTCATCAGGTTTGATCATTAGTACACCAATAGTCCACCAGTAATATTCCAGTACATGTTCCATAAATGGGAGCATGTTACAAGTGCGAGGAGGAGATGGCATGTGCAGAACTTTTCAAAGGGTTAAGAGTCATTGACCGACAACCACCAAATCAGGTTTGACCAGCATTGAATTTTGAAGCGACCATTGGAGGTGATATTGGTGGCATTGGAGAGATCTTGACAATAGATGTTTGGTGGTGGTTGCTTCACAGGCAAAAAATCTCCAAATGTCAGATTCAAGGGTGGTGGAGGCAGAAGTAAAGATTAGGTTGTTGGATGGAATGAACTCGATGAGAACAAGGACTAGAAGTGTTCGGGATTGAATGGCAGGTGACTTCCTATGACTGGTATGACAGAGCCAAGCAATGCAGAGGTCGCAATTTGTCAACAGTGCACATAGTATCTCGAATTTCTCTCATTTCCAAGTTGGCGTGCAACTATAGAAAGTTCTGTTGGTTAATAGCTTGGGACGGCAATGGAGTTCTGATTTTGACTCTCTCTTGCCAGGTTCCAAATACAAGAAGTTGTGTTGGCTAATGGCTTGGAACGACAATGGAGGTATAAGGAGAATGGTGGAGTTGAATGGTTGATGGCAGGAAAAGATGACCGGATGTGGTGATAGCACATAGAAGGGTGGCAGCATTGGAAACTAGGGAGAGGTCAAAGTCAGGCAAACCTTGGAGGAGTAAAATGACCACATTTGCCTTTTAAGATAACATCATGTGTTGAGGCGCAAGATGAAATTGATCATTGAATAGTGACCGGAATATTACAAATGAACTTATAGTTTCCTATTTTCCAAACTTAAAAGCACTTATAATATACTACCCAAAGCTAAAGGATTGAATCAGAGTATCCAACTAGTCAATGGCATGAGTGCGCCTCACCCTAAAATAAATACTAGCCTATATGGGAACATTCCAACCTAAAAAAGGTCAGTTGCAATGTGCCATCCAACACAATTAACTCCTTTGCTAACCTCGGGCTCAACAATGCCACACAAATAAGTCAAACAACTTATTTGGAAAGGAAGCAAGAAAAAAATTGTAATACACAAAAGAAAATGTCATATATATACAAGTCATGCATTGTGGGATATTTTTCCTTTCTCATAGTATTGACTGAAAAACCTTTATACGGGAGTAACTAGGAGAAAGAGTAGGGGGAAAATTACCTGGTTTGGTGTTGCAGCGGGAGCTTGTTTTTCTTTCTCAAGTACTGAGCCAAACCACAGTCTTTCACCAGGAAGCGAAGCCTCAGGAGGTTCAAGAAGCTCAACATTCTCATGCTTTGCATCAGAAGCTGCCATGAGCATTCCAAAAGACTTGACACCACGCATGTTCCTGGGCTTCAGATTAGTAAGCACCACTACTTTTCTATCCTGCGGATGTCGTAAACAGGGACCAAACTGAGGTCTATCCTTTACTGTTTGGCTCCTATTCTACCTATTCCATGCCAAATTACTTCTGAAAGCTAAAATACTTCTAAGGGTCTGTTTGTTTCTGCTTATGGCACATTTTAAAGCGCTTTTGACAGCAAAAGATCGCTTCAATACCGAATAGAAAAAAATTCTCATAAGCACTTTTAGGGTTCAAAAAGCACAATTTGTGCTTGGTGACAGACGCAAATATAATGTGCTTTTTTTAAACCACTTTTATCCCTAAAACTAATTGCCATAAGTGCTTCATAATTGAGAAAAATGTGCTTTCCTGACAACACAAATAATTACTTGTATCTATATCTAAGCACAAGTAAACAAATCCTAGAATCAGTCCGGCATCACATCTATTTCTCTTATGACCAAAAAAAAAAAGCACTTGACATGGAAAAACTGAGTACCTGAAGATGGTCGAGAGGAATGTAATTAACGAGACCGCTGCAGATGATTCTAGGTTCTGGCTCGCCCACATCGACCTCTTCAACGTAGAGAGATTCGGCTTCGTCGTGCTTCCATGCCCTAACAATGCGCCCAACCCTTATGTCAAGCATATCGGCGACATCCAATATTTTCATAGGTGAATCTTCTTCGTTGTCACTGACACCGGCGCACTGTGTGGTGGGCTCGCTCACTGACTCAACATCTCTCGAGCAGGCAGCCTTGCAAAATGATTGAGGTGAGTTCAAGAATACTCTTGGTGAAAATGGCGATAATAGTGTAGACGTCAACATTGGCTGCTGCTTCATATTGTCATAAGTAGAATGATAACGATGATTGATTGTACCATTTAGGCGGAGATAAGGAAGCGAACGGTTGAAGGAACAAGTGGCCACGGAGGAAAGGAAAAGCACGCGGCCGCCTCCAGCGCCTTTCAACAGGTTCGCTGCCGTAATGCCTGCCGTGCCCATCTTTAACCTTAAACTCTAATGGGATGTGTATCATGTGTATGGCGTAGGTAAGACTTAAGACCAAATAAAAAAGCAAATGGATTTTTTTTTTTATTTATAAACGTACTCCTGCAACATATCAAATAAATGGAATATAATTATATAAAATTAAATTATATTTTAATTATTATATTATATAATCAAATGAAATTAATTATATATTTTTTATTATATAATTTATTTAAATAAATATTTAATTATTTTTTTTATATTTTTTAAATATATATATTATTTTTAATTTAAAATAAATAAAAATTCAATAAATATAATTTTATAATTAAAAATTTAAATAAATTAAATTAATTTTTTATTATAGTTTAAATTCCACGTTCTTTAACCATACAAATTTTTTATATAATTATATTATTTATACTATATAATATAATCTAATTTTACGTTCAAATACATAAATATATAAATTATAGTGTCAAAATATTTAATAAATATAACAAATAAGTCGTTTATGCTTGTTTTGTTTGAAACTTAGTGTGGGTAGAATCAAAATAATTATAATATTGAAATTAAAATTATAAAATTATAAAATAAATTATTTCACTTTTAATAAAATAAAATAATAATAAATAATTATATAAATATATGAAAAAATAGAGTATTATATTGTATTTTTAAAATGTGTGAGAGTAACAAGCATTATTTTTATTCTTTGAATACTTTATATTATATTTTAAATTAATTTTCAAATCAAATATGAAATTTTTTTTGTAGTTTAAATGATAAAACTCTTAATTCTTCTACCAAGAATTTAAGTTTAAATTTCATCCAAATGTGTGAATCTATTTCCTCTTATTAATTAAAAAAAAAATTTAATGTCCTTCTAAAAAAAAATTGTCAAACCAAATATAGAATTTCAAAGTTATTCACATCACAATTATTATTATTAACTAAACATGGCATTTGTGTTTGTTAACCAGGAACGTGAATGAAGAAAAATTGAGTCATTCACGTTTTCTTGTTTACTTCAAAAAGAAATAATAAATAATGTGAAAATGCCCATAAATAATAAATATTAGAGTTATTTTTTATTGATTATTTTGATGCACCTTCTTATATTAATTATAGGAAAAGATATTCCAAATCACAATATGCAATTACAAAATTAACCCTTATTTAAGTAAATTATTATTTTTATTTTGATTTCTTATAGTCTTGTAGTAAATTTATATTACATATAAAAATTTGAATCACACTTAATTTTTTTTAAATAAAATTATTCTTATATTTTAAGTTATTGATATTAGTTATCTTTTTAAGATATATTAGCATATTAAATAAAAAATTTTAAATATTATAATGAATAAGCAAATTGATATTTTTCATGACCCTAAAATAAAAACGATTTCTTTTTATTCTAATACTAAAAACATACAAATTTATACATATTTATAATAATATTAATTATGCATTGACATGTGAAGAAATAACTTTGAAAACAAATAAGTTATTCATTTTTAATAAAATTTTGCTATGTGTCATAGCATTAAATATGCAAAAATGTGTATTTAGTATTTTTTTTTTATATATATATATAACCAAATAAATGATTAGATGTTGGCTTTTTGTTATACTATTGATATTATTTAGTAACATAGACATGAATAATACGACACATATATATATACAACTTGCTTAATAAATGTATCGAACACTACAAGAAACAACAATATGAATCAATCCATTTAATCAATATTTTATTATTTTTTTAATAAAATAATTCTACATAATAGGTCAAGTATGAATATAGTCACTTACAAATAACTTAATTGTATATGACATGATTGGATGCAGAGGTAGGTCTACTTAAGTATGAGGAGGGGCACGTGTCCTACCTTAACTTTTGATAAGTAAAATTTTAGGTGTGATATTTATAAAATTATAAACAAATTACATGCACAATTATAACTGTATATTTACAATTTTAGACTTTTAATATTTAATAACTCATTAAAAATTCAATAATTTGCATATATTTTCCTTAAAATGATATAAATATAATATATTTTCAATTAAAAGTATATTAATTAAAGAATATATAATATTATTGTTAACTGTGTAAATGGTGTCCCTATTAGATATACATCCTAAATTTACCACTAATTGGATGGTCATATTAATCTAACCATTATGGTTTAGTTTGTGGTTTGTGGTGGATCTTGTTTTGTGTTAGTGTTGGAGGAATGATGATAATGTGGGTTCGAAATGTCTATATTTCCTTAATCTTTAGCAATGATTGTAAAATTATTTGGATATTGGAATATAATAACTCCATAAAATAGAATTATCATTATACTTTTTAATTTAATATTTTTTTTGTTTTATTAAATACATGATATTTTTGAGTTTAAATTATTTAAGTATGATACGTTTAGGTCAATTGGTGAAAAGAAAATAAAAATATAATTTTTAAGAATTTTATGCAACTTTTATGAATTTTTTGTCACAGTTTGATATATACATATAGGGCTTGGATGCACTCAGAAAAACTTACAAGGAGTCATACAATTTGTTGTTTTTCAAAAAAAAAAAAAAACTTAGCTCCTCATTTATCCTATGCAACATGTCGTCCTCTAGAAAGCTTTCTAACGCACCACATGCCAACTCTCGATCCATCAATGTTTTGTGCGTACCATTCAACTCTTACCACGTTGACATGTAGTCAATTATTGATTGAGCATGATCCTACGGTCAGTATGTGATATGGAGCCTTATTTCTATATTATTAGACTTAAACAAACCAACAACCACCATTCTACGATTTTGGATCCCTTTATTTACCATTTTTCATGGCCTTTCATCTTTTCACCTCTCCACCATTCCATACACCATCAAACACCATTTTTTTTTTTTTTTTTACCAATTTTTAACTTAGATTGAAGTCCCATTTACGAAATTTTATAGAAAGAGACTAAGATCTACAATGAAGGAAGGACTTTGGAGATTTCTAGAATGAAGATGAAGTAGAGTTTGTAGCTTTAAGATTCCGCATGAGTTTTTAATTCTCTTACTATATTTTATATTAATTTTCATGTCAAACTATAATGAATTTAATATATTTATTTAGGGATCATTAAATTCATTGGTCTGGATATATGTTAAACTCATTCATTCATGATTACATTTTCCCAATTTCCTGATTTTACTTGATTGAATGATTTAGTTGTCCATAGTTTAATGTTTTCAATTATTGATTATTAATTGATTGATTTGAGATTAATCGACCTAGCTTGGAAGAGTGCAAGTCCATTATAATTAATATGTAATTATGAGAGAGCAAAAGCATAATTAATTATGTGCAATTTAGAAGGTCGAAAAATAGTCAACAATGTCAAACTTGTAGCGACATTGTTGAGATTTTGGGAACTACGATATCAATATGTGATATCCATCTTGTTAGGCAAAAATGTCACAACATTGTTACAAAATATTGTTATCGAACATATGTCAAAAAAATATCAATATTTTTTGCAAAATAATCATGATACTATGCATATTGTCGTGAAATTGTTGTTAAAATATCTAATGTAAGTCCTTTGTGTCTTTGTTGGCATTTTTGTGTGCAAAATACGAAGTTTATTTTATTTTATTTAGTATTTTTGTCAACTTCTTTGTATGATACATTATTTGTGATCAGTATCGCACACTCTGATAAATTTTAACACTTTGTATAATCGTTTGTTACACATACAATGAGATAGTTGGAAGCATGTAGTTTGCATGTTAAAGTGTGTTTTTACTTGCATTTGTTTTTCACAATTGATAGGTATTTGTGTATTTTCAAATGGTTAAGTTTTTTCTTAAAAAAACTTGTTTTGATTGGCTTGTCGGGTACCTCACTAGGGTTCTCACAAGTGGCTCAGCGAGGGATCCATTAGGGTGCATAGGGTAGACTGTGGCTCATTGGACCTCGTTGATATCTCGCAGGGTGCTTGCTGAGGTGGTTAGTGAGGCTCTGTAGAGATGCACTGCGAGGTAGCGATGAGGTTCTATTAAGGCCATAAAAGTTGAAAAATCAACTATAAATACTCACTCTCTTCTCTCACAATTCACCCATCTTTTAAGCATTCTTTGTGTTTAAAATTTTGAAGTTTTGAAGAAAAATATTTTTAAGCAATCTAAATATTTTACAAATTTTTTATCATTAATATGTTAAGTGTTATTTCGTATTATGGGTTCAGAATTGAGATAAATGTCAGTTGGATATTTGATGAAAATAATTTTAAATGGTGTTTCCATATTCTCAATACTTCGAGTATTTTTTGTATTGAGATACAAGGTAAAATTAGAGTTCGATAAATTATTTTTCAAACAGAGTTGTCATATTAACAATACATTGAGTATTTTTCTGTAATGTAAATATGAGAGGGATTTTCTCTATAAAAATTTTTTTGGGTGAACTTTATATTGTTTACAATTCACACTATTCTGATTGTAGGTTTTTGTACCACTCTATGTAGTGGTGTGGCTGTAGAGGGAACCGAATCTGGTCTGAATCAAAATAAGGTTGGTGACAGTTGGCGAGAGCAGCCTAAGCAATTAGGATGGGTGGTCCCAACTAATAGAGGTATTGGCATTTATTTTTATCGAGTCTATATAACTATTTTATCTTAGTGAATTTGGCTACTGAGTGATTGACTTAAGCAATCCGAAAATGTTACAACTTAGAATTGAAGCCTAAATAGGTTTATCAAGTTATATTGTTGTGTTTGTTTGATATATTGCATGAGTTAGTACAATCACTATATCTTTAACTTATGTACCAATATATAAATATGTGATTGAAAGCATTTATCGCTTTATTCTATATCTGTTATTTGTTGTTTCCAATACCTATATGAGAAGGGCAACTTCTTAAGTGTATGTATCCCCTAGACTTTGTAGTTTATTGAATTTGGACTCTCTCATCCATAAATATATAAAAAAATATATTGTTTTATATTAAGCATTTTATTTTTTATTTTATGAATAATTTACCTTTAAATTTATTTATTTAAAGTTGTTCTTTCTTCGATATAAATATTATTTATTTGAATAAATATTTTTATATTTTTTAATATTTTTATTTTTACCTCATTATATCATTTATTTTGTTATTTTATTATAGTTTTTGTTTTCATAATTTAAATTATATTAAATATCGTCAAGATTTATTCATTTATAATAATATTATAATTACATTTTTATTACTCATTATGCTACCTTATGATTAATTAATTGACTTATTAACTAAATTAAACAATACAAGTATTTATAAATGCATGTATTACATAAAAAATTAGTTTAAAAATATAAGTAATTGATTATTTTGATGTTTAAAGTTTTATAAATGAATTCCATAATTTTGATAGAATTTTAATAATTTTTGAAATTTTTTCAAAGTTTTCATTAATAACAACAATAATCTTGATATATTTTTTTATAAAATTAAATCGTAACATTTTGATCAACATCGACATTTAAAACCTTGTCAATGTGTGATTAATGACATGAAAGTGATTAAAATAGCATAAAAATGTGATTAATGACATTAGGTAATTTCATGGGTTAAATGTGATGCATGTAAGTTGATTGTTTATGTTTGTATTCAATTAGTAAAATTATAGAGACATGTGTATTAATGTGGATACATGAGACTCTAGAACGTAGGATCGAGTCTCGTAAATTATCTAATCGTGGATAGTTATAATTAATTTTAGTTAATTGCATGTTTTTATTTAGGTTTACTTTATTTATTTATGATCAATTTTTCATAATCCAAATAGTAGTAGTATAACATAATTTTGGTACTCATTTGTGAAATAATTCAATCATCGTTAGAACGATAATCCCAATTTTGAATACTTACTAATTGTACATGATTCATGAGCTTCAAAAATTAGTGCCAAGTTTTTGGCGCATTTACTGTGATTGACAACTATTGTGTTATGTGATATCAATTATAGGTATAAGTAGTACGAATTTTAGACATTTTATTTTTAATTTCTTTTTTGTTATTTTTGTTTTTATAAATAACATGACTATGTTCATGCTTAAAATAACTCGCTTCTTTTGAGCCAAATATTGAAAGAACCCCACAAAATGTAAGAAGTAAAGATGTTGATGAAGCTCAATCAATTGTGGTAAATAATGTTCAACCATTACTTTACCAATCAAATCATGGGGCTAAGCAACCGAAGAAATTAAGAGATTTTAGAGTTATCATTGTTGATACTATTATTGTTCCAATTAGGAGGTTGGGTGTACAAATAGAGACCTATGAGAGCAACCCACCATCATACAATTGATTCAAGTTTTGGTCCAATTTTGGTGGCTTCCATGATGAAGATTCCTATGTTCATTTGGCTAATTTTCTAGTAAGATAAATTATCCATGGATGCAAAAGCTTAAAGTTATTACTATTATCTTAAAGGATAATGCAAAAAGTTGGCTACATTCTCTACTAGCACGGTAATTTATAATTTAGGAGGACCTTATCCAAAGGTTCTTAGTCCAGTATTTCTCACCCTCTAAGACGACAAAGTTGTGAAATAACATCATATTATTTACACAATTTGATGATGAATTATGGTACGAGACGAGATGATGGTTTAAGAAATTGAGGAGACAGTGCTCACACCATCGTATGCTATCATGAATTCAAGTTCAACTACAAACTTTTTATAATAGTTTGTTGGGTTTAGATCCAAAAAATTATTGATGTTGCTGCCAGTAGGGAATTAATGAACAAAACATTCAAGCTCTTGGAAAAAATGGCATCAAAATCATTATGATTGGTCAATTAATGTTTACCACCAAGAAAATCGCAAGTAAAAAATAATCTTCTATTTTTTCTAGTTTTACAAAAATATAATCAAAATGTGATATTATATTAACAATTTTGTTTTCAATAAAAATTATAAATATGTTTTATTCTTCTGTTTTATGTTTTAGAATAGTAAATGAGTCTAATAAAAAATTGCACATTCCAACTCATTTAAAGTAAGATGAACTAAATTTGGCTCACATAATATTTATATAAGCTGAGTTGAGCCATAACTAACCTAAGGTGATCTTAAGTAAGTTTGACCAGCTCAACTTATTTGACATATCTTCCTATAGTTGAGACTCGAACTCAATCCTCTATATGTCAAATAAGTTTCACGTTGTTGAGCCACGACTCGTTTGCAAAAGTTAAGATTTTTGATTATGCTTTTTTAATTCATGTGTTTTCCTTTATTAACTATATAATCAAGATCAATAAGTTATGTTTTTTTAAATTCATTAAAATTCTTTTAAGAATTTTTTTCTCTTTATATTCATTACAATTCTTTTAAGAATTGTGTCTTAAATAAAAAGTCATAATTCTTCAATTGCTTTATTACAAAGGATGCAAATTTGTAGCTTTTAATTGATTTTTTTCCTTTCAAAATGTATTTATACAACTATTGTAACTTTTTTACTAAATTCTTCTCACGCTCTCATCCTCCCTTCAATCAATTCCCAAAATAATCCATTGTTGTAGGTATTATTTTTATTCAAAATAAAGAGATATAGTACCGTCAATTTGGGGCTTCAAGTTTAATGGTGCTCCTACACAATCAACTTTGATCCATAACATAAATAGTTTCATATATCTATGTTCTACCAAGTTCATCTTCATTTTTCATACCACTAATTGCTTTGTAGCTTTGAATTTTAGCATTGTTAATTTCTCATTCTCTTAGCTGGTGTTATTTGATTTCTTTGTTAATGTTTCTTCGAGAGATTGCATTTCTTTGAAATTGCTTTCCAATCTTGTACGAGTTCTATGTCTACATCTTTTCCTCTCTAGACCTAATCTAGTGGAGCCATATTCTAAGTACTTTTTTTTTCTTGTTCTACAATTGAGAAGACAATAGAAGAGTTGATTATTAGATTGGACAATAAATTTCAATTTTAATTGAGGATGAAGATCTAATGTTGATTATTGGATTGGACAAGAAATTTCAATTGGTGATGGACAATTGAAGAATGTTGTTGGAAATGGATAATTAATTAGATATAGATTCTTGAAGTTGCACTATGGTTATTTGAGGTATATGAGTGTTGGAGATGTGGTGGTCTTTTTTTGTGTGTATCTAGATCAAAATCATTTATTTTATTTGCATTCAATCCAATTTGAATTTTCAATCAGATTAAAGCATCCTAAATTGCATATGATTCGATTGCATTCTAAATTCGAACCATGATCTATTCAGATTGGATTGGTTGAGTTTGATTAATAAAATTATTTTGCTTTTTTTTTTAATAGCAATTTTAAATAAAAAACTTAAATTTTCACATAATATAAACATACTTGAAAAATAAGTCCAAAAAAATCAAAGAATAATACTAAAGTATGACTTAAACTTACATAAAAAAGAGAAATTTGTTATTTAGTTTTTTAGAATTTTAGTAATATTATTAAGATATGATGTGATGTATAATAAAAATAAGAATGACTAATAAGGACATGCTATATTATAAATGTAAATGTATGCAATTTTTTTCGGTTAGATTAGATGAATTAGATGATATATAGTAAAATATGTCATCTAATCCGAACTTAAAAAATTTAGAAAATTTCAATCCGATCTGAATGTCAAATCGAAACCATTCAAAGATTAACAGATCAAATTGGATTGATTAGATGGATTGGATTATCGAATTTTTTGCACATTTCTAATAAAAACAATAAAAAATTAGATTTTTCTCTTTTATTTCATGGTTTGTTGTAGTATGTGTGTCTGGTTGCATTTAAGTGTTGTTTACTTGTACTTTATATGATGCTGGATTACACTAGTAAGTTTGTAAATTTCAATCAATGCATTTGCTGCTAACTCTTTAAGCTAGAAATTTGATGTTCTTGGATTCAATGGGTGGCTATATCAGTTGCTTAAGTTGGAAACCTGTAGGTCTAAGTAGTATTCTAGTTATGTTAGTCTTTCAGCTTTGTTTGATTTAGGATTTTTTTATCAATCGATAAGCATCCATTTTGAGTTGGGAGTGAGAGATTATTGCATTTATTGAGACTCAAACCCATGATCTTTTGATGTAAAGCACTCCTATTTACCACATAAATTAAGGCTATGTATCTACTATGGTTGGATAATAAAATTTACTTCTCTTTAAAAAAAATTATTGTAGCTTTTTTGCTATAAAAAATTATATTAATTTAACTAACACGTCTTTTCTACCAAAATTGTGACTTTTTTTTTTTTATAAGAACCAAAATTGTGACTTTCCAATAAAGACATGTAATTTAATTTGAAGAAATTTTTATCTAACAATTTAACAATTGTAACTTTTCAATAAAAAAACATGTAATTTTATTTTATGAAAATTTTATCTAATAATAGGCACTTGAATAGTTGAATCCAAATATGTGTGGGTATATAAATTTGTAAACGTCTATTTGTAAAAAATTATCACAGTGTCTCTAAAAAATACTAAACCATAGGGGAAAAACAAATTAGTCCTCGTGAGAAAGAATGGAAAAGAATACAAGAAATATTACATTACATGATAGCATTAGTGAATGTTATACCATAAGTTTATGGAGAGAAGCCAATTACCATTTATCGTGCACCACGTAAAAAAATATTTTTTAATAACATATAAACACTCACACACACTTTTAATATTCAAGAAAAAAAAATATATATATATAACACACACATCATTGTAGTACTATAAAAATGAATGCATAAGGATAATTTAAATAACTCGTCTATTGTATAAAGTTAGATTGATTCGATTTTAAACTAAAACTTGAATCAATCCATTCTAAATCAAACCAAAATATTTGGGTTGGTTTGGGTCAAATGGATCAATTTTTGAACTTTTTTTTTCCTAACCTCGTGTCATATAAATTTTGATAATTTAAAATAAAATTGATTGCATAAATTTTAAGCTTTATAATTTAATAATATCATAATTGCTGTCATTTAAATTATAGATTTATAAACTTTTAAAATAGGCTATAGAGTGAAACACGTGTAGCAATTTAAATAATACTATTTATGCCATATGTACACCTATAAGAAAAATATACCTATGCTTAAGATGACTAAGATAACATGTTTAGGCTTTTAATTTTTAATGAAGAATGATTGATAAAAAAAAAAAACAATATATATATATATGATATATATATATATATATATATATATATATATAAAACTAACAAATATGTATATTGGTTGGTTCGATTTTGAATAGTTTTTGGCATTTGAAAATTGCACCCAATTCTACTTGATTGGTTCTTCAATATTTAAAACCAAATCAAACCAATGATCTAGCAAAACTGAGAAAATTAGATTAATTAGTCTGCATTGATTTTGGTAATTTTGGCACAACATTGTGGGATATCGTATCGTTTTCTATGCTTACGTTAGATATAAATAAGAACTTTAAGTTCAGAGAGGAGTTTGAGAGTTTGGGTATAACCTTACGTGTATCGTTTTAGTTGTAAGGCCTATTTATAAGGAAATGGGTGGATAATATTTTAGTAAATAAGTCGTATTAATTAGTATTTATATTATTTAATAATAATATAAATATCCTATCATTAATACATTATATTTAATAAAGATTTACTTGACTATGCGTTGACTGTAATATTTAACTTTTTTTTCTATTGACGTGGACTAATCAAATGGTGCCATGCGTACTTGGTTTAATTTCTACCCAACACAAGCCTCCTAGACGCTTGGGTCATTCTACTAAGGTTGGTGGTCTAGAATATCTCTTGGGGTACATTGGCTTAGCTACAATTGGCCTTGGGATGTCTTTACTGAAATGAACAGCTAGTATCCTAAGGATCTTTATGACATTGCATTCTCATGGTCATAAGCCTTGTAATGCTTATTTTCGAGCCATGATCTGAGTCTTAATTGGAAAGTTATGACAGGTTAAACCTTTGGGAAAAAGTCAACTACACTAATGTGAGTTTGACTTCCCAAAAGAGTTAGAATCTGAGTATGATTCTTCAAAATTCTTCCCTTATCTAACTCCTTGGATCCTTATCTGATAAGTGACTGAGATCTGGCTTGCTAGTCTATATAAATACTTGGTCTCTCTTAGCCACTTCATTTTTGTGATCCACGAAACTAAATCTTTGAGAGAATGAGGATTTTTAAAGCAACATTTGACTCCACACTAGCAAAGTAAGTGGATTAAACTTTAACTTTTTTCCCTTTTTCATTTCAAGTTGCTTAGAACATGCATGTAGTTTAGAAAGTGGGAGGAATAACATGTACCCTTAGAAAATTTTTTACTTTCCTTTCACTTTGATCTACTTGGTAAACTATAAAATTTTCTAGAGAGTTTGCAGTAACTTTTCCTTCTTCTTTTTTCAAGTGTGTGCCTTGAGGTAACTGTTCCTTAGGAATTTTTATTGATCCCATAAACCCATGAATGGAAGGAGAGCACACATTCATAGCAAAAAATCCTAGCATAGGAGCAGAACTAGCATGGCTAATTGGTATGTTGAAAATATTGGAAGTGCAAACGAGAACCCAGGTGGAAGAAGGAATAGGAACCCAAGTGGAAGCGAGACACAACATGGAGTTCGGAAATGGTGGTCATGTAGTCAAATCATGATGAAATTGGATAGGCATTTGGCCAGTTGGTCGAACGACGATGGTACCGACTGGCGACTCCCACTCGACATCTCTAATGATTTTGGTGCCAATTTAGGTCCTTTATTCAATTTTTCACCCCATTTTGGCTATGCCTCTTTTGTTAAGGTTCTTGGCTCCATTTTGGCAAAAATGCTTGTGGTGGAGATTTTTCTGGTAGAGATCCAACTGATGACCTAGCAGTTAACTTAGGTTACAAAATGGATTCTCTCATTCCCTTCACTACCCAACTTTCTATGGACAAGTTGAGGGAGATGTTTGAGATTCCTAAGTCCATCAGTATTACACTTTATGGTGATGGTATTGTCCCCAGTCGAGCCCTTTATTGAGGGATCACTGTCTTTGGAGACCAATTATTTGTCAATCTTTGACTCCTATTCTTGCCATTGGTACGACGGTTCTTTTGTAGGATCAGATTCCTCTTGGGTAATTGACCTCAAATGCTTAGAAGGTACCCTTCTCTTGTATGTGTTGTGCAAGGATAAGGGTGATGAGATGAGCCTGACTAAGTTTAGATCTCTTTATAATCCATAGGCAGTGGGTGGAAGCTGGTTCAACCTTAGGCCTTTTAGTAATAACAAGTTGATCCTAGAGTTACCTAAATCCAACAAGGAACTTCTGGTGTATAGCTACAAAGGCCTATGATGTAGATTGTTTTGACTTGGGGCCCACACCCACCAACTTTGTTCATAGTGATAAGCAACTCACACGTGCATGACCCATCCACTAGAGTTTACCTTAAATTTTTTTTGTTGGCTTGTCCCATTAACTTTTCTTTAGACATTTCTTTATGCAATACACTATAATAAGGTGAAGCTCACTGACAAGGACAATAAGAAAGGGATTGGAGAGCTATTTTTTTTTTACCCCCAACGAGGCGTTGTGGTTCAAGGTTAGTGCTACCTTAGAAGATTTTTCATTAGGAACTTTAGCTCTCATATTCTTTACTTCCAAATTTTAGTAGCAACCCCGATCCATGTGAGTACTGAATAATTATTTAGTTTGGATTCACGTAGATCTTATTCCTCGGTTTTTTTTTTTGTTTTATAGTTATTAGATTCCTGAAGAAAGGGGATGTTTGATGCCTTGGCTGCTAGTGAGACTAACAATTCCAAGCTTAGAGAGGAGCTGACTTCAAGTTGGTCTAAGGTGATGGAACTTAGAGCAGTGATCCAGAGACTGACTGTTAAGGTAGAAGGTACTGGTTTCAAAGCTGTTAATGAGTACTTTGAAGCAAACACTGGAGCTACTTAGAGTCATGGCTTTGAATGAGCTAAGAGGAGGTTAAAGATTGTCTACTTAGACTAATGTCTACTTCGTCGTAAGTTTCCCAACGTTAGTAAGGTTCAAGCTGAGTTCGGTGAGTACTTTGATGACTTTGACTTTGAGATTAGTGCATCTTCAGCTGAGGAGATAGCCCAAAATCAAGGGGAAGCAAAGGATGGGGCGCAAATTCATGACTCAGCAAGTACTCAGGAAACAGTTCAAGAAACACCGATCTCCATCATATTGTCCAAGAGGACTAGTCATCAAGAGTAAATTTAGGCTTAGATTTAGGTAGCTTTTTATTTAGTTTTTTACTTTACTTTGGAAGTAGTACTTGGCAAATATTCTGACTTGGCCTTAGTTTATAGTTGCTCTTAGGAGCATGATTTTAATAATACATCAATTTTTTTGACACTATCCTTTTGTCTTACTCTTCGTTAGACTTGGTAGAAAATTTTCATTTCATTGCTTGTGAATGAGAGACAGAGTTCATCCATGGTAGTTGACTTAGTATATTTCGTTTTATTTCCTTTGGAACTTGGAAGTAGGACCACCCTTGGTTCTTTAGTTGATGCTTTTGGCACTCAAGCGACCTTTGGAGGGCTCAATTGACTTCTACATTCTTAGGAAATTACTTGGGATATTGTATCATTGGAAGATCATCATTCAAACATTGGGAAGCACACTTAGCTTAGTTGTCGGAACCTAGACAAGTTGAGCATAGTGACCTTTGGAAATATGGAAGTGGGAACATCTTCCGTAGTGTTCTTTGGAGAACTAGCTACGAGAATATTTGAACAAAACAATCACCTCGGGAGGGCATACATCTACTCATTAATCTTGAGATTCTTAAGAATTGACTCGTGCCTTAGAAGAATTCTTCATAAGTTTAGACGACATGATCGAAGTAACAACTCATCTGCCACTCATGGAGAGCAGAGCACCAGCCCCCAATGTAGGTTCATAAAAATTTTCAAAGTGCAGAGATAGGGAATACAATGTTCGATGCAAAACCAAACATGATCGACACAAGACTTGGAGCGAGCCACGACATGACTAGTGGAGTGTTGGGCTGGTTGGCGGTGGCAGTAAGCAATAGCATGGGAGGAGCTAGGGGTGTCCATGGTTCGGTCCGGTTCAATGTTTAGTAAAAATAGCCAAACTGGACTGGACTGGACTTTTTATTAATAAAAATGTTGTAATCGAACGATACAGTCCAATCCAATCCAATTAATTGTTTTTAATTTTTGTTTTCAAAACTTGAAATTTGTATGAGAAAAAACTTTGAACCTAATCAAATTAATTAATATATGCTACAATTATAAATCATATAACATCCCACATAAATAATATAATATCACAAAGAATATCATAAAATTAATTACAATCTAGAGCTAAATAATTTCACAAATTCTTCAACAAAATACAATAATACTTTAATTCATGAAGAATTCAAAACAATTACAGTATATATTCTAAAATATTAAAAAGTTTACATAAATTCATAACAATGACAAGAAAATAAATAGCCCAAATTCATCAAATTAATAGTGAAGCCTCTATAAAATCCACAATTGCAATAAAAAATATTTATTGTATTTAAATGTAAAAAGATACATTTAATAATATATTTAATTGCCTTTATAAGCTTATACTTAATTCTTTGATCAATAGGAAGAAACTTACCCATCATCAATCATCAATTATCAATGTTCAATGTAGTGTCTTTAACGAACTCTATAAGAAAATAAAATCAAATATTATTAGATAATAATATTTAAAAAATGAAAATAGAAAGAAATTTTAAGTAATGCAATTACCCGAATCAATATCTTCATAAATCTCAAAGTCATCAATGTATTCCAATAGAGACGTATGAACCTTATTGTTAATGAGAGAATAAAATCAATTTTGAGTACATATTAATGTTTCCACCATATTAGAATTAAGAGAACTCCTAAAAGGATCAAGAATATGCCTGCCTGTGCTTATAAGCTGACTCTGATGCAGAAGTTGAAACTTGAATTGCTAACACATCACGTGCAATGAGATAGATGTTAGGAAACCTAAAAGAATTTTCCTTTCACCATTTCCAGATATCAAACTTATCCAACTTGACACTTTCATATGGGGTGTTCAAATATTTCTCAACCTCAGTTTTTAACTCCAAACTATTTTCTCCTCTAAGTGTATAAGAAATTTCATTTTTCTTTCTTTTACAGATAAAAAAATCCTTCTTATTACATTTTGTAGTTGATTGAGTCACACTAGATTGACAATCATTTCCATGCACTAACATATAGTAATCTTTGAACATGTACATGAAAGTACTTTTAACATCATCATTCAATTTTTTAATAGTTTCTAAATCATAAATTTTTTCAAATAGAAATTTCAAATATTCTAATTTGTACCTTGGATCAAGTGTAAATGCAACATACAACATCTTATTAATCTTATCAACATTTTCCCAATACTTCTCAAATCTTTTTCATGCTGGCAACCATGTTTTTCAACAAATGATCATCGAAATCATATCATGTAAGTATTTAAAATTGAATGTTATGCAATTATGTAAAATATAAATTTGATGTGGTATACACAGATGCACTGGTTGAATTTGGTATCAAAACCATTGAGAAATAGGTGATTAAGTACTAGTTAGATTAATTAAATCATTATTAGTCTCAACATTGAGAAAAATTAGAGATACAAAGAATGAAGACTTCAACGAGCAGCTAGCCATTGTAAGTCCCAAGGAGAGGCAATTTAGGCAAAAAGCGTGAGACTTTGTCTGATCTTCTAAGGTATTCTCTAGTCTTTTAATATGGCAAGACTAGTAAGAAGTTTTTCTAACATTTCTACTACTTCATCTTCTTCAAGAAATAACTCTGAAGCTTTACGACCAAGTTCTGTAAATTCTAAAAATAAACAAGTAATTAAAGCAGAAAATATAGAGCAACATTTACAAAATTGGAATATACCTAAATATGGTAATTCCCAAGTGTATAATAAAAGTATTTTTAAATTAAAATCTAATTATATTATTAAAATTGTAAAAGATACACTCCTTTATCAGGAGGAGAATCATTAGATATAAGTTTATTATCTAAAGATCTTATAGATTCTTACAATAATCAATTTAATTATTTACATATTGAACTTGTTCAAATCACTATAAAACCCTTAACAAGGGAAGGACTAAATAATTCAATTCTTTTATGTGTCCGAGATAAGACGCACAGAAAGTTTAAAGATTCTGTACTAGGTTGTGTAGAATCGTCCTTAAGTGCAGGACCAATATATTTTAATTGCTTTTCTAACTTTTCTGTTTGCATCAAGGACTCAAATGTCCTTAGATCTTTGAAAGTTGGTATACAGACCCATGGATTCAACATGGAAGCAGGAACAAGCAACATAGCTCTTATTTACAGAGTCTACTTCAAGGTGATGAACACCATTTGTCTAGATGTAAATCTACGATAATTTGTAAAAGACCAGGAGGGCCAGACAACCTTATTTCAGGAAAATACAGTAAAATCCAAACTGGCAGGTTCCAAAATTGATCAAGTGGAATGAAATCTCACTACCAAAATCATGGTGTTTACAACAAGAGCAACAGAACTTACCAGTTTCCCAAAATACTGAACTAGAACAAATTATAGAACACGACGATGGTTTAGTAGAAACAATTTTTGACTCAAAAAGAAAGTCAAAATAAATGAAAGCCTAAAAATTTCATTACAAGCTTTATCAAGCCCTTCTATTACCTCCAAAGGTAAAGAGAACGATTTTTGAAGGTATTAGAAGACTTTCAACAAGGAGTAGGCCTCCCAGTTCATGCATCAGAAAGATCTAAAAGATCTATAGAAGAGCAATTAGAAAAACCTGAGAGCCCAACACTTTCTGAAATGGGTTTTGGATCTAGGATCTAACTCAAACTTTTCTAATATAATAATGTTAGAAAACTCTAAAAAGAGTTTTTCTTGTGTTGATTGTGTAAAATCCACACTAAACAATCCACTCAACAGTGAGAAAAAAAAATTATTTATCTCTAAATAGAGATTTACAAAAGATGTATTATGAGAAGTATAGAGCATTCTTAAAGCATGTCGCAAAGAAAAATCAGGAATATGACTTAGATTTCTTTGAAATTATTGTTAAATATTCTCAACAAAAAGGAATTAATATTCCTGAAATACAAAATCTTGAAAAGATTTATAAAACATTTTCATTATCTTCAGGAGAAAAAGGTGGCTACAATACATCCACCAGAGGCAACTATAGTAATATCCAATAAGGCACAAGCAGTTCCTTATAACGGAACTTCCACTGAGCCAAACAAAGTAATTACAGATGGCTAAGTAAATTAAGTTCTAAAACAAAACAACTATACCAACTTATATCTTCAAATAGTTGGTAATCAGCTAACAAGAATTGAACAATCAATTAAAGAAGCTGAACAAATGCCTTCCTCATATTCAACATCTTCTAAAAAGAAGACAATAGAGCCCACTTTTCGTAAGCCCCTAACAGAATTTCAGGTGAAACAAAATAACAATTCTGAGTTCTTACAAGAACTATTAGCAAAAATATCTAAATTAAACAATCAAGATAAAGGAAAAATCCATCACAATGATGCAAGAACAAGATATAACTCAATTTTTTGATCAAGAAATTGAGGAGCACTTAATGTGTTTAAATCATCTAATGAGATTACTTCAGTCAATGATGCAACACCTAAATAAGTTGAAAAGACATGTTCTAATTTATAGGGCAAAACCCTATTATCCAAGACAATCTCTAATTGATCTTCAGTATGAAGAAGAGCTACCAGCAAAGACTATATATTCAGGTAGCACTAATACAAGAATGGAGCATAGATGGATTAACTGAATACCAGATATTTAGAACAGTCAAAAATATGTTGATGTATGCATCAACAGTTAAATTCGCTGGTTATACAAACCAGTAAGCCTGCCTAGCTATAATAACTAGATTTGTTAGCCAATTATAGGGTTGGTGGGATTACTTCCTAGGTATTTCTGAAAGAAATATCATTCTCTTTGCAATTAAGCAAGAGGTTAATGACAATGGAAACATCCTCACCCTACAAGATTGTGTTAATAATTTAACATTATTAACACATTTTGTGGGATCAATGACTCTCCAGTTGGATAGAAGCCATAAGCATCTTATAAATTTGAGGTGCCCAACATTGTCTCATTTAAAATGGTATAAAGGTGTATTCTTTGCCAAGATCTTCACAAGAGAAGATTGCAACAATGACTTCTGGAAATAGAAGTTCATATCAAGGCTATCAACTCTATTCGCTAACAAAATATGTACAAAAGTATGTACCAAGTACTATACCATTTGGTATGTATACGTATGGTGAGCTAGCTTTTGAAATAGTGGCTGAATGACTTGCATTCTGCACAAATATGAAACTTAAGTGCCATACGTATAAAGAAAAAATCTATGGAAAACAGGCCATTGGCGATTTCTGTGAGCAATATGAATATCAAAATATCCTTAAAGGATCAGGGCTCAAAGCCTATAAGTCTCATAAAAAGGCTAGGCTCAAAGCCTATAATAATCATAAGCCTTACCAAAGAAAGTAGTTTACCATGCCTTATAGGCCCAAAAAGTTTAATTGGACTCAAAAGCCCAATTATAAACCTAAAGCCTCATTTCCTAAGAGTAAACGAAAAGAGCCCACTTGTTACAAATATGAAGAAAAAAAAGGTCACCACAGTACTAACTATAAAACTATTGACAAAATTAATGCACTCAAAATCGATGCTAACTCTAAACAATAAAGATTTCAAATTCTCAATGCAGAATCTCCAGAGGTGGGGGAAGAAGATAATGAAGAGAGTGATGAAGAAGATAATGAAGACTATTTATATGAAATCTCATCCTCAACAAGTAATGAAGACCTTTTTGAAGAGAAAGGATGTGAATGTGATTATTACAAAGCCATTATTAAAACGAATGGTTTGGACAAAAAATGTCCTTACAACAGATGAAAATCTTATTCTCAATCTCATAGATAAGATTGAGAATCCAGAAGAAAAAAGAAACTTTTTCTCGATACATTAAAGAAGCTAAAGAAAAGGTTCCAGCCATAACAAAACCTTACTACACAAAGAAGTAAGGGTTTACAAAGCCAGTTGCAGAAAAATCAGCAACAATACTCTTTTAATAAAATCCTTAATAGGATAAAAAAGGACTTTGTTCAAAAAGAACCTACTCTTAATGATCTAAAAGCTTGAGATCAATCAAACTAAGAAGAATCTCAAAAAATTTAGAAGTTAATTAGGAAAATCAAACAAATAAAGATCTTAAAACTCGAGTTCAAATACTTGAGCTATATAACAATTATCAATTCGAAGAACCTGAAGAAGTTAAAGAGGAATTTGATAATATTATAGTAGAAACTTCTAAAAACCAAGAAGTCAAAGGAAATAGTAATGAGAAATCAATCACAGAATCAAGTGATATGCAATTTATTAATACTCTAAATAGAGTTTTTAATCACAAATGATACTCAAAGGTAACCATTGTAATTAATAAGGAATATCATTTTACAGTTAAAGCTCTTATTGACTCGAGAGCTTATCTTAACTGTATAAGTGAAGGCATAGTACCTACTAGATACTTTACAAAAACTACCCAAGTATTAAATACAACAAATGGTGAGCATATGCCAATTAAATGCAAACTGTCTAATGCAGCATTGTGTAATGATGGAATATGCATTGAAACAACATTTCTCTTAAGTAGAGAATTATCCAAAATGATTATCTTAGGAACCTCATTCTTAAGTATGTTATATCTCTTCTCAGTTACTAAAGAAGGAATAGTCACTGACCTAAAAGGTCATACTATTAAGTTCGAATTCATGAAAGAGCCACAATAGCACAAAATCAATAACCTTAAAACAAAGGTTAATAAAAGGAAAAATTTCTTTATCATTTACAAGAAGAAGTTAGTCTCAAAATAACTCAATAGAAAATTGCTTCTTATGAGATGCAAAATACAATTCAATCTCTAAAAGAGAAATTTGAAAAAGAAATATGCGCTGAAATCCCTAGTGTATTTTGGGAATGAAAGAAACATGTGGTAGAATTACCATATGAGCCCAACTTTAAAGAGGCCCAAATATCTATTAAGGCTCGGCCCATTCAAATGAATGAGCACCGCCTAAAAATATGTAAGCACGAGATTAAAGAAAGAAATTAATAAGGCCCAGCACTTTCCCATGGTCAGGTCCAACCTTTTATGTGAAAAATAATGTTGAACTAGAAAGTGGGGTGCCTAGACTTGTTATCAATTATAAGCCTTTAAACAAGGTGCTAAGATGGGTCAAATATCCAATTTCTAATAAAAATGACTTATTAAGTCGACTATATCAAGCCGAAAATCTTATCTAGATTTGATATGAAGAAGTGATTATTGGCGAATTTAAATAGCAAAAAAAGATCATTATAAACAGCATTTATTGTTCCATTTGGACTCTATGAATGGAATGTAATGCCATTCGGGCTCAAGAATGCCCCAAGTGAATATCAAAAAATTATGAATGATATCTTTAACCATTACCTAGGATTTACTATTGTCTATATAGATGATGTATTAATCTACTCAAACTCAGTAGATCAATATTGGAAACATTTAAATATGTTCTTTAATATAGTAAGGTCCAATGGGCTTGTTGTTTCATCTAAAAAGATGAAATTATTCCAGACCTAAGTAAGGTTCTTGGGCCATAATATTGAACATGGGCTCATAAGCCCAATTTATCGATCTATCGTCTTTGCTGACAAATTTTTAGTTGAAATTAGGGACAAAAAACAATTACAAAGGTTTTTGAGAAGCCTAAATTATATTGCAGATTTTTATAAAAATCTTACACATGACACTAAACCATTATTTGAGTGTTTAAAAAAGAATCCTACCAAAATGGAATCCAGCTTACACGCAAGCTATCAAAACCATAAAGCTTCGAGCTAAAAAGCTCCTATGCTTAGCTTTATCCAACTCGAAGCTCCAAAAGTAGTGGAAACAGATGCTTCAAATCTAGGTTATGGTGGCATTCTCAAGCAAAGAATGCCTATAAAAGAAGTATTGGTGAGGTATACTTCAGGTGTCTAGAAACCAGCACAAAAGGATTATTCCACCATAAAGAAAGAAATATTAGCTATGATCTTTGAGCATTTCTAAACTTCAACACGGCTTACTTAATTAAAAATTCTTACTTAGAATTGATTGTAAATCTGCAAAAGAAGTTTTGTAAAAAGAAGTTAAAAACCTAGCGTCTAAACAAATCTTCGCCTATTGACAAGCTATGTTTTCTGTATTCGATTTCGATATCGAATATATTAAAAGGGAAAAGAACTCACTCCCAGGTTTTCTCACCAGGAAATTCATTCAAGGCCATGAAGAAAGCAAATTATCTTTAGGCAGCCAAGAAGGGTGCTCACTCGACCCCAAGCAATAAACCTACTCACTCAAGGCCTCCATTTAAAGAATATAATTGGCATCTTATTAGAGCCAAAACAATTGTTCTAGTTGAAAATGAAGACACTGGAAAGTCACCTGAACAAGTAGCATGAATTTATCTTAAAGGAAATTTACCATCATATACTATCCCTAAAACTAAGAAATATTATGAACAAATTTTAAAAGAAACTCATTCAATTGAAGTCACTCATAAGATGCGCAATTCTTAAGAGATTGCATATTCAACTTTTGTGAAGATCTTTAAGTCCACTTACAACTAGGTTCAAAATGTGAGCACAACATCGCACATGAAAAAACTCTCTAGTCATAACAAGTTGATTATTCTAATTTTTTAACTTCCTTTCCAAGTATAATTCAGCAGTATCATTTGAGGAAGCAATATCAAGAGTTAAGGTGAATACCTTACATATACCTCAATCATGTAAACTATGTTTTTTTACTCTTCCAAGTATATCACCTTTATGATTTTCGACTTGATAAAAGTTTATTATTCTCTTTTGTAATTCTTAATCTTTATCAATATAATGAGTGGTGAGAAAAATATAATAAACATTTTGAATTAAAATCCAACAATCAATAGTAATATAAACTCTTTGTTTTTTACTAATAAAAAAGTTTGTCAAAATTTTTCTCTCTCATCTAAATAAAGCTAAAACACATCCCTAGAAATTATTTGACAAGATGGTACATGAAATTTAGGACAAATTTCATCAATAAAATTTTTGAATCCCTCACCCTCAACAAACCTAAAAGATAATTCATCAATAATAACCATGTTTGCTAAATCAACTCTAGCACGTTTTGCATCAAATAATACAGCAACTAATTTATGAGTAGTCATATCACCCTTTTCTTGTTGTATTTAGAAACTTAAAATGTTTTATACCCTAAGCTTAGGAATCTTTTTAATTTTTTTTTTTGAAATCATATATCATTAAAGCAGTTCCATTTCTTGTAGGATGAGCAACATAATCTTTATTACAATAATGGCTTACAACTCTAGGATTTTCCACATGATATGGTAAAATATATAAAAAATGATTTCATATTTATGACTTGAATTTTTTTTTGCCTTCTTCATGTCAGATTCGTTATCTGAGTCAACATTGCTTGCTTCCATTTCTCTGTTTGAAGATGACTCGTTTAAATTTTGTGGTGTCTTTTCTATTTCCTCCTTATGAATTTCAAGTTCAATGTCTTCAATCATAATAAAGTCTAAAAATTGACTTAGTCTAATAAATTTTGATGACCTATATAGAAGAGTACGTATTAGATTTAATACATAATATTTTCCAAATTAGTGATCATAAATATCAAAATACATGAGACTAATTATTGTTGGACAATTGGCATTACATATTTGATTTCACAAACTCGTATATAAAATAATGTGAATCCCAAAAGCCAATCCCCACTTTGGAAATTAAGTGAATTATACAATACTCATTGGCAAAATAGATTACCTTGATCTGTAATGTGAGTAACTTCTCTTTGATTTTAATTTTATCAGTAAGAGCCTCCCACTAATAATGAATATCTAGGATTGTGGTTCCCATTGGATAAAATGACTAGAATTTCCATAACCTTAAAATCACAAGCATATTTACATACTCGATTCACTTAATTTCCAAAGTGGGGATTGGCTCAAATTGGATTTAATTATTTTCTAATGAATCTATTAAGGATAGAAAAATACCAAGACATATACTTTCCCTAGAGCTAGAAGTTTAATTAGTTTAGCCTCAAAAAGAGGTTTAAATACATAGCTTCTCAAGTTTTGATAGCTAAAGAAAAAATCAACAAATAAGTAGTTTGTTATTTAACACAATAAAACTTTGCCAGGTGAATTTAGTCATTATATTGAGCTATTAGACAAATAAGAAGCTAATGATTGTAGTACTCTTTATGCAGTCATACTAGATATCTGCTAGTCGGGCATCTTCAAATTCTATAATAAAGGACATGATGCTTTTTTAACTTGTTTATCTTGTTTTGCTCATTAACTAATAAAGAGTACTACAATCCTTAGCTTCTTATTTGTCTAATGTTTCATCAAGATCATTAACCAGTAAACTTGCATAAATTTAGAAGTATATTTTCATGAGACTTTTTGTGTGCATAACCCATACAAAGGTACCAAACTTCCAATAGAAAAACAAGATCTAAATGCTCAAGCCTTCTTTATTTTTCTATCCTTTTATTCTTGACAAGAGTACCTCAAATAATGAAGTATTTGCTGGGGATAAACTGTGAAATTTAGAAATATATTTTGTTGAAGAATCAAAAGTCGAATTATTCTCAGACCCCTAAAAGTAATTAAGCTCATACCTAGATCCCTAATTTTGTTTCATACCTATTCCTTCAATAGACGACAGGATATGGCACAGATGATATGGACGACGACAAGAGATCTATCAGAAGCGAGGTTGGTGGCTGGTTGAGAAGACAAGGTTGGACTGGGAGAGAATAGAAGAAAAATTAAGAACAAGGGTTTGTAATTTTTGTTTCGCTCTGATAAATGATGTGAAAATGTGAATTTCAAATTCTAAAATAATAATATCAAACATATATATTTGTATTTTTAAAAAAATATATAATATATTATTAAAATTAATTTTTTTAATATATCATTAATAAAGGCCCGATTCGATTGGTTAAAAAATTCATATAATCGGACTGGACCGTTTGGAAACCAGTTTAAGCTAATATAATCTAGATTGGACTGTATAACTTATAAAACTATTTTGTATGCTCTAGTTCAATTTTTGGTTTAATTCAATTTGGTCTAGTTTTGGACACCCTTAGGAGGTGCAGGCGGTGAGAGGGGCGAAGGTTGGGGGAGCTGCTAACATGGTGCATCGAGCCAACTGGTCGGTTGGGCTGATTGGTAGTGGTGGGTGACATGATGTATGCCTAGGGTGTGAGCCTGCATTGACCTTGTACAACACGAGTTCCATTAAGATAATGAACTAGTTAGGTGGGATGCCTTATTCTTGGGTAAGACTTGACCATACTTGGTCATGGGTTGTTTCTAAGCATGGCATTGGGCTATGTGTGGCCTCAAGTCTCCATCTTAGGAAACTTCTCCACCCGTTGGTTTCATAAAAAGTTGGGGTACTTTCCAGCCTAGTGCATAGTTTGGCACTACGTGCCGAGTGGGCTAAGCATGACTTTACAGAGTGTGCTACTCTCCTGAATTCATTGTGAGGTTGTCCAAGGAACACGGTTGAATACCTCCATAATCCAACTAAGTCTTGATCCTATATGAGCTCCTTGCAAGTGCTAGCAAGTATAGTCCCGCATCATTGCCTTGCGAGGTTTGGTCCATTGAGACGCTAATTGACCATTTTCTGGATCCTGGATTTGGCATGAGTTCCATTAAAAAACACTGTGTCAAAGGGCATCAGGTTTCCTAACTTCTTGGTTAAGACCTAATCACAACTTGGTCCTAAGTAGGTGTTCCTACTGTATCCAAGTGTGACAGCAGGGCTGTGGTGCCTCAAGTAGTAACCTAGGCAAATTACATGCTTTGGTCTGGTGGAAGGTTGTGATTACTTCCTGCCCTGGCATGTGTTTAAGTTCAGTGCATAATCTTACTAGAAGATGAGACTTTTCGATCGATGCATAGACGGGTTGGTCACAGTTACTATTGGTTCCAAGTTGTGAGCCTTGGGTGTTCCTGGGGTGACAGAGGTGTGGCTCCACTCAAGCCACAATTTTTTCTTGAATTCAACCTAAAATCTAGGTAGTAAAGCTTCCTCATTATGAATCTAATTGATTCCAGCTATCAGGTCCCAAGGAGGGCCATGGCTCACTCCCTTAAGTAGTGCATAGCAGTTGAGGAATGAGTTGTTGAAGCTCATTCAAGTTTACAGTGCTGGATTTTAACTAAGGCGTGAGTTGGCTACCAAGTCTTGAGGGAGGGCGAGTGCTTGCTCCAGAGACAAGGTAGGACTCATAGGTACTAGGCTAAGATTGGTAGAATAAGTTGTTGAAGCTCCTTTGATGTTGTGTAGTACCTGGATCTTAGCTAAGGCGTGAACTGGCTACCAAGTCTTAAGGGAGGGCAAGTGCTCGCTCCTCAGACATGGTAGAGCTTATGGATGTTAGACTAAGATTGCCTAAGTCTGCATATGACTTATTGTTGTGGGATCCAAAGAGGATGTTGTGAGCTTTACAGAAATGTAAAGTACAATGTCTATTGGTGCCTAAACTGGCTACACGACTCTTATTCATTTTTAACCTTTTTTCTTTCCCTTTTTTTTTTGGTATTGATGTTGATATGGTCGTGCAGGACCTCACCAAATACTACGTAAAGTAAATTATAAGATATAAGAAAAGGAAAAAATACATAAGTTTTCTAAACCATGTTCCTGCTAGCACTAATGGCTTGTCTAATCACATTTTTTAGCCTTGACCGATTCCTACATAGTAGCAGAAAAGGCCACTATCTTGATCCTGGATTGCAATAACTATGGGTGTAACGCCCCCGAGCCTACCTTGGGGGTAGACTAGGAAATGTTACTTTTTTTTTTTCTTTTTTTTCTTTTTTGAAAAGATAGTTTATTTGAAAAATAGGTACTAACTTGTCAGGTCTCTCAAATTTTGAAATAATCTTAAAGTTTAGCTTTCTTCATAAATAAAAGAGCATGAACTAATTAGGATAGAAAATATTGTTCGTGTTTCAATACAGTAAACTTATTAAATACTTATTTATAAACAATCATTGACTTTTAAAAGATCTTAAACTGGGACCACTTCAAAGCCACAATCTTAGATGTCTTCTTTATGTCGTCCAAAGCTACTGCTCATTATCTAAAAAACATTAAAGTAAACACGAATGAGCTAACGCTCAGTAAGTAAATCCACATGCAACATGCATCATGATGACAGATTTATTTATTTACATATTTCTCTTCATTTACACATGTCTTCTTTTCTTTGTACTTTTCTTCAAATGTTGGCTCAAAGGTGGTTTTCATATATAAATATATACATATTTTTAATCTTTATAGTAGGGCCCTTGTGTGATACCTATGCCATCGGTAACCAGTGGGCCATGGTTTTCGGAACCTGTTCCAACTACCGGATCCTTGGTAGTATCGTACTTGGGGCATAACATGAGTGTGGACCAACTGAAGTCGCCACACACACATTGGTGATCCCATTAAGGGCCTATCGTTCCCTGTGGCCAACTAAACATAAGGGAAACCTCCCTGCATACGATCAATCATTCATTTAACTATGGTGGGTCCGCCGGTCCCCCGCGTCCCTTGCCCACTCAGCCCTTAAAACATAGGCACACACAAACTTTGAACTTCTTATTTCATATATTTAAGACAAAACATCATTATCACTTTTCTTGTTTCTTAATCAATATGCTTAAATTATATTTAACATATAAATGTTCATGTATGGTTTGGACAATTAATAATGAACATGTATGCATGAGCATATATTATTATGTAAAATAACTTTAGAAGCATATAAATTTCACGTAACATATAACATACACATAACTTACTCTAATGCAAAAAGATTGAGATTTACTTACATTAAACCTTTAGATGAATTGTCTTAATAAATGTATCCTTCAATAGCTCACACCCTAAATCTCTTAAATCCAAGAAGAAAGAATAGATTTGAGGAATAAGGATTAAGAATATGTGGTAGAGAGAAGGACTTTGAGAAGAGATTTTAAGAATGGATGAGTCTAACACACATATATATAGTGCTTCAAAAACTTGGACCATACTTAACATTCTTGGAGACAAAGGAACTTGCCCACCAAGTAAAATATTTAATTAATAAAAGAAGAACTTGCCCACCAAGTAAATTATTTAATTAATAAAAGGAGAACTTGCCCACCAAGTAAATTATTTAATTAATAAAAGGAGGACTTGCCCACCAAGTAAAATATTTAATTAATAAAAGGAGGACTTGCCCACCAAGTAAATTATTTAATTAATAAAAGGAGGACTTGCCCACCAAGTAAATTATTTAATTAATAAAAGGAGGACTTGCCCACCAAGTAAATTATTTAATGATAATGTAAAAATACTAGTTAAAAAAAGTAACAAATTTATTAATTATGTGAAATATCTAACAAGAATATTAATTCAATAAATACCACTTATACTGATAAATTAAATTACTTGCTTTACATATATATAATAAAAATCTAATCGTCACAATTCCCTTCCCCTAAGAAAAAGTTTCGTCCTCGAAACTAGACATACTGAATAGGTAAGGGTACTTAGAACGCATCTCATCTTCACTTTCCCACGTTGCTTCTTCGACTGCATGGTTTCTCCACAGAACTTTAACCAATCGAATGCTTTTGTTCCTTAGGTTTTTCACTTCAAAATCCAATATTTTTACTGGTGCCTCTTCATACGAAAGATCCTTGCGAACATCTAATGATTCATAACTCAAAACATGGGAGGGGTCCGTCAAATATTTTCTAAGCAAAGACACATGAAAAACATTGTGCACTTCTGATAAGGTTGGTGGTAGTGCCAACCTATAAGCTAGATTGCCTATTCGCTCTAAAATCTCGAAAGGTCCAATGAAGCGAGGACTCAATTTACCTTTCTGTCCAAATCTCATTACTCCCTTCATGGGTGATATCTTAAGAAACACCTTATTACCAACTTCAAATTCTAACGACCTCCTCTTCTTATCAGCATAACTTTTTTGTCTACTTTGTGCTGTAAGCATGCGCTGGCGAATATGAGTTACCGCTTCAGCTGTTTGTCGTACAATTTCTGGCCCAAGTAGTCTCCTCTCTCCTATTTCATCCCAATGGATTGGTGACCTACACTTCCTTCCATACAAAGCCTCATATGGTGCCATCCCAATAGTTGCTTGATAGCTGTTATTATAGGAAAATTCTACCAATGGTAAGAACTCATCCCAAGAACCTTGGAAATCAATCACACAAGCCCTTAACAAATCCTCCAAAATTTGGATTGTCCTTTCTGATTGACCATCGGTTTGAGGATGGAAAGCGGTGCTAAATCTTAATTGTGTACCCATGGCCTTGTGTAAGCTCTCCCAGAAAATAGATTTAAACTTTGGATCTCTATCTGACACAATGGATACTGGAACTCCATGAAGTCTTACAATCTCTTTAATATAGAGTTGGGCATATTGGTCTACATTGTATGTTTTCTTAACTGGTAAGAAATGCGCTGATTTTGTGAGTCTATCTACAATTACCCAAATTGAATCGTAACCCTTCTTTGTCCTGGGTATACCAAGAACAAAGTCCATTCCCACATGCTCCTATTTCCACTCTGGTACCATTAGTGGTTGTAAAAGACCCGAAGGTCGCTGATGTTCTGCTTTGACTTGTTGACATGTTAAACAATGTTCAACATAATCAGCTATTTCTCTCTTCATCCTTATCCACCAGTAGTGCTTACTTAAGTCCTTATACATCTTTGTGCTCCCTGGATGGATTGAATATGGAGTGTTGTGAGCTTCATACATGATTTCTTTCTTCAACTCTTGATCATTAGGAATGCATAATCGATTCCTATATCTCAATACTCCATCTTTTGATAGAACAAACTCTGACTGCTTGCCAGCCTCAACTTCAATTTTGATCTTTTTAATGACTTGATCTTCATTCTGGGCTACTTTGATTTTGTCTAAAAGAATAGGTTGGACCTTTAATGTAGCTAAAAAGGCTACATCATTTTTGGAAACAATTTCAAGTTCAAACCTTTGGATGTCAGCTTTAAGAGGAGTGGGTATATGACTTATAGATGCTAGAACTCCTGAGGACTTCCTGCTTAATGCATCAGCAACTACATTTGCCTTCCCAGGGTGATAATTAATGCTGCAGTCATAATCTTTTACCAACTCCAGCCACCGACGTTGTCTCATATTTAGCTCCTTTTGAGTGAAGATGTATTTTAAGCTTTTGTGATCGGTAAATATCTCACATTTTACACCATAAAGATAATGTCTCCATATTTTCAAGGCAAATACCACTGCAGCCAATTCAAGATCATGAGTTGCATAGTTCTTTTCATAGTCTTTTAATTGTCTTGAGGCATAAGCAATTACTCTCCCATGTTGCATTAACACACAACCCAACCCTTTCTTAGAGGCATCACTATATATGACAAATCCCTCTATTCCTGATGGTATAGCTAAGACAGGTGCTGAGGTCAAGCGTTTCTTCAACTCCTGGAAACTGTACTCACATTCACAAGACCAAAGAAACTTAACATTTTTTCTCGTTAGTCGAGTTAGTGGTAAAGCAGTACGTGAAAATCCCTCGACAAAACGTCTATAATAGCCAGCTAATCCTAAGAAGCTTCGAACTTCTTTCGCATTCTTAGGAGTTGGCCACCCTTGTACAGCTTCAACTTTGCTGGGGTCCACAGCGATGCCTTCCTTAGAAACAATATGGCCAAGGAAAACAACATGATCCAACCAAAACTCACACTTCTTAAGCTTTGCGTACAATCTTTTTTCCCGAAGGATGTCTAAGACAAGTCTTAAGTGTTTCTCATGATCCTCCTTTGTTCGTGAGTAAATGAGAATGTCATCAATGAAAACGATTACAAATTGATCCAAATATTCTTTGAACACTCTGTTCATTAAATCCATGAATGCAGCTGGTGCATTTGTTAATCCGAAAGGCATAACAAGAAATTCATAATGACCATATCTAGTACGAAAAGCCGTCTTAGGAATGTCTTCCTCTTTTATCTTAAGCTGATGGTACCCTGATCGTAAATCTATTTTAGAGAAATGATTGGAACCTTGAAGTTGGTCAAATAAGTCATCAATTCGGGGCAACGGATATTTGTTCTTAATCGTGACTTTATTCAACTCACGATAGTCCATACATAATCGCATAGTCCCATCTTTCTTCTTTACAAATAGTACTGGGGCTCCCCAAGGAGAATGACTAGGTCGGATGAAGTTCTTATCCAACAACTCTTGTAATTGCACCTTAAGTTCTTTTAATTCAATAGGGGCCATACGATAAGGTGCCTTAGAAATTGGGGCAGTACCAGGAACCAAATCAATGGAAAATTCCATTTCTCTATCAGGAGGCAAACCT
The DNA here is from genome assembly GCA_029378325.1 of Elaeagnus macrophylla. NCBI lineage: Eukaryota > Viridiplantae > Streptophyta > Magnoliopsida > Rosales > Elaeagnaceae > Elaeagnus > Elaeagnus macrophylla. Next base: position 30,265,552 of record CM055642.1, read on the forward strand.
AACAAATCATCTGGAAAAACATCTGGGTACTCACAAACAACTGGTATTTGGTCCATATTTATTTCCTCCTTTGGTACTTCAACAATAGAAGCTAAGTATCCTCTACAACCTTTATTCAACATTTTTCGGGCCTTCATTGCAGAGATTAACGGGACGCTTAACTTTTGTTTTGTACCAATAAAGGTAAAGCTAGGTTCGTTTGGAGGTTGGAAGGTTACAATCTTATGATGACAATCAAGGATAGCATGGTGCGCAGCCAACCAATCCATGCCAAGGATAACATCGAAGTCATGGATTCCTAAGATTATTAAGTTAGCAGGTAGTAAACGGTTTCCAATTTTAACAGGAGAAGCCTTCAAGCTAAATCTAGATTTCATGATTTCACCAGATGGGGTTGAGACGTTGAAAAATTCATTCATAAGAATTAGTTTTTTGTTAAGTTGCTTTGTAAAGGCATAACTAACAAATGAGTGTGTTGCACCAGGATCTATAAGTACCCTAGCTAAACAATTATGTATGTTCATCATACCTGTTATGACAGTTGAAGTGTCATTGGCTTCTTGTTGAGTTAGGGTATACACACGAGCTTCAGTCCTCTTTTGAGCATTGTTGTTGATATTATTTGGCCCTGGGCCTCCATAGCAATCACGAGCAATGTGTCCAACCTTTCCACATCTAAAGCAAACACTACTCCCCATGCGACATTCTCCTCGATGGTCCTTGCCACATTTGGGACACATAGCCCTAGGTTGCTTATTTTGATCACCCCAATTTCCATTGTTGTTATCCTTGTTTTTATACTGGTGTTTTCGCTTTTGTCCCTTGTCTTGCCAAAACTTCCCCCTTGAGTCATTTCCAGCACCTCCAAAAGGAGTTTTACTTGTTCCATGGACCAATTGTTGGGCCCTTTCAATCACTAGTGCCTTATTCACCACTTCAGTGTAAGTGGTCAATTCAAACGGTAAAACAGCTTCCTTAATTCGTGGTCTCAATCCTTCCTCGAAGCGTTGGGCTCTACATTCCTCAGCTGCCACAAAAGTAGGGGCAAATTTTGCAAGTCGAGCGAACTCTGCCTCATACTCAGTAACAGTTTTGTTTCCTTGTTGTAGTTGAAGAAACTCACATTCCTTCTGTCTTCGAACACTTTTTGGAAAGTATTTCTCATAGAAGGAGTTTCGAAACATCTCCCAAGTAAATAAATCCATGTTGCCTTCATGTTGTCGTCCCATCATCTTCCACCAGTCAAGGGCGTCTCCTTGAAGCATGTATGCGGCGTTTGCCACCTTTTCTGTCTCGGTACATCGTACAACAGTAAAAGCCTTTTCCATCTCAGCTATCCACTTTTCTGCCTCTTGGGGATCTATAGTACCCTCAAAGGTCGGTGGTAACAATTTCTTAAAATCAGAGAAGCTACTTCGTTCTGGTTGGGGTCTTGGAGGATGTTGTTGTTGTGCTTGCCCGAAAGTAGCCAGTGCTTGCATAAACATGCCTATAGTAAGTGGAGCATTTGGTTGAAGTGTTTCTTCATTAAGATTATCCCCATTATTGCAGTTATCACGCGATCTAGTATTACGACTGGCCATACTATAATTTCCAAGAACAAACTATACTCACTACTATTTCTCATAAGTTTCTTAAAAAGTCATACAATCGTAAGACAATAAATTAAAAGTTCAATACATTATAACTTACCGGACGACATTTGGTAGACATCTAGTGGTATGATTTTGTGGTCCCTTAAGTCTACAGGAACTAAAACCTTTGCTCTGATACCAAACTGTAACGCCCCCGAGCCTACCTTGGGGGTAGACTAGGAAATGTTACTTTTTTTTTTTCTTTTTTGAAAAGATAGTTTATTTGAAAAATAGGTACTAACTTGTCAGGTCTCTCAAATTTTGAAATAATCTTAAAGTTTAGCTTTCTTCATAAATAAAAGAGCATGAACTAATTAGGATAGAAAATATTGTTCGTGTTTCAATACAGTAAACTTATTAAATACTTATTTATAAACAATCATTGACTTTTAAAAGATCTTAAACTGGGACCACTTCAAAGCCACAATCTTAGATGTCTTCTTTATGTCGTCCAAAGCTACTGCTCATTATCTAAAAAACATTAAAGTAAACACGAATGAGCTAACGCTCAGTAAGTAAATCCACATGCAACATGCATCATGATGACAGATTTATTTATTTACATATTTCTCTTCATTTACACATGTCCTCTTTTCTTTGTACTTTTCTTCAAATGTTGGCTCAAAGGTGGTTTTCATATATAAATATATACATATTTTTAATCTTTATAGTAGGGCCCTTGTGTGATACCTATGCCATCGGTAACCAGTGGGCCATGGTTTTCGGAACCTGTTCCAACTACCGGATCCTTGGTAGTATCGTACTTGGGGCATAACATGAGTGTGGACCAACTGAAGTCGCCACACACACATTGATGATCCCATTAAGGGCCTATCGTTCCCTGTGGCCAACTAAACATAAGGGAAACCTCCCTGCATACGATCAATCATTCATTTAACTATGGTGGGTCCGCCGGTCCCCCGCGTCCCTTGCCCACTCAGCCCTCAAAACATAGGCACACACAAACTTTGAACTTCTTATTTCATATATTTAAGACAAAACATCATTATCACTTTTCTTGTTTCTTAATCAATATGCTTAAATTATATTTAACATATAAATGTTCATGTATGGTTTGGACAATTAATAATGAACATGTATGCATGAGCATATATTATTATGTAAAATAACTTTAGAAGCATATAAATTTCACGTAACATATAACATACACATAACTTACTCTAATGCAAAAAGATTGAGATTTACTTACATTAAACCTTTAGATGAATTGTCTTAATAAATGTATCCTTCAATAGCTCACACCCTAAATCTCTTAAATCCAAGAAGAAAGAATAGATTTGAGGAATAAGGATTAAGAATATGTGGTAGAGAGAAGGACTTTGAGAAGAGATTTTAGGAATGGATGAGTCTAACACACATATATATAGTGCTTCAAAAACTTGGACCATACTTAACATTCTTGGAGACAAAGGAACTTGCCCACCAAGTAAAATATTTAATTAATAAAAGAAGAACTTGCCCACCAAGTAAATTATTTAATTAATAAAAGGAGAACTTGCCCACCAAGTAAATTATTTAATTAATAAAAGGAGGACTTGCCCACCAAGTAAAATATTTAATTAATAAAAGGAGGACTTGCCCACCAAGTAAATTATTTAATTAATAAAAGGAGGACTTGCCCACCAAGTAAATTATTTAATTAATAAAAGGAGGACTTGCCCACCAAGTAAATTATTTAATTAATAAAAGGAGGACTTGCCCACCAAGTAAATTATTTAATGATAATGTAAAAATACTAGTTAAAAAAAGTAACAAATTTATTAATTATGTGAAATATCTAACAAGAATATTAATTCAATAAATACCACTTATACTGATAAATTAAATTACTTGCTTTACATATATATAATAAAAATCTAATCGTCACAATGGGTGTCGAAAGGGAGTGGTCTTACTTCTTTTCCTGGTTCAATACTTCTAAAATCCAACTAAGTCTTGATCCTATATGAGCTCCTCACAGGTGCCAATGGGTGCGAGTCCTACATCATTGCCTTGCTAGGTTTGGTCCATTTAGATACTAGTTGAACGTTTTCTGGATTCTAGATCATGGGAACCAATTCTAGGTAACTGGCACGAGTTCTATCAAGACAAACGGTGTCAAAAGGCATGGAGTTGCCCAACTTCCTAGGTAAGACCTTATCACAACTTGGTCCTAAGTAGGTGTTCCTACTAGATCTAAGTGTGACAGTAGGGTTATGGTGCCTCAAGTAGTAACCCAGGCAGATTACACACTTTGGTCTGGTGGAAGGGTATGGTTACTTCCTACCCCGACATGTGTTTAAGTTCAGTGCATAATCTTACTAGAATATGAGACTTTTCAATCGATACATAGGCTAATCGCAGTTACTACTTGTTCCAAGTTGTGAGCCCTGGGTGTTCTTGGGGTGAGGGAGGCGTGGCTCTGCTCATGTTGCAATTTTGTCATGAGTTCAACCCAAAATCTAGGCAATAAAGCTTCCTTATTATGACTCTAATTTCAGGTCCTAAGGAGGGCCATGGCTCGCTCCCTTGAGGTAGTGCATAGCAGTTGAGGAATGAGTTGCTCAAGCTTATTTAAGTTTGTAGTGTCTGGATCTTAACTAAGGCGTGAGATGGCTACCAAGACTTGAGGGAGGGCAAATGCTTGCTATGGAGACAAGGTAGGATTCATGGGTACCAGGCTAAGATTGGTAGAATAAGTTGATAAAGCTCATTCAATGTTGTAGCGCTTGGATCTTAGCTAAGGCGTGAGATGGACTAAGGCTTGAGGGAGGGCAAATGCTCACTCTTGAGATATGATAGGGCTCATGGACACCAGACTAAGATTGGTCAAGTCTGCAGATGACTTATTGTTGTGGGTTCCAATGCAAATGTTGTGAGTTATAGTGTTACTATTGCTTACAAAAATGTAAAGTACAATGTCTATTGGTGCCAAAATTGGCTACACGACTCTTATTCATTTCTAACACATTTTTCTTTCCTTTTTATTTTGGTGTTAGTGTTGACATGGTTGCGCAGGACCTCACCGAACACTACGTAAAGTAAATTATAAGAAATAAGAAAAAGAAAAAATACATAAGTTATCTAGACTATGTTCCTATTGGCACTAGTGACTTGTCTAATCACATCTTCTAGCCTTGGTAGATCCATACGTAGTGGCAGAAGAGACAACTATCTTGATCCTAGATTGTAGTCATTGTGAGTGTCAAAGAGGTGTGGTCTCGCTTCTTTTCCAACCTGGATGCAACCCATTGGGATAGTAGCGAGATAAGATAGATGGATGTTGTGAATCTTGGCCTGTGAGGTGAGAGCTCTAGAGTCCTAGGTGGATATGAGTATCCTAGCCTGAGAGTTGAGATCACTGGGTGTAGAACTAGTGAGCCAATGTGGCTTTTCCAGATTCACTGGGTGTAAATCTAGGGGAACTTTCTGAGTATGTTTTTGATGTACCTTTGGATGATTAGGCTGAAACTTGGGCACTGACTTACAAAGAATACATGAGTTTGAATAAAAGTTTTTATAGATCCTTCTTTCTTGGAGCTAAGGTTTCTCCCATTCCCCTAAGATGAGATGCAATAACTTGGAAGGCAACAATCTAGAGTTGATATGTATGCATTCTACTTTCTTGGGATTGTTTCTTCTAAGTGCTTTTTAGGTGACGAGATATTGGGTCGCCCCATACTAAGAACGTTTGGAATTGGTTGTGCCATGAGCATTTGTTTCCTAGATTCCATTTTTTTTATAGAAATTTTTTCCAAGTGCCTCAATGTGTGAGGCTCTACTTTACTTGAAGGTGTGTACTTTGATAAGAATAAGAGTACCCTGGTTTTCTTGAGACTGAAACTCCAAGTTGTTGTGCTCTAGAGGAAATGTTAATGATATGTCTATGCTATTTGCAAGTGGTTTGTTCCTGGCTTGGAATAGCCTAAATGGTGGCGACTTGAAGGGGTTTGGTGAGTCTAGGGATCACTATCTTAAGAGGAATTGTGTCTACCTCACCAAGTGCAATCTGTACTTCTATTACTTGATGTGGTCTGGATCCATATTCTTGTTCCACAATTTGGAAGGTGGTAAGATCAGAGGTGGGACTTAGAGGGTAGTGTGTCTCAATAGCACGTCCTAGAAGATACCAATCCATCAAGTCTGAAACGACCTGGGTGGCAGCGTCGTGAAAAGCGTTAACTTTTTAGTCCCTAGGGTGTGACCTACCCTTTTAAGGCCTGATCTTCCTTCTGATGTGAATCCCTATTCTCCTAGAGCAATATTTGTTCAGCAACTTTAGTCATGGTCATCCATCTCAAGATCAACATCATCGTTGGCATGGCTGTCGCAAACTGATTGCGTTGGTTAACTAACCTAGGGAGTGGTTACCCAAGGTGAGCCAGGCAAATCTAGTCCAGACTGCGAGTGCTAGGACAAATGTCAATCATTGGAATGGATGAAAAAAGTTACTGGAGCTTGGTACTAGTGGATGCATAGTAAATCAAGCTAGCCTAACTAGCTAATGGTACACAACAAGTCTAAGTGTGGTTGTCGTTATCCTAAGATGATATGTCTGGTTTCCTTAACTAGGTTAGTGACCAGAGTATGACTCAGTCTAGGGTCTAGTTTTTGCCAAAGCACTTTTGGGAGTTTCTTATTGGAAGCTTGAAGCTTGATATGAGTCTGGACTACTAGTGGTAGCAACCCATAATTAGGGCTACTAGGATTCTCTTGGGTGTGCTCATTCTTTGGAAGCAAGCTGACGACAGGTTGGTGGTCCTAATGGCCAGCCTAGTTATGATCTTGCTGGGGAAGTAGAATATTATCAAGAACACGTTGAGAGTTCATCTTAGTAGTGTGATGGATCGAGAGGTCTTTTATGGAGAAAACAGATGAAGAACGCAATGAACATGTTGAGTGTTCTTGAGTTTTCACTAGTTTGATTGATCAAACATCACATTTCTTCCCCATAGATGGTGCCAAATTGACTTACATGTCACTAGTAAACCACATCAGGAGGCACAATACCATAGGATGTCATATCCTCTCTGATACTTAAGTCAGATATGAAAAATAATTTTAAGTTTGGGGAGAAGTTTGAGAGTTTGGATATGAGCTTATGTATATATTTTTCAATTGTTAAGCCCTATTATATAATAATAATATAAATATCTGTACAATTAAAAAGTCATATTTAATAAAGAATTTATTTGACTGTACGTTAATTATATTATTTAATTTTTTTCTTAGGTTAATCAAATGGTATTACTTGTTCTTGATTTAATTTCTATTTTACAATTAGCTTGAACCAATAAAAACAATTTTGCTTGCAACAACTTTGTGTCGGACGAAAATTAAATATTAATAAGATGAATAGAAGACATCATGACAAATATTTATAGACAAATTGGAAAAAAGAAAAAAAAAGAAACCCAAATACGCTATCCAATTTGCTTCATTGTTAAGGAAGAGACTCATTCACTTCCCAATAAGACAAAATAAAATAAAAAATAGAGAAAAAGAAACTAGATGACAAAATTGACAATTCACGCACCACTAGACCACGTTTTCATTGTTAAGCCGGAAAAAAAAAAAAAAAAAACCACACCTTCATTTCCTTCTCTCTCTTGTCGTTCATTCACACTGATATTCATATATACAGCCAAAAAAACAAAAAAAAACAAAAATCTTTTTATGATCGATCATGAAATAAAGCAAAATTTTAATCTTTTGTACCTTATTTTTACAATCACTAGTTTCTTGTTAGTTAGCTTGCAGCTAACAATATTGGATGTATATCGGCTTCTTCGGCTAAGCTTGTGCTTAGTTAAGGCTGAGGCTATGTTGGTTTGGGGTTTCTGGATTGTTACAGTTTCTTTGGTCTTTGTTCTTTGCCACAATTGATTCTGGTTCTGTAATGTTTTTTTCCATTAATGGAATTCCTCTTTTTTCAAAAAAAAAAAAAAAAAAATTTTATACATCAACAATGGTATATGTACCATTTTTCACAATGAGTTTATTACTTGATCATTTTCAAAATTTTTTTCTGTGGATAAAATTTAATAATTTACAAATTATTGTAACATATTTTCAAGTATTTCATAATGTACACGCATGCTATTTTGAAAGATCATTTTTAAAGGATTAAAATTATCAATGTTATGATTATATAACAATTAAATTTTATAGAAATATTTAAAATACTTATGATCATATCACAATTTTATAAAAATTCTGCCATGAAAAATAATTTATTCACATCACTATACAATTCACAGTAATATTTTGATGATTTGCAATATTTTCACAATATTTTTACTAAAAAATAGTACATTTTAATATGTATATAAGTATATTGAGACTAACAATACACTACATAATCCACCGTCATATGAATTTTCCATTTTTTCAGTCCATCATATCCTTTGTTTATGATAAAAATTAAATATTAAGAACTTTTTTCTTTCCTTAAACTATTAAGAACTTGAATAGACGACCACCATCACAAATATTTTTAGCCAAAATAAATTGAAGAAAAAAAAAATGCGTTCCCATTTGGTTTCATTGTTATGGAGTCACAACTTATGTGATGTATTTTGATAATTTTAAAAATATATTATTAGCAATTGATTTTTTTAGCTATATCTATTAAATTATTATTTACATTAAGTAACATAATAATTATTAATTAGATATATGTATCAAGTTATGTAACAATTATTAATTAAATATAAAATAAAAAATGTATAATAATAAAATAATTGCGAAATATTTACTAACAATGAACTTATTAAAATATATAATTTAAATTAATATATCCATTTAATTGTGATAAAATATATACATTGTTTTTAAAAAATAAGTTAAATCTACATGGAAAAATTAGTCATTGTTATTGTTATTGAGTGATACTTATATGATAAAATAATGTTATATGTATTAAATAAGATATTAATTATTAATTAAATATAAGTTAATGATGTGAAAATAAAAAAAGTTGTTAGATTATATATATATATATATATATATATATATATATTAAATTATTATAAAATATATTTTTATATGATATATTATACAATAATTTTTATTAAATAACATAAATATTTTATTAAAAGATAATAATTATCATAATTATTTTTATTATTATTAATAAAAAAATTATATCAATATTACTGTTTTTATTAAAATTAGTAACCAATAAAATTAAAGATATTTTTTATTACTTTTAAATAATATATTCTACTAATTATATTATTTTTTTTTTATATTTTTCATTTCTCTTAAATAATAATATATTTTATATTATTTGTTAAATATTTATATTTTTTTAAAATTATTAATATTAATTTTAAATTTTATTAATTTAAAATATCAAATTAATATTTACAATAAATAATTAATATCAAATAAATAATTTAATTACTCTCATAAGTTTTGACAAACAAGCACTACTACACCAATTGCTTTCTTACATTGGTCGATCATTCATACATTGCTCAGGTCAATAAAGGTCGGCCCCATCAACATGTTTAACATGTATCCTCGCTCCTGAGTCCTGACTAAGTCTAAAGTCCTTGTGAATGTCAGAAAACAATGTCAAATTTATTTTTCTTTTAAATAAATAATAAAATATTAAAACTTTTTATGCTAACTTGCTAAGGCTACAAGTACTGACCAGTCACTCTAATCTTACAGCTCATCCTCAAATCTAGGTCTGAGACAGACACTCGTCTTCTCTTTCAGACAGTCAATCCTATTCTTGTTCTTCTCTCCAGATCCCGAGACACACACCGTCGAGAGAACATCTAATGGCAGAAGGAGGAACAACTTTGGAGCATACACCAACATGGGTAGTGGCCCTTGTCTGCACCATCATAGTTATTATCTCTCTCACCGTAGAGAGATTTCTTCACTACATTGGCAAGGTAGGCCTGCCATTTTATTTCTACATATCTCAATCAACATATATGTCGTTCTTATGCTCCACCTTATTTAATTTAATTTTTTTTTTTTTTTGCAGTACCTCAAGAAAAAGGATCAGAAGCCACTATTTGAAGCTTTGCAAAAGATCAAAGAAGGTCTTTTAATTTACTTTCTCTATTTTGTTCAATTAATTAAATTAATACATGTTATTGATAATTTTTGTGTATATGTTTGCGCAGAGTTGATGCTTCTTGGATTCATATCACTTTTGCTAACTGTTTTCCAAGGACGTATTAGCAAGATCTGCATAACGAAGAAGCAAGCTAGTAAGTGGCTTCCTTGTAAATTAGATGAAGAAGACTCTGGAACTTCCACTACCACCCACTTCCAGTCCTTCGTCTCCGGTGGCTCCTTCCGGCGACTTCTTGCTGAGGCCTCTAATTCCTCCACTGATTATTGTTCCAAAAAGGTATTTTGTTTTATTAATTTCATCTACTTCTCTCACTTTAAATTTTTTACTCATTTACGTTGTACAATAAAAAGAACCTAGATCAATTCATCATGAGTTGCTGATTTAAGATTTGTATTATTAATTATATTTAATTGAAAAAATATATTTTATGTATCTTATTTTATTTAAAATTTAGCTGCGACACAATTATATTTTGTATACACAAATTTCTCTACAATTTTAAAAATATTATATTTAAAATTTTATTTGTCAAGAGATGAGTTAGGTTATATGTTCGCCTCTATTTGTCAGTATCCATGTCAGACAAAGTTGTTAAGTAAAAATATATGAGCTGTTGTTATTTTTGTGGTTTTAAGTTTTAATTTTGTTATAAATGTTGTGTAAAGCAACTGGACAACAGTCTCAATACCTTGTGTCTTTAATTTCTGGAATCTTGTTTAACTGTTCTTATTGGTCTTGTCGTCCAAGCCTGCACCTCCACCTACCAAACCTTTAGCATCATTAGTTGGATCCAATTATTATTTCTAATCACAATGCTTGTATTCTTTACATGACCACCAAAGTCTTTTCTTCTTTTTTAATCTTCCTTGTGTTTCAGCAGTTGGTGATCAACTTCATGGTTGAAACATGACTTTATTTTCCATAAAATTTGGTAACAAAGACATCATAATTCTTATCTAATCCATTCAAGATTTCCCTTATGTGGTCCTCTTCACTAATTTGACAGCCAGTAAAACATAACTTAGATGTTAAAGATGGTACCTTTCAAAGGTCATTCACATTTCATAATTAATGTCACATTCCTAAATTATATTTATTAATGAACTTGTGATAAATAGATCTTCTAAGCCAAGAACCTATCTAAAATTGAAATTTGGATGTTCTCTCATGTAGAAGTATACTTCTTACTTCTTTTGGCATCCTCGTGTTCCAAGGACCAGATTCTCTCACTCAAAACACATAAGGACTCCCATAATTTGTTCAAAATTTTTATAATTTTCTTGATCAAGTTTAGTTGCAGAAATCTCACTTTGAAAAGTAACCAATTCAAACTGCTATGTAATTGTTCTTTGATTCTGTTCTGTTTTTGAAGAAAAAGAAAAAAACTTGGTTTTATTTTCTAGCGGTTAGTCAAAGGCTCTGGTACCATTTAAATGTAATATCAAGAAAAGTTCTTGCCAAGAAAGATAATTTAAAGAAAAATGATAAGCTTTGCACTGTATGGAATTCTCTGAATCATTTTAATTTGATACTCAATGATATACAGAAGCATCAGTCCTTATATACTATTCAGTCAACATTCTTTGTAACTAATCATGACACACCATATCTTGCCAACCAATCACTGATCAACAGCAAACCAATAATAGACGTGTATCATTCAGATTCTTGTCTAACATGATTTATGCAAACTGCTTCCAGTGTTCCTATGTATAGGATCGACTTGTCACTGCATAATATTTTATTGATATGCCTTCATAATTGAAAATGGAGTGTATTCAGGCTATTAAGAGATATAAACTATCATTTTCAGCCTTCTTTCAATGGATGAGTTATAACAAATAATTCCACTGTAATGGTGTGCTGTAGAGAGCTAATAAGTAATATCTAATGATTGTCTTTTGTATTTCAGGGAAAGGTTCCACTTTTGTCCACGACTGCACTTCATCATCTTCACATCTTTATCTTTGCACTAGCTGTGGTCCATGTTACTTTCTGTGTTCTAACTATGGTTTTTGGAGGGGCCAAAGTATGTACTCATCTTTCCCCCCCCCCCCCCTTTCTTTCCTTTATGTGTGAATCCCATTTTTTCTTTCAGAAGTTCTATGCCTTCCCATTGTCTTTTCATTTTAAGGTTTGATTTTGTCTTTTTTAATGGATTAGATACGTCAATGGAAACAATGGGAGGATTCTATTGCAAAAAAGGAGAATGATCCAGAAGCGGGTAATGCTTGATTGTTATCCATTTTCATCAGTTTATGCTTTATGCAACATAGCCAAATGGTAACTGAGTGTGTGCCTTTCTTATGGATATATTACAAGCGCAGCTCTAAAAACAACGTTCACCCATGTCCAAGACCACGCTTTTATCAGAAATCGCTTTCTGGGTATTGGAAAGAATTCAGTTATAATTGGTTGGTTGGTGAGTGAAGGAATTCCTTTACAATACATTTGCTATTTTGGGTTGAATATAAAATGAAGACATTATCGGATCTTTATATTGCAAAAAGATAAACTATTTGTAATAATTTAAAAGCATTTAATATACACTAAAGAGAACATTGTACGACAGGATTCCTTTTAATCATGTCCATCCTCTAAAGTACCAGATTCAGATATTATAATTCCATCTAACGGTTGCTGTGATGAATTTTTAGAGTTATGTATGTAGATTTACACTTTGTGACAGTAAATGTCTAATTGGCACTCCTTATTTATCATAAATGAATCCAAACAGTTTGTGAGTATTTTTTTTGCCCTTGTTAAGAATAGTTAGTCCACCTACTAACATATTGAGCTTTTAAGAGAACTAGTTGCTAACACCCCTTCAACAGTCCTGTCATTTTAATTTTCATTGTAGGTCGTCTTCTTTATTAGTAAATTATGCACCTGTCATTTAACATGGCGCCATATTGGTGGCATCCTTAACTCAGATCATAATAATCCACAGGCCTATCATGATGCATGTTGTACTGTTTTTTTCCAAGATGAATACCAACTTCAACTTTAAATCACAAACGTTCTTTCTCAATTGGTCTGCATTAAATAAAATTGTAGAATAGAATGGTTATTGGTTACTTGTAACTATATTAGATATAAATATCAAGTTCAGCTAAAAAGTAGTGTCTTAAGATAAGACTGTAATTTGCAGAGTACTTTTCTCTTGAGAGGAAATGTTTTGATTCATTCTTTCCAGAGTGAACCATGTATATGATCACTTTTTAATTAATTTCTCTTAATAACTTTTTTCAGCATTCATTTTTCAAGCAATTTTACGGGTCTGTTACAGAAGCAGACTATATTACTCTGCGGCTGGGCTTCATCAATGTAAGTTAACTTGTAATTGGCTAGAGATCTGCTGTAACATTTTTTTAAGAAATTTTTTACAGAAGATATCTACAATAAATTTGAACTTCTCATTTGTATTATATATCAGTCTTTTGCTAGAGATCTACGTAATATTAAGCTCAATATTCCCTTAAAATACTTAGCTGCAACATCTAAGTATTTCTTCTGTAGACTCACTGCAGAGCAAACCCAAAATTTAATTTCCACAAGTATATGATACGAGCCCTTGAAGCAGATTTTCGGAAAGTTGTTGGTATAAGGTTAGTTACGTTAATTGCAGTAAACTGGTGGCTGGTGGCATGTTTGTTTCCTTGATCTTTTCAGTAAATAGTCATATATCTCTAACAGATTTACCCCAAACTTCCCCTAAAGGAAGAAATGTTTTTAATCAAATCATTGGCACTAATGGCTGGTAGAAGAAATGTTCTTTTTGGATTCTCTCTCTCTCTTAATGTATTTATTCATCCTTAATATTTTTTACCCACTATATAAACCTGCATTTGCATAATGTGTTAACCTAAATAAAGGGCATTTTCAGCTCTGCAAGCACTTTTTGTTAATACAGTCATGCGGTAATAGATCCATACAAAATTATTAGGAACCAAAAAGGATATGTTTGCAAAGTTTTCAAAACATTCGACGTTGATAGAATCATAGAAATTTGATAAGAGTTTGGGGGAACCAATTTTACATGATATTAGATGCGTTTGAAAGTCTACAAGAACCATGAGTACTCCATGGAAGTTTTTGGTCCACTAATCGATTAAACCTCTGATATCATGTAAAAATTTATGAGAAATATGAGTCATTCAATCTCAAAAGATTAACCCAATGAGTAAAGACACTCATAAATTCTTTCATAATATTATCTTTTATCAACGTAGAACAATTTCTCTAATAATGCGTTCAACTAGCCAATAAGCTTATCTTTCAGAAATTTTATTACCATTTACATGCAAGCTTGTGCTACAAATCATTCATTTAGGAAGCACATGTTCTTTATTTACTATAAGCTTAATAACTTGCATGCATTTTAGTTACAATTCTTTATTTATTGATCTCACTAACTCTTGGTAATCACCTGCAGTTGGTACCTTTGGCTTTTCGTTGTTGTTTTCTTGTGTGTGAATGTCGATGGTAAGCTCCAATAATAATGATTGTTACTATTTAGTATTTACCATCTCGCCACCTGTTATTTATGTTAATCGAACCACCTTTGCCATTATTTATGAGGTTATTGACATGATTGTTTTCTATCAGTTCACTTTTGTTGGAAAAAAGAGATCTTGAAAGCATTTGTATCTTTAAAGTACTACCAAGAAGATTTTTGGTTGGTTTTTAGAATTGTAGTTTTAGACTGAAAAGTGTGTCTATCCTTTGTCTGTCATGTTCCTGCTGCAAGATGTTCTTGATATTCAGCATAACATTCTCTCTCTTTCGTACACAGGTTGGCATGCCTATTTCTGGTTGGCATTCATACCCTTCACTGTAAGTTCTCAAAACACGTATCGTTACATTTTTCCTCTGCTCTCGGTTTCAGTATGTTAGATACACTCATCTTTGCACTCACACCATTCTCAACATGTCACCTTGCACCATGGTTCTATGTGATAGAGAAGTTATGAGTTCTACTTGCCACGCAAGGATCAGTGTGATTGCAACAAGCATTCAACTTCAATAACATTTAAGCCTCACATTTATATTAATTAATTGATCTGGTAAATTAAAAAACTTTCATGTCTACCCATCATCATCAAATCCCCTGCCCCATATGATAAGGGTTAGAACCAACATTTTTTATATTTAAATGCCTTTTTTCTCTTTATCTGTTATCCATCTATGACAAGGCTTGACATTCCCATTTCACTACATGAACTATGCATGTACTTTGTATATAGCTTCTGCTCGCTGTGGGAACTAAGTTGGAGCACGTAATTATCCAATTGGCTCATGAAGTTGCTGAGAAACATGTGGCGGTTCAAGGGGAATTAGTAGTTCAACCTTCGGATGAACACTTTTGGTTCGACAGGCCCAAACTTGTACTCATACTGATTCATATTATTCTGTTTCAAAACTCATTTGAAATGGCATTTTTCTTCTGGATATGGGTGAGTGTATCAATTATTATAAATGATTTCCTGCTGATGACATTTCATTTAATTCGAAAAGGAGGCTTACTTAGATTGATCACGTTCATATATATACTTTCAACATTTAACAGGTTCAATATGGATTTGACTCCTGCATAATGGGAAAAATCGGCTATATTATTCCAAGACTTGTTATTGGGTAAAATTAATCACCTTTTATTACTTTATTTTTTTAGAAATCTTCTTTTTTGACTCCTTGTTCGGTGCTTTTCATTTTTGACCCCTAGCTAATTCATACTTATGAACATCGTTCAAACTAGTGCTCATTTGAACCCATGTTCAATAGTAGTGTTTTGGTCCAACGCTTGTTCTTTAAGTAGCATAGTGTTCTGGTGGTCCAACTCCTTCGGATTTATTGAAGCTCCAACAAGATTTGTTCTTTTGAACATATGAAGAAAGCATTCAAAACCATAAGAGTTGTGAAAAATGAAAGGACTGGAATCATTTCAATCAATAATCTCTAACTTTTAAAAATTTAATTTATTTACTTGGGAGTTTCTTGATTATGAAGTAGTTATGGACTAACATGTGTATTTTTCCTGAATGCTAATATTTTGTTATCAGAGTCTTTATTCAGTTCCTCTGTAGCTACAGTACCTTGCCTCTCTATGCTATAGTAACTCAGGTTAGCCTTTATTAATTACTTTTGGTGTTTAATTATGATTAGTCAAGCATATTAAATGTTATAAAAACACTGATAAAGAGTTGCGAATCTTGTTTTATTAATATATTGGAAGATGGGAAGTTCATTCAAGAAGGCAATATTTGAAAAACACATACATCAAAATCTTGATGGGTGGGTTCAAAAGGCAAGAAAAAATAAAGGACTGAGAAAGGTTTCGAATGGCTCAACTCAAGTGGGTTCCAAAGAGGCTTCTGTGAATGTGCAATTGGCCAAAGTTATTGGAGAAGGATCTCGTTCGAAGGAAGGCAGTGCAAATACAGGTGCAGGTGAAATCGAGCCAGCAACTCTCTCTCATGAACCAAAATCGTGAAAATCCAGACATTCCATTTCAAATACGTACTTTTTTTTTTGTATATTAATTAATTTTGGAATAATTATTGCAAATTAAGACTATAGTTTGGCTGGTCGGCAAAAAAAAAAAAAAAAAAATTATAGTTTGGTTTTAAACTTTATTAAATACTAGTAAAGTTTCACGTGCTTGTAGGGTGTGTTCAATCTAAATTTTATTAAATTTTTTAAGAATATAATTTTATGAAATTTTTAAATTTCTATAGATTTTATTAGACTTTTTATTTAAGACTTTTATAAATTTATAGTAATTTTTACATTATTTTATGTACTTTTATTATCAAATAAAATATCTTTTAATTTTTTTTTTCTTTACTTTTTAAAAATATTCATATTTTCATTGTAAGTTGTTAACATTAGCGAGTAAAATTTAACGGACGTTCATATTTAACTTTGCACTCTAATAAAAATTCATATTATTTATATTTTATAATAAAATATAAAATATAATGCATAAATTATTTTTAAAAATATTAATGATGTAATTATTTAAAATTAAATATGCAATAAAGTAAAAAATGATATAGAAAAAATAAATATATGTTAATAAAATTAATAATAAAAATATGTAAAACTCAAACTTAATTAAATGTTAAAAAGTTAATTGTTAAATAAACTCTTATATTTTTAGAAATAAATTAAAAAAATTATACTCATAATATTAGATTTTACGATGTCGTTATTAGCTTTAAAATATATTATTTTATTTTTTATTTTTATTAAAAAATTGCAATGTTTTCACTTTTTTAAGAAAAATAATAACAAAAAACAGAAATAAATTGTATGTATTAAAAAAATTAACTATGTATACTAAGAAATTTATAAGAGGATGATCTCTTTACCTTCCTCCCTAGAAACTAATTTTTTCAAATTCATATCGTTCTTATTGATAATAATTCTCTCTTTCTTCTCCACCCGAGCATCTATCGATGAAAATATTAATGTTCAAATTTATAGTTGGAAAAGAAGACGAGCTTGAGGAAGAAAATTTAAAAAAATCTCTATAAATTTGATAGGAGAAGATGTTATTTATACATTAAATTTTTTAAAAGTTTTCAGAAATTTCACGAGAGAAGATGTTGCTTATGATAGACTTCATTTATACATAAAAAATATTTAAAATTCTCACAAGTTTCTAATTAAGTGAAACATTTAAAAACATCGACATTTTAAATACCCAAATATTTTTATAAAACTTTAAAAAATAGTAATTGAATACACTTAAATTTTAATAAATTTTTATAAAAAAATTAAAATTTTTAATTGAATGCAGTTTAACATTTTTATATTCTTAAAAAATATTGAATGAATATACTTAAATTTTTAAAAAATTTAAAATCCATTAAATTCATTAAAAACCTCAATTTAATACACCCCTTTTATATTTGTTAATTATATTAAATTTAAGTTATTAAGATAACATTTCAGAATAATATTAAAATAAAATATTGTTAATTATAGTTATTTAGAAAAATAAACTGCAATATATAAATACTTTTAAAATTAATAATAAAAAGTAGTTTTAAAAAACTATTTTTTAAATTAAAATATTGAAAATTAATATATAAAATAATTACTCAAGTTTTTTGTTGTAAATAATTTTTTTGTAGATTTTTTAAATATATTATAATTTTGTAAACAATTATGATATAATATCCCATAATAATAACTATATTTAATATAATTTAAGTTATTTGTTATTAACAAAGAGTTATATTTATAACAAAAATAAATAAATATTTTGAGATAATATATATTATTTAAGCATAATTTTTTCTAAGGACGAAAGATAATAGATTGTAAGAGATTTATGGGATCACCGCATAGCATCAAATGATAAAGTCAACTTTAAAATTACATGACTATATATAAGAGAAACATAGAATGTTATTCTTTAATTAAAAAATAAGAAAAAGAAAGAAAGAAAAGAAAATGATATTCAAACAAAATAAGATGGAAAGAGGAGAAATTCATTATTAGTTAAGATCATGACTTATGTAATATTTTAAACTAATAAAATATAAAATACATGTAATATATTTTATTAAAAAATACAACTATCTAATACTTTATTAAAATAACTACCAAGTGGGAAGCTCTGGGTCACTTGCTCTTATTAATAACGAATTTCGTTGAGAAGAGAAGTAATCAAATAATAAATACCAATATCCTTCATCAATCACTATCATAATACAAATAAATAAACAAACAAACAACTATAGTTATATTATAAATAATTTTTTTTTTAATATTTAAACTGGTAATAATCTCATTCGACCATCAATTTTATTTTATCTTTATAATTATATATTTTAATATATTATTTTAAGGAAAATATTATTAACAATTTTTTCTTTATAACTATGTTTAATACATAATTTTAATGAAAATTATTAACAATTGTAGGCTAATATAGAAAAGAAAAGCCAATCAAATTAATCCCAAAATTGCCTATAAACAGGTTTAATAACCAAGAAAACTCACAAAAATGTATAATATATATTTAATTTTTTTAGAGACTAGTTTAAAATAATCTATTGTTACTAATCTTATTCAAACATGAACATCACATTTGTATTTGTTATACATGTAGAAATGATCTTATAATATGAATAGTAAAAAGAGATTAAGTTAGCATATTTTTCTAAAAATTTTGCCCACGTTTTCACGAATTTTTTTATTGCATGAGCTAACTAGATTGAAAATAGAAAAAGTATGAAATAATCAATAAAGAATAATTAGAAGAATAATATATATATATATATATTGCAATGTACAGAATTAATATATTAATATAAAAAATAAATATATTAGATATCTATATCATATAAAATAGTGAGCTATATAAACTCCGGCCAATTTATAATTTACACATATTCTAAATTCTAATATGATAAACATCAAAATACCAACAAAACATAATTTTTTAATAAAATATCATTCAATACGTCTAAAACAATAAAAAAAATTATATGGTTTCCTTTTCAAAAAGTTAGTTTCTATTTTCTTTCACAAATCATAGAATCCTTTTAACTTCTTACTTATAAATATAAGTTAAAAAAAAAAAAAAACTGCAAAATATTTATTTTCTTTGTAATGGTCAGGTCACTGAATTACATCAAAACAGAAAGGTAACAACCTTGAGTTTGTAATCTGATGCTTCTCATTTTTGCTGCAGTTCTCTTAAGATTTGCAGCCATATAGGATTATGAACATCCTTACATCTATACACTCTGTAGTTCTGTAAACCTTACAGTCTATGTAAACTTCACTCCCGATCATTGAGTGCCTCCACTTCTACATCAGCCCCAACAATATGCACTATAATTTTTATTAAATAACATAAATACGAATTACTTTATTAAAAAAGGTAATAATGTGATAATTATTTTTATTATTATTATCATTAATAAAAAAATATTAAAATCAATATCACTATCTTTATTAAAATTAGTAACTAATAAAATGGTACCATATTAATTAGTCTAATAAACTTTTAACAATACACGCACTACTGGAACATTTGCTTTCGCCATATCAATAAAGGTAGGTCCCATCGACATATTTTAAATATAAAATAACTTTTTTTATTATAAAATATATAGTGTAATTTAATAATTTTTTTATGACGATCATCCCATAATAGGATCGTCGTACACTTCATCAATACTCTTTAAATGTACTTGCCCTCGTGAGTCCCTACTTAAAATAAAAGGTTGTGGCTAATTGTTTTCAGTGGGTGCACCGGGACATCCCATATAGGTTGGCATCTCCTTAGCACCTTCTTCATTAAACCAATCAACCACTAATATTATTAAATATTGAGAAAATTACACATGCAAATAAAAATTCTCAACAAAACCTGTAATTAGGTTTGTTGTTAGCATCAGAATAAATAAAAGAGCTCGCGAAATGTGGAACATTCCACCACCAAGTCGCTGTACATAAACTAGGAGCCCTAGAAGCTAAGCTATCAGCTGCAGCATTACCTTCCCTATAAATATGTGAACAGTAAAACTCCATATGAGTAATTTTGTCTAAGCAATCTGTCCAAGCAGAATGCCACCTCCAAGGAACCGAAGAAGACCGGGTCTGAAAAAGAGAAACAACATATAGTGAGTCTGATTCCAACCAGAGACGCCTCCACTGAAATGTATATGCATACTTTACCGCATAAATTGCTGCCGCTAGTTCTGCTTCATAAGCATATGATATTCCAAGCGGAATACAGAAACAACCCTTAACAAATGATCTTGAAGTTCTAAAAACACCCGCACAACCAGATAATCCTGGAGCTCCAAATGTTGCACCATCTGTATTGACCTTTATCCATCCCGATGGTGGAACCTTCCAATTAACCTCTATAATATTTGGGGCCCTTCTTGGGATGCCTGATATTCGAAGCCGCCTAAGTACCTGTAAATCATCCACAGTGTTCTGCATGCAACCACTTTTTGAAAGACTCGCCTCGCGGATAAAACGCCATACTGTGGCAAAAGCCGATCTCAGAGTCGTCCTCTTATTGTTGAAACGATACTCATTTCTAGCAGTCCAAATCACCCAAATGACTGAAACAATTCCTGCTTTCCATAAATTGGCGAGCTGTGATCCAAATTCCATTGCCATTGCGGTTTTCCATAGATTTAGGATCGAAGAGTCTGTACTTGGTCGTTTTCCAAAAAAGAAGCATATGAAGTCCCAAAGCGCACCTGCAAAATGACAACTTAAAAAAAGATGTGACAGAGTTTCTTC
Organism: Elaeagnus macrophylla; assembly: GCA_029378325.1. Lineage (NCBI taxonomy): Eukaryota > Viridiplantae > Streptophyta > Magnoliopsida > Rosales > Elaeagnaceae > Elaeagnus > Elaeagnus macrophylla. The sequence continues at coordinate 30,286,570 of CM055642.1, forward strand.
CTTGGAACCACATAATGAGCAACGGGAAGGAAGCGATTGTCCCCTCCTTTTTAATTGACAATCTGTTGGAAGTTTATTCTGAATAGCACGCCATAGCAAGATAGATCGTGAGGGCGGTATATAATGAGCCCATATGTTCTTACCCCAAAACTTCCGTTCTCCAACCACACGGAGTGAATCATAAGCTTCACTGGTTGTAACATCTCCCTTGATTGAGTGTGTCCAAACTCTGATATCCGAACCAAAGCCAATAACTGTTGATTGAATTTCTGAGGCAATATCTGGATAGGAGACTTTGAAAGATTGCGGCAAAATCCAACAATCTTCACGGATGTAGTCCCCCACTAGTGAATGTATTGGGGGGTTTATTGGAGGATTATCAACCCTATCTATTAGTGGAGTTCCTAACCAATTATCTGTCCAAAACTTAACTGTAGAATTCCTTGCAACTAACCACCTGGACTCTTCCAATAGGGTTAAATAGTGAGGTCGCAAACCAGGCCAGACTGATGAGCAGATATAATAGTTCCGTGGAGAGCCATTTTTTGTTAGATATCTGCTACGTAAGTAAAGCAGAGTGTTAGAGGTCCCTTTGATTACCCTCCATGCGAACTTTCTTAACATGGCCTCATTTTGGAGATGAATATCCCGTAAACCAAGACCTCCTTCATCAATTGGACGGCAACAGTCTTTCCAAGCCACTTGTATTTGTTTGATTGTATCAGTCTTTCCAGACCAAAAGAAATTGCGAATGCTTTTTGTTAGGTCCTGAAGGACCATTTTTGGCCATTTATATATCTGAAATGAGTGAAGAAGTGTACCCTGAATGATCGAAGAAATTAAGCAACGTCGTCCTGCCAAAGAAATGGTCAGCCCATTCCAGGCCTCAATTTTTGCACGTATTTTATCTGCTAAACTTTGAAACCAACACTTTTTTGGGGCCCCCTGAAAGAGATTGATGCCCAAGTAAGACAAGGATGATCTTCCAGTACGCATGCCAGATAAATTTCGAAGTGATGAAATGTTGTTCTTGTAACACTTTTACCAAAATAGATAAAAGATTTTTCTAAATTTACCATTTGATCAGAAAGGCGCTCCCTACTTTAATGTGTTGTGAATGTAGGAAAAAAGTATCAATTTTTTTAAAAATAAATAATAAAATATTAAAACTTTTTATGCTAATAAGAAAGCACCACAAGTACGGAACAGTCACTCCAGTCTTACAGCTATTCTCATGTCTTGGTTTGAGACAGATACTTGTCTTCTCTCTCAGACAATGAAACCCATTATTGTTCTTCTCTCTCGATCCCTATGTAGACTCTCATCCTAGTGTAGCTCAAGAACATGCCAAAGTTGTTTAAGCGAGAGATGGTGTGGATAGTTTAATAATAATAACATAATCAAGTTGTTAACAGTTCGTTTTTTAGAGTTTGTTATTTTGTGCTTGTAAGTCACGCAAAGGGTGTGCGCGCGCTGATGTGGCTATACATAAGTATAGAGTGTAATAAACAAGTATAAATAGCTGATACAAGAACCAATAGATTGTATTGCGGTTATTTTTCTTAATATACAAAGTTAGAAGCAATCAGAACACTTTCTATTCTCTCTCAATTTTCTATTCATCTTTTTCTCTACTTCACTTGATATTCGTCCGTAATTTCAATGTTGATATGTATTTGTTTCTCTGATTTGGCTTCACTTGTTGTTATGGTACCAGAGCCACGGTCTCAGCGAGCTTCAAGTTTGTTTTCATGGAGGAAACGTCAAATACAAGAGTAATCCCTAACATTCCACAAGTTGTTGATCAGGTGAATCATCGACAAGTTACAAATGCTAGAATCTCGAATCAAGATGATTGAGAGATCTTTACTTTTCACAACATATTAATTGCAATTAAACTTGATAATAAAAATTACACAACCTAGAGACATCGGATTCTCAAAATTTTGAGAAGTCAGGAACTAGAATCATTTGTACTAAGTGAGGCTTGTTCTCAGTTTCTATGATGGATCAGTTAACACTGATTACAAATCGTAGAAGAAGTAGGATGAAATGCTTGGAAGTTGGCTTATGGCAAGCATGATTGATGATGTTTTGAAGCAAGTGTCTGGATTCGATACTGCAAGAGATGCTTGGATCAAACTGGGGAAATCCTATGCTTCTAAGTCTAGTGCAAAGGTAATACAAGTTAAAGAGGAACTTCAAGGATTGAAGAGAGGAATGTTAGTGAATGATTACATGTTGAAAGTAAAACTGCTTACAGACGAGTTAGAGGCTGCTGGATGTGGCATAGGTGAGGAGGAGAAATTGATGAGTGTGGTTGGGGGCTTGGATGAAAGCTATGACAGTATGTTTTCCACACTTACAGAGAGAATGATGAATGAGAAAGTAACTTTAGATGATGCAAAAGCACTGTTGCAAAGTCATGAATGCAGACTTGAAAGGCGACAAACTGTTTCTATGTCACCTCTACCTTCAATTAATGTGAGCGTGAAAAGTGGTGGCATGACACAAAGCGACATCAAACTGCAAGATGGTGCTGGTAGTAGTGTTGGATCTTCAGGCCAATCACAAAAAACTATTAATCAACAACAGTTTTATGGTCAAGCTCGACCTAATTAGAATAATATTATCAACCAGATGGAAGAGGTTTTGACCGTGGTAGAGGAAATGGACGAGTTCAATGTCAGTTATGTGGAAAGTTAAGACATGTGGTATTTGCTTGCTGGTTTAGATTTGATAGGAATTATGTTCCTAATTTTCAGAATATTGAAAATTCTAGACAAACAGAAGTGCCTCCACAGCAACTCCATGCAAATGGAAATTTCTCACAACGCCCTATGCAACCTATACAAGCTATGTATGCTAGTCCACATGCCTATCAACAATTTCCTAGTTATGCACCTATGCAGCCAGTAATGCCGTGCAATACTGTGCACTATACACCAGCTCCTATGTCAGTCCATCAACTGTATGTGCAGTCACTGCAAGCTTTTCCTCTTACAACCATGTCAGTTTCACAACAAAATTTTCCTTAAGTCACACCAAAAGCTCATTGGTATCCTGACTCAGGTCAGACACCATGTGACTTCAAATCCAAATAATTTGGCAGTTGCACAACCTTATAATGGACCTGAAAAATTAATAGTTGGCAATGGTAAGGGACTTAATATTGCAAATATTGGCTATAATCAGTTTTTTGCAAGTTCAAAGATGTTAACTATGAACAATATGCTTCATGTTCCACTGATAGACGTACAAAAATTTACTGAGTGTGTCTCAGTTTGCTAAGGATAATCAGGTATATTTTGAATTTCATCCTTTCTCTTGTTATGTAAAGGATCTAGAGATGGGAGCTATCATTTTTAAGGGAATCTTGAATGATGGCCTCTACAAGTTTGAACTCAATTTGTTTAGCAAAGCTGTAACTCAACAAAATATTCAGCCAAGTTTATTAGTTCCTTTTTCTCTTAATACTACTACTCCAACAAGTTTTGTTGCTACTATTCCTTTATCTCTTTGGCATCAAAGGCTTGCATGTGCCTCTTATAATGTTGTAAAAAAAGCTTTACATCAGTGTCATATACCATTTTATGAAAATAAAGATTATGTGAATGATGCGTGCAATGCGTGCTAAGTTAGCAAGAGTCATAAATTTTCGTTTCCAGTTAAGGAAAAATATGCATCTAAGCCTTTGCATATTGTTCACTCTGATATTTGATGTTTGGGTATCTCCAATAGTGTCAACTAATGGTCATTGCTATTATGTACATTTTATTAATGAGTAATCAAAATATATATGGATATATTTTTTGGAAAACAAGGCTTCTGTTTATGAGGCTTTTGTTCAGTTTAAAGCTCAGGTTGAATTACAAACAGGTTACAAAATCAAGATTTTACAGAGTGATTGGGGGGGTGAGTTTCAAGGACTTACTTCTTTATTGTCTAAATTTGGAATTGTGCATCATACTTCTTATCCACACTCTCCTGGATTAGCTGAATGCAAGCACAGACATGTAGTGGATTTAGGCATGTCAATGCTTAGTCATGCATCACTTCCCTTACAGTTTTGGGATGAAGCATTTTATGCAAGTGTTTGTGTTATTAATCAGTTACCTTCAAGTTCAGTTAATTCAAAAGCTCTCCTTGAGTTGCTTTTTCATCAAATTTCATCACCTGGACCTTAGTTCCACCACCCTTAGAAAGGAGTGTCATTGGGCACAAATGGATATTTCGTGTTAAAAAATTGGTTAATGGTTCCTTGGATAAAAAAAAAATCCCTTAAATAGTTGCACTTGGTTATAAGCAAATACCAAGTTTTGACTTCTCTCAAACCTTCAATCCAGTTGTGAAACAAGTGACAGTCAGGGTTATTCTCACCATTGCTCTTTATAAGGGGTGGTCTTTATATCAACTTGACATTAATAATGTATTTTTGAATGGAATGCTTTAAGAGGAAGTTTATATGACTCAACCTAAAGGATTTGAGCATTCTGAATTTCCACGCTCTGTTTGTAAGTTGAACAAAGCCATATATGGCCTTAAACAGGCTCCTAGAGCTTGGTTTGATACACTAAGTCTTTCTCTTGTGCAAATGAGATTTGTGAAATCCAAGGTTGATAGTTCTCTTTTTGTAAAGATTAATTCAATTTCTACAATGTATCTACTAGTCTACGTAGATGACATTATCTTAACAGAGAGTAATAATAATGAAGTTCAAAATCTTGTTGTTATGTTGAATGCTCAATTTTCTCTGAAGTATCTTGGGAATCTTCATTAATTTTTGGGCATAGAAGTCACCAAACTTTCTAATGGTGATTTGTTATTATCTCAAGCAAAATATGCAGCTGAGGTTCTTGGTAAAGCTTTTATGTTGAATTGTAAGGCTAGTACTACCCCTATGTCTACTAATAACCAATTGTCTACTCATGTTGGAGAATTGTTTGATAATCCTACTTATTATAGAAGCATTGTTAGTGCTTTGCAATACCTTACTATCACTCGTCTAGACTTGTCATTTGTTGTCAACAAAGTCTGCCAGTTTATGGCCAATCCTCTCCAACCTCACTGTCAATCTATTAAACGTGTGCTTCGCTATCTCAAAGGAACATTGTCTCATGGGATTGTGTTTAAACCTTCAACTCAATTAGTGTTGCAAGGCTTTGCTAATGCTGATTGGGCGTCAAGCATTGATGACAGAAGATCAGCCTCAGGTCTTATTGTCTATTTGGGTGCTAATCCAATTCTTTGGTCTTCAAGGAAATAACACACTGTTTCACGATCCAGCACAAAAGTTGAGTATTGTTCTTTGGCTAATGTGACAGTCGAATTAATTTGGATTGACTCTCTTCTTGGTGAATTACAAATTTCTCTTCCTGGCTCCCAACTATTTGGTGTGACAATATGAGCACAGTTGCTCTTGCTGCCGATCCAGTGTGTCATGCTCGAACCAAGCATGTTGAATTGGACTTACATTTTGTCCATGATCGTGTTTTAGCAGGCAAGTTGATTGTTAATCATCTACTCTCCAATGAACAGCCAGCTGACATTCTTACCAAACCATTACCTATTTCACAATTTTTGTTTCTTCGCAACAAACTCAGCATCATTTCATGCCATTGAGTTTGCGGAGGAGGTAGACTCTCATCCTAGTGCAGCTCAAGAATGTGCCAAAGTTGCTTAAGCGAGAGATGGCATGGATAGTTTAATAATAACAGAATCAAGTTGTTAACAGTTTGTTTTTTAGAGTTTGTTATTTTGTGCTTGTAAGTCACGTAAAGTGTGTGCGCGCTGATGTGGCTATACATAAGTATAAATAGGTGATACAAGAACCAATAGATTGTATTGCAGTTATTTTTCTTAATATACAAAGTAAGAAGCAATCAGAACACTTTCCATTCTCTCTCAATTTTCTGTTCATCTTCTTCTCTACTTCACTTGATCTTCGTCTGTAATTTCAATGTTGATAGGGTTTTTGTCTAAAATAGGCAAATCGTATAGAATAGTTTAAAAAAAGGCTCATTTAAGTTTTAGTTTAGAAATGGGCAACTTTTGACTTAGAACCTGAAACTTTTAAGTTAACAGGTCTTCCTCTTTCCTCTTCGTCTTCGTCTTCGTCTTTCTCTTCCTCAATTCTCTCTTTGTTTTCCTCTTTCTCTTCCTCAATTATCTCTTCGTCTTTCTCTTTCTCGTCCTCGACATTGAACAGAATTTGATAAAATCAAGGTCTGAAGTAAAATGTCAGTAGACTTTGTATTTGACATTTTGTTCAAGAGAGTTACATATGTTCAAAGTAAAACCAACAAACGTTTTCAAATATAAAATCCTCAATTGTTAGGTTCAAAACAACAAATATATTTTGTAATTTAATAAAGGTTTGAACTTTGAATTAACAACATTGCACTGTTCATCATCTTCTTCAAGATATACCAGAGATATACCACAGATATACCTTGGTATACCATGGTATATCGAGATATACCACAGATATACCTTGGTATACCATGGTATATCGAGATATACCACAGATATACCTTGGTATACCAAGGTATATCGAGATATACCAGAGATATACCTTGGTATACCAAGGTATATCGAGATATACCACAGATATACCAGAGATATACCTTGGTTTACCAAGGTATATCGAGATATACCACAGATATACCAGAGATATACCTTGGTATACCAAGGTATATCGAGATATACCACAGATATACCTTGGTATACCAAGGTATATCGAGATATACCTTGGTATACCAAGGTATATCGAGATATACCACAGATATACCATAGATATACCAGAGATATACCTTGGTATACCAAGGTATATCGAGATATACCAGAGATATACCTTGGTATACCAAGGTATATCGAGATATACCACAGATATACCAGAGATATACCTTGGTATACCAAGGTATATCGAGATATACCTTGGTATACCAAGGTATATCGAGATATACCAGAGATATACCTTGGTATACCAAGGTATATCGAGATATACCACAGATATACCAGAGATATACCTTGGTTTACCAAGGTATATCGAGATATACCATAGATATACCAGAGATATACCTTGGTATACCAAGGTATATCGAGATATACCACAGATATACCTTGGTATACCAAGGTATATCGAGATATACCACAGATATACCATAGATATACCAGAGATATACCTTGGTATACCAAGGTATATCGAGATATACTACAGATATACCAGAGATATACCTTGGTATACCAAGGTATATCGAGATATACCACAGATATACCTTGGTATACCAAGGTATATCGAGATATACCACAGATATACCAGAGATATACCTTGGTATACCAAGGTATATCGAGATATACCACAGATATACCAGAGATATACCTTGGTTTACCAAGGTATATCGAGATATACCATAGATATACCAGAGATATACCTTGGTATACCAAGGTATATCGAGATATACCATAGATATACCAGAGATATACCTTGGTATACCAAGGTATATCGAGATATACCAGAGATATACCTTGGTATACCAAGGTATATCGAGATATACCACAGATATACCACAATGCAATGCAATGCAACTTGAAGAAGATGATGAATAGTGCAATGCTGGTTAAATTTGATTAGCACGTATAATCTGAATAATATAAATTCCAATTAAATGGTAAATTAGTTGGAGAATATTTTGCAATTGATAGTTCTTTTATATAGTCTTATTCTTCCTCTTGCAGCTGATTTTCAATGTTAGATAGTGACGCAAATTGTAAGCACTATTATATTTGTATGAGCTGCGTAAATTTGGCTCATTTAAAATTCAATAGTCTATATGAAGATCTCTCATTCGTTGAATTTAAACCAATCAAATATTTTTTGCATGTTGTTAATTCAATAGTCTATATCTCTGGTATGCCAGATAACTTGAAGAAGATGATGAACAGTGCAATTTGATTAGCATCAACTTGTGCAAGAAATGTGAGGCGTTGTTTCTGTTAAATTACCCACGTGTTCTCTGAAGAAGAGGAAGAAGAAGAAGATGAAGGGGAAGAAGAAGATGAAGGAAGAGGAACAGGAAGAGGAAGAAGATGAAGAAAGAGGAAAAAATGAAGAGTGCGTAAAGAAGGAGAGAGAAATAAACTTTGGTGGGAAATAAGAGGTGGGAACCGGCAACTGGAAGAACCAATTTTAATTTACCCATTTGTAAAGTTTAACACAAATCTGCCCATTTCTAAACTAAGCTATGAGATTTGCCCATTTTAGACAAAATCCCATGTTGATATATATTTGTTTCTCTGATTTAGCGTCACTTGCAGTTACCCTAGACACACACAGTCGAGAGATCATCAAATGGCAGAAGGAGGAACTACTTTGGAGCATACACCAACGTGGGTAGTGGTCCTTGTCTGCACCATCTTATTATCTTCGTTACCGTAGAGAGAGTTCTTCACTACATTGGCAAGGTAGGCCTGCCATTTTATTTTCTACATATCTCAATCAACATAAATGTCCTTCTTATGCTCCACCTTATTTAATTTTAATTTAATTATTTTTTATTTTTTGCAGTAACTCAAGAAAAAGGATCAGAAGCCACTATTTGAAGCTTTGCAAAAGATCAAAGAAGGTCATTTAATTGATTTTCTCTGTTTTGTTCAATTAATTAAATTAATACATGTTATTGATCATTTTTGTTTATGCGTTTGCGCAGAGTTGATGCTTCTTGGATTCATATCGCTTTTGCCAACTGTCTTCCAAGGACTTATTAGCAAGATCTGCATAACGAAGGAGCAAGCTAGTAAGTGGCTTCCTTGTAAATAAGATGAAGAATCTGGAACTTCCACTACCACCCACTTCCAGTCCTTCTTCTCCGGTGGTCCTTCCGGCGTCTTCTTGCTGAGTCCTCTAATTCCTCCACTGATTATTGTTCCGAAAAGGCATTTTGTTTTTTTAATTTCATCTACCTCTCTCACTTTAAATTTTTTACTCATTTACGTTGTACAGTAAAAAGAACCTAGATCAATTCATCATGAGTTGCTGATCTAGAATTTGTATTATTAACTGTTTTTAATGGAAAAAAATATGTTGTATGTATGATATTTTATTTAAAATTCAAGTATATGGTTATATTTTGTGCGTGTAAATTTGCCTTAAGTTTATCTATAATTTCATAAGTTAGTCCTTTCGTCTTTTTAGTCTTCCTTGTGTTTCATATTTGTTAAGTCTTTATTATCTCATTAACAGTAGCCCAAACCCTACCACTGCATTAACACTTCAGCAGTTGGTGACCAACTTCATGGTTGAAACATGACTTTATTTTCCATAAAATTTGGTAACAAAGACATCATAATTCTTATCTAATCCATTCAAGATTTCCGTTATGTGGTCCTCTTCACTAATTTGACAGCCAGTAAAACATAATTTAGATGTTAAAGATGGTACCTTTCAAAGGTCATTCACATTTCATATTTAATGTCACATTCCTAAATTATATTTATGAATGAACTTGTGACAAATAGATCTTCTAAGCCAAGAACCTGTCATATTAACCTCATCTAAAATTGAAATTTGGATGTTCTCTCAAGTAGAAGTATACTTCTTACGTCTCTTGGCATCCTCGTGTTCCAAGGACCAGATTCTCTCACTCAAAACACACAAGGACTCCCATAATTTGTTCAAAATTCTTATAATTTTCTTGATCCAGTTTACTTGCAGAAATCTCACTTTGAAAAGTAACCAATTCAAACTGCTGTCATTGTTCTTTGTTTTCTAGCGGTTAACCAAAGGCTTTGGTACCATTTAAATGACATATCAAAAAAGTGTTTGCCAAGAAAAATGATAAGCTTTGTACTGTATGGAATGATCTGAATCATTTTACATTTGATACTCAATGATATACAGAAGCATCAGTCCTTATATACTAATCAGTCAACATTCTTTGTAACTAACCATGACACATCATATCTTGCCAACCAATCACTGATAACCAATAATAGACGTGTAACATTCAGATTCTAGTCTAACATGATTTATGCAAACAGCTTCCAGTTTTCCTATAAAGAGAGCTTCCACAGCTTACATTCAGGGGCATCTTATTGTCACTGAGAGAAGAAACTGAGTGCTTCTTAGTCGACTTTAGATTTTCCTACTATAATATCTATAGTTTTCATATAAACTATCATTTGCAGCCTTCTTTCAATGGATGAGATATAACAAATAGTTCCACTGTAATGGTACAACTAATAAGTAATATCTAATGGTTTTCTTTTGTATTTCAGGGAGAGGTTCCACTTTTGTCCACTACTGCACTTCATCATCTTCACATCTTTATCTTTGCACTAGCTGTGGTCCATTTTACTTTCTGTGTTCTAACTATTCTTTTTGGAGGGGCCAAAGTATGTACTCATCATCTTATTATTTTTTCATGTTACTTTCTGTGTTCTAACTATTCTCGTTGAAGGGGCCAAAGTATGTTACTTTCTGAATCCCATTTTTACTTTCAGAAGTTCTATGCCTTCCCATTGTCTTTTCATTTTAATGTTTGATTTTGTCTTTTTTGATGGATTAGACACGTCAATGGAAACACTGGGAGGATTCTATGGCAAAAAGGGGAGTGTGATTTAGAAGAGGCTAATGCTTGATAATTATCCTTTTTCATCAGTTTATGCTTTATGAAACATAGCCAAATGGGAACTGAATGTATGCCTTTCTTATGGATGTATTACAGGTGCAGCTCTAAAAACAAACATCACTCGCTTTTATCAAAAATCACTGTTCGGGTTTTGGAAACAAATCAAATATAATTGATTGGTTGGTGAGTGAAGGAATTCCTTTACAATACATTTGCTATGTTGGGTTGAATATAAAATGAAGAGATTATAGGATCGTTATATTGCATAAGGATAAACTATTTCTAATAATTTAAAAGCATTTAACATACACTCAATAGAAGATTGTACAAAAGGATTCTTTTTAATAATTTAATCATGTCCATACTCTAAAGTACCAGATTCAGATATTATAATTCCATCTGACTGTTGCTGTGCTGAATTTTTAGAGTTATGTATGAAGATTCACACTTTGTGACAGTAAATGTCTAATTGGCACTCCTTATTTATCATAATTGAATCCAAACAATTTGTGAGTATTTTTTTTTTCCTTGTGAAGACCCAATATAACATATAAAGAATAGTAGTCCATCTCCTAACATCTTCAACTTTTAGAAGAATTGGTTGCTAACTCTCCTTCAACGGTCCTGTCATGTTATTTTTCACTGTAGGTCGTCTTCTTTATTAGTAAATTATGCGCCCGTCATCTAAATTGTGGCATCCTAAACTCAGATCAGAATATTCACAGGTCTATCATGATGCAAGTTGTACTGTTTTTTTCCAAGATGAATACCAACTTCAACTTTAAATCACAAATGTTCTTTCTCAATTGGTCTGCATTAAATAAAATTGTAGAATAGAATGGTTATTGGCTACTTGTAACTATATGAGATATAAATATCAAGTTCAGCTAAAAAGTTTTAAGATAAGACTGTAATTTGCAGGGTACTTTTCTCTTGAGAGGAAATATTTTGATTCATTCTTTCCAGAGTGAAACATGTATATGATCACTTTTTAATTAATTTCTCTTAATATCTTTTTCAGCGTTCATTTTTCGAGCAATTTTACGGGTCTGTGACAGAAGCAGATTATACGACTCTGCGGCTGGGCTTCATCAATGTAAGTTAACTTGTAATTGGCTAGAGATCTGCAGTAACTTTTTTTTAAAGAAATTTTTTACAGAAGATATCTACAATAAATATGAACTTGTGATTTGTATTATATATTAGTCTTTTGCTAGAGGTCTACGTAATATTAAGCTCAATATCCCTTAAAATACTTAGCTAAAGCATCTAAGTATTTCTTCTGTAGACTCACTGCAGAGCAATCCCAAAATTTAATTTCCACAAGTACATGATACGAGCCCTTGAAGATGATTTTCAGAAAGTTGTTGGTATAGGTTAGTTACGTTAATTACAGTTAACTGGTGGCTGGTTTGTTTCCTTGTTTCAGTAAATAGTCATATATCTCTAACAGATTTGGCTAACTTCAGCTAGCCCCAACCCATACTTCCCCAAAAGAAAGAAATGTTTTTAATCAAATCATTAGCACCAATGGCTGGTAGAAGAAATGGTCTTTTTCTCTTCTCTCTCTCTTAATGTATTTATTTATCCTTAGTATTTTTTTACACCCTATAAAAACCTGCATTTGCGTAATGTGTCAACCTAAATAAAGGGCATTTTCAGCTCTGCAAGCACTTTTTGTTAATACAATCATGTGGTAATAGATTGACACAAAATTATCAGGAACCAAAAAGGATATGTTTGCAAAGTTTTCAAAAGATTTGACGTTGATAGAATCATAGAAATTTGATAAGAGTTTGGGGGAAGCCAATGGTTTTACATGATATCATGCATTCAACTAGCCAATAAGCTTGCCATGCAAATTTTCAGAAGTTCTATTACCATCTACATGCAAGCTTGTTCTACAAATCATTCATTTATGAAGCACATTTTCTTTATTTATCATAAGCTTAGCATGTTACATGCATTTTAGTTAATTTTATTTCTTGATTTCACTGACTCTTAGTAATCACCTGCAGATGGAGTTAAATATAACGAGAATGAAAATTATTTCTTATATTCCTTATCTCACAATAGAAGTATATATAGAAAATAAATACAAAAGTTCTAAATAAACTAGAATCCTGAAACCTAGAATTCTATTACAGATAGACACATATTAATTATAATATATTATACACTAATTACATGACTTAGGCTAACACTTCCCCTCAAGTTGGGGCATACATATCGACAATGCCCAACTTGCTTAGTGAGTCATAAAACGCCTTCTTGGAAACTCCTTTGGTGAGCACATCTACAAGTTGCTTCTCAGTTGGAACAAAAGGAAAGCTAATGAGTTTGGCATCTAGCTTTTCTTTTATAAAATGACGATCAACCTCTACATGCTTAGTGTGATCATGCTGTACTGAATTTTGTGATATGTCAATGGCTGCCCGACTGTCGCAATACAACTCCATAGTATTTTTGAGTTCGAAACCCAAATCAAACAATAAACTTTTTATCCACAGCAATTCACAAACACCATGAGCCATACCTCTATACTCAGGCTCAGCACTAGACCGCGCCACAACTTTTTACTTCTTACTTTTCCATGTAACCAAATTGCCTCCCACAAAGGTCAAGTAACCCGATGTCGACCTTCTATCTATAATACTTCCTGCCCAATCTGCATCTGTGAAGCCACAAACTTTAAAAGGATTGTTGTGTTTAGTGAACATTACTCCTTTACCTGGAGCTGACTTCAAGTACCTTAAAATTCTCACAATTGCATCCATGTGACTCTCACTTGGGTTATGCATGAACTAACTTACCAAACTTACTGCATATGGGACATCTGGTCTAGTATGTGCCAAATAAATTAGGCACCCAACCAACCTCTGATAGAGAGCTCGATTAGTTGGTACTTGATCTAGATACTCTGCTAGACAATGATTTTACTCAATAGGAGTGTCAATAGGTTTACAATCCAGTATACCTGTTTCAGTTAGTAGGTCAAGAATGTACTTTCTCTGACATAGAAAAATTCCTTCGCTCCCCCTAGCTACCTCAATTCCTAAGAAGTACTTCAGTTCACCCAAATCCTTCATCTCAAACTCAAAGGCTAGCTATCTTTGTAATTTATCTATCTCAACAGCTTCATCTCCAGTAATTACCATATCATCAACATAAATAATTAGAGCTGTTACCTTTCCTTGTTGATGTTTGAGAAATAGCGTGTGGTCTGAATTACTTTGTCTGTAACCAACCTTCTGCATGAACTATGAAAACCTTTCAAACCAGACTTGAGGGGATTGCTTGAGACCATACAAAGACTTCCTCAATTTGCATACAAAATTACTAGGAGAAGCAACTACATACACAGGTGGAAGACTCATGTATACCTCCTCAACTAACTCTCCATGAAGGAACGCATTCTTGACATCAAATTATCGAAGTGGCTAGTTTAAGCTTACGACAAGCAAAAATAGAACTCGAATAATATTCATTTTGGCAACCGAAGCAAAAGTCTCATCGTAGTCTACACCATATGTCTGAGTGAACCCTTTTGCTACAAGGCGGACTTTATACCGATTCACAGATCCATCAGCATTATGTTTTACAGTAAACACTTATCGACAACCAACTGCCTTCTTGCCTTGTGGTGGAGGCACAAGTTGCCAAGTATCATTCTTCGTAATGCCTCCATCTCTTCCTCCATTGCCTTATTCCATTTTGGGTTTCCTAACGCATCCTGCACTTTGTTAGGTATTGATATAGCAAATATTTGATTTACAAATGATTTATATAGCTTAGACAATCTTTTAGTAGACATGTAGTTGGCTACTGAATATTTTGATTTTGCATGGATATTTGGTTCATATTTTTTGGGTGGTGTCCTCAAGTAGACCTATTTGGTAATACATGCTGTCCAACACTAGACTTAATGTTATTAGTATCAATAGGTGTACATACCTCAGATGAGTGACCTTCAGTACTAGGGAGCTGTTGATCAAGGGTATGAGTGATACCTGAGGGAACAACAGTATCTTCATTTCCATTTTCAGTGATCGGAACTGGTGCTTGGATACTTGGAGCATCTGCTTCTTCCACTACTGGATTCAATGGGTTAAGAATCTCAACTGGACCCATTGAAATATCAGTAGGTGATTCTTCCAATTCCTCCCCCTCACCATGATACAGTTATTCGAAATATGAATTCTTTCCCTAACGAGCAATATCAGGTGAGGAAAAATAACTCATGTCTTCAAAGAAGGTAACATCCATAATGACATAATACTTCCTGGTCGGTGCATGGAAGCACTTGTACCCTTTCTAATAACCTCCATAACTAACAAACACACATTTAATTGTCCGGGCATCTAACTTAGACCTCTGATTTTTAGGAACATGTTCAAAAACAACACAACCAAATACACAGATAGGAAGATTGTGAAATGATGACAAGGATAGATGAGATGCGAGAACCTCGAATGAGATTTTTCCATTAAGGACACTAGATGGAAGACGATTGATGAGATGGGCGGAAGCTTGTACAGCATCGCCCCAAAGGTATTTTTACATATGAGCACTAAATAGGAGTGCACAAGTCATATTAAGTAAATGATGGTTTTTTCTTTCAGACACCCTATTTTGTTCTGGTGTTTGTGGGCAAGTAGTTTAGTGAATAATCCCATGTGTTTTGAAAAAATCTTAAAAACACGATTAACATATTCTCTTCCATTGTCAGAACGTAGGCCTCTAATGGTGCTATTGTATTGTGTTTGAACATAAGTACGAAAATTTTGAAAAGCTGAAAAAACTTCATCTTTGGTTCTAAGAATAGCAACCCATGAAAATCTTGTACAATCATCAATAAACGATACAAAATACCTCATACCCGATATAGTGGGCTCTCTACATGGTCCCCAAACATCAGAATGAATTAATTCAAAAGGAATAACACTTTTATTAGAAATACTAGGGAAATAAGTAATACGATGACTCTTGGCCAAAACACATGTCTCACAATGTAAAACAGACTCACTAACACCAATAAACAAAGTAGGTATAAATTTTTTCATAAGACTAATCATAAGACTAATCATAAGACTAAAAGACGGATGCCCTAAACGGCGATGCCACAACTAAATTTTACTAAGCTTGTTAGAGCTCGAAGTCAACGCAATGCGGGACTATGCTCCTGGTTTCTCCCCTGCATAGTTCTGATCCAGACAAAACAATCTGCCCCTCAGATACCCTCGACCAATTAGTTTCCTGGTAAGAAGATCCTAAAAAATCACATACATAGGATAAAACGTTACAGAACATTTTGGCTCGATATTCAACTGTAGAACAGATATTAAGTGATGAGATAAGTCAGGCATATATAAAACATTATGAAGCTGTAAAGTTGGAGTGATACAGACTGACCCCTTTCCTAAGATAGGAAAAGCCTCACCATTAGCATTCGTAACATAAGACACTAGTGGGGAAGATAACTCAGTAAAATAAGATTTATCATAAGTCATATGATCAGACGTACCATAATCAATAATCCAAGTATTAGACCCAATAAAGTAAGAAATATTTAAGGTCATACCAATCTTACTACGACCAGCTATTGAAGCTATAGGGGTACCTCCACATGTCACATAATGATCCTGTCCAATCACTCCATAGAAATCTGGTTCTTGTACTACTTGTACCGCAGCTACTTTCGCTCTAGGATGATAATTTAGCCTTTTAGGTCTCAGGTGCAAGTTCAATTTCCAACAAGTCTCTCGAGTATGCCCTGATTCATTGCAATAAGAGCAATGAGGACATGGATGATTGGCAAAGCCTGGTGGAGGTCCTTGTTGATGAAGTGGAACTGAACTCTGCTACTGGAGAAAAGGTGCCTTTGATTTGGCTTGAATGGCTAGACTAGATAATTCAACCTATGCCTGATTAAGACTTTCCTGCTAAGATTTGTCCTTACGGATGTATGTAAAAGCTGTGGTCAAGCTCGGAGGATTTGGCATTCGGAGAAATTTGCCCTTGGCACTATTATGATTCGTATCAAGTCCTCTTAAGAACACATGAACTCACTCAAGCTCCTTTTCTTTCTGGTACCATATAAGGTCCTCTTGATTTTTAATTTTGCACGGATGTTTCTGATCAATTTCAGCCCATATATTCTTCAGCTTGGTAAAAAACATAGACACTGGTTGCCCATTCTATTGCATGATGGCAGCTTTGCACATTAATTCGTGGACCTGTATAAAGTCAGATTGATCAGTGTAGAGGTCTCCCAAAGTCTTCCATATGGCCTCAGTTGTGCCACACTTTTCCACCATCTATAGTACATCATCGGTGATGGCTCTAAATAGAATAGACATTACGAGGCCATCATTATCTTCCCAGTTAGTATAGGCCTCCACATCATTTTCACAAGGAACCTTGAATGTTTCAGTCACATGTCCCATCTTCTAAACTCTTGACCGAGACTTCAAATTTTGGAATTTCAGTTGTCTTCAAACTCTGATTTTCTCTTAAATCTTCCATTGAAACAGACAATAATAAGATGCAGTGGAATAAAAAAATCACTTTTTTTTTGCCCGTTGACTGTT
Source organism: Elaeagnus macrophylla (assembly GCA_029378325.1). Lineage (NCBI taxonomy): Eukaryota > Viridiplantae > Streptophyta > Magnoliopsida > Rosales > Elaeagnaceae > Elaeagnus > Elaeagnus macrophylla. The sequence continues at coordinate 30,303,788 of CM055642.1, forward strand.
GAATGTTGACCTTTGATCATTGACCAGGTTGCTGACTGGGCTGGTGATGTGTTTGGGTTGGTATGTTTGGCTGATGGGCTTGGGTTGCAAATGGGCTAGGGTTTGAGGGATGGGCTTGGGTTGCAAATGGGTTAGGGTAGATGCTGGAAGAGATGGGCTAGGGTTTGGATAAGTGAGGATTTGGGTGAAGCCGCAGATGAGAATAGGCGGTAGATCTAGTGAAGCCACAGGTGAGGACAGGCGGCATATCTAGTGAAGCCGCAGATGAGGATAGGCAGCGCTGGGGCAAGTGAGACGCTGAGACAGGTGGCGCTGAGACAGGTGTGACGCGGAGACAAGCGGGGCAAGGAGACAGGTGCGTCGCGGAGATAGGCACGGCGAACGGCGTGGAGACTAGCGGACGCGCAGAGGTGCTGACTGGAGGCAGAGGCGGCACTGACTGGTGGCAGCGACACTGATACGACGGCGCTAATAGGAGACGAAGAAAAAGTGCAGTTCTTTTTGAAACCTTCGCTTTAATACCAAGTTAAATATAACGAGAATGAAAATTATTTCTTATATTCCTTACCTCACAATAGAAAATAAATACAAGAGTTCTGAATAAACTAGAATCCTGAACAACTTAAAATTCTATTACAGATAGACACATATTAATTATAATATATTATACACTAATTACATGACTCACGCTAACAGATGAAACTGTTGGTTTTTTGTTGTCATTTTCTTGTTTGTGAATGTCGCTAGTAAGATCCTCAATAATAATTATTGTTACCAATAGGTATTTACCATCTTGCCACCTGTTATTTATGTTAATCGAATCACCTTAGCCATTATTTATAAGGTTAATGACATGACCGTTTTCTATCAGTTCACTGTTTTTGGGGGAAAAAAAAAAAGAAACAATAAAATTCATTGAGATTTCTCCAATTTCTACCCCTATTTGTTAAAGCATTTTTTATCTTTAAAGTACTACAAGGTAGAATTTTGATTGACTTTTAGAATTGTAGTTTTAGACTCAAAAGTATGTCTATCCTTTTGTCTGTCATGTTCTTGCTGCAAGATGTTCTTGATATTCAGCACAACACTCTGTCTTTCGTACGTAGGTTGGCATGCCTATTTCTGGTTGCAATTTTCAAAAACTTTCATGTCTACTCATTATCATCAAATCCCTTGCACCATATGATAAGGGTAGAATTTTTTGAAAAAATTTTCTTGAACTTGTTGAATGTTGATCTTCACGATCTTTAAGTCAAGTCTTCATAATATTTTAAGTTAAGTTTTCATAATCTTCAAGTTAAGTCTCCATAATCTTTAATTATGATATTGTAAAATCATTATACATAATATAACATTTGAACTTGGCTTCAAGTCACAACTTTAAGTTACTATCCTTAAAACATTATTTGCTCCTACTAATTCAGTGATGTATTAGGGTTCAACAAATGTGCTTTCAGGATACAATGAAGATCTTGTTGTCTGCGTTGTGCATTCACGAAGACAACCCAAGAATACCTTTGACTTTGAAGAGCACTCAAGATAATTAATATTTTAAATCTGCAGTATTTAGAACACTATTTTTATTTGTACATAAATTGTGGTGGAAAATATTATAGAACATTTTCTATTAATCTTGAACTTCATTTTCTTATACTCTCCATATTATTCAAATGGCCTAAATGAATAACATATTTATAGAATTGCATGCATCTCTCAATTGGGTTACAATTTTTTGATAAGTTGACTTTTTCAAAAATCATGTATTTTAGAACATATGTAATTTTTCATAACAATTACAACCCATCAAAAAGTTATGTCATTTTACTTAATTCACAACCTTTCAACATAGCATTTCATTTCTAAAATTTGTAATTATTTAATGTATTTTTTACCAAAAAGTATTTGTCCAACCATTGCAACCTTTTAACTAAAGGTTATGTCATTTATTTTAGAAAATGTTCCAACAATCCTCCACCATTTTAAAAAATGAAATATAATTTTGAAAACAAATTTGAAAACTTTTATCTTGAGTATGCTTCGAAGACTTGGGCATAAATAAATGTGTCTTTTGGATTTGAACTTTTACTTAGTGAAAACACATCAAAGTTAGCCAGGATAGTATGGTAGGTAAGCCTTTGAACCAGCGACCTTATTCGGTTAACTGGACATCACACATAAGCCCTCTTCATTTGTAATGTTCTTTTATTCGTTAACACGTGGATTGGCCCTATGTCATATATCCTAATTTTTTATGAGTGCTCTAGTAGCCAACCAAGTTACATAGGAGACGGCACCATTTGCGATACTCACATAGGTGAACTTATTAAGGATACTCATGTAACTAAAATATCCCACATAAAATTTTGTTATAAGTTCATTAAAAGCTAAATAGCTTATTCTCCTCTTTTCATTACGTGTACCAAGTACATCTTCCTTTAGGACACCTCTTTATTTATTATTGTGCTTGCAATCATAAACAAATGATGTACTTTGGCTCATTGAACTCAAGATCTTGACATTTCAAGTGTTGAGTTGAGTTTCCATCATTAGTGATTTATTTGAGGTTAGCTTCCATCCCATCCTCTTTTCATGAATATGTAACTATGTCTCTTACAAGGCTTTTTATCATTAGGGGCTTTTCAAATTCTTTCATTACTTTTCATAAAACAATGCTCTTACCATGAGCATTAATCATATATAATTGTATATAAAATTCATGTACCAGTTACTCACATTACATCTGGTTACATACATAAAAAAGAAATCATCTTGTTAGTATACACATACATACTATACAAGATATATTAACTTAGATCATAGAGAAATACTTACAACCATGATTCCTAATCATCTAGCTTTTATGTTACATGAAGCTAGAATAATCATATTAATACCTAGGTGGAGCATATGCATACGAAAGCTTTCTTTTTATGGGATTCCACAACATAGTTCACCTATCATATTAACTTGATTACTCTCTTGTAATCAATCAAAATTAGAGAATTTATATTCTTCTTTTATATTATTTATAAGATAATAAAATTTATTTTCACTCTAACATGAGTGCTTTCACTAATAATCACAACCTTTTCTCAAAGGTCACAATCCTTCACTGAGTGTCATGACTTCTAACTAAGAGTTACGACCGTTTACCAAGAGTCACGATTTTTCATCAAAGGTCGTGTCTTTTTACTAAGAGTCACGACCTTTCACCAAGAGTCACAAATTTTCACTTAGGTTACAAATTTTCATCAAAGGTCACGACCTATCACCAAAGGTCACAACCTATCATAAAGAGTTAAGACCTTCCACCAAAGGTCAAAGGTCACAACCTATCATAAAGAGTCATGATCTTTCATCAAATATCATGACTTTTCACCAAGGGTTATCACGCAAAAGTCAATTTCTCACCAAGGGTTAGAACATTTTCGTCAATCATGACTTTTTATCAATGATTACAACATTTTACTAAGTTATGATTTTTTGCCAGGTTCATGTTCTTTCACTAATGATCACGACACCACCAAGAGTCATGACTATTTAATACATGCATGTTATATGTATAATATGCACAAATTAAAATATATAATATTTAATTTTATATTCTAATCAATTTTCATGAAATTTAATCCATGCATATAACTACATACATATATATATATATATATATATATATATATATATATATATATATATATGCATTCACGCCTTTAAAATGATATTAAATTCAAGATATTTCATGAATATTTCTAATCATGCTTCACAAATAAAATAAAATTTCTTACTAGTTGTGCAGCTAACAACAAGTTTACTTAGCAAAAATAGTGTCTTAAGATTGTTAGAAAAATTTTCTTAAACTTGTTGAATGTTGATTTTTACGATCTTTAAGTCAAGTCTTCATAATCTTTTAAGTCAAGTTTTCATAATCTTCAAGTCAAGTCTCCATAATTTTCAATTATGATAATGTAAAATTATTATAAATAATACAATATTTAAACTTGGCTTCAAGGCACAACTTTAAGTCGCTGTCCTTAAGACGCTATTTGACGTCACCAATTTGGTAATGTATTAGGGTTTAGCAAATACACCTCTAGGATACAATGAAGCATCTTGTTGTCTGTGGTGTGCATTCACAAAGACAATCCAAGAACACCTTTGACTTTGAAGAGCACTAAAAGATAACGTTTTAATCTGTAGTATTTAGAACACTATCTTTATTTGTAGATAAATTGTGGTGAAAAATATTAGAGAATATTTTCTATTAATCTTGAACTTCATTTTCTTATTCTCTCCATATTATTCAAATGACCTAAATGAATTATCTATTTATAGAATTTCATGCACTTCTCAATTGGGTTACAACTTTTTAATGAATTGTGACTTTTTCAAAAATCATATTTTTTAGAACATATGTAATTGTTCATAATAATTATAACTTATCAAGAAGTGACGTCATTTTACTTAAATCGTAACTTTTTAACATAGTATTTCACTTCCATTAATGTATTTTTTTGCCAAAAATTACTTTTCCAATCATTGCAACCTTTTAACTAAATGTTATGTCCTTTCATTTTAGAAAATGTTACAATAGAACCAACATTTAAAAAATTTGTTTAACTGCCTTTTTTTCTCTTTATATGTTTTCCATCTATGACAAGCCTCGACATTCCATTTCACTACATGAACTATGCATGTACTTTATATAGCTTCTGCTCGCTATGGGAACTAAGTTGGAGCACTTAATTATCCAATTGGCTCATGACGTTGCTGAGAAACATGTGGTGGTTAAAGGGTTTTTAGTAGTTCATCCTTCGCGTGACCACTTTGGTTCAACAGGCCCAAACTTGTAATCTTACTGATTCATATTATTCTGTTTCAAAACGCATTTGAAATGGCAATTTTCTTCTAGACATGGGTTAGTATATCAATTATTATAAAGGATTTCCTGCAATTACATTTCATTTAATTCGAAAAGGAGGCCTTACTTAGGCTGTTCGGGTTCATATATATACTTTCGACATTTAACAGGTTCAATATGGATTTGACTCCAAGTCCTCTAATTCATGCTTGTTGTACCCAAGATCAGATAATAATGCGGAAGCGATAAAATAATAATAATAACGAGCACCCACAAAAATATAAAGAAAATAATCAACACAAAGGACACAAAGATTTAAGTGGTTCAGTAGTCAATGTGACTACCTAATCCACTGCTGAGATCGGCATCGAAAAATTCCACTATACTTGTCAAAGATGAGTACAATAAGATTTGCCAACAGTTAATTGGCCAAATCACTCAAATACCCAAATACTCAATTACACCCAAATCAATCTCTCTCACAAAAGCAATAAATAAATAAATCTGTCTTACCAGTTTAGCAACAACAGATAAATTAAAACAGTAACTATAAATTTGTTACCAAATAGATGAAGAGAAATAATATTCTTGAATGAATCATTCAAGTGACCGAAAAGGAGAGGTATCGTTGATCTCCTCTTGTGCCGCCTCTATTATCTCTTGTGCCACCTCTATTCTTCTGCCGCTAATATGAAGATTGATTATTATCACTCGTTTCCAATAGCTGATGGAGTACATATATATATTAATAACCTAATGGGCCCTTCAAATTATAAGCCCATTTGTAGACTTAATAAAGGTAACGTGTTTTGGGACAACACGCAACAATCTCCACCTTGGACCAAAAATGCGTACCAAGTCTTCAAATGTCGAGCCTCCAATATCATCATCTCAAGGTATATGGAATAAAACAATTTGTTTTATTGTATTTTTCTAAGTTACATATGATACGTACAAAGCACAACTTAAATAGAGTTTTACAAGATCAGAAAAAGAAATAAAATCAAGAATAAAATCCTAACTGATATTTACAGATAATAACAAAATATATCCTATCTAAACTAATTTTTTGAATTTCAAATATTCCTAAAATCTCGAGGTTTCTACACTCCCTCTCAAGTTGGTTCATAGATGTTAATCATGTCCAACTTGCTTATAAAATCCTCGAAACTCTGATGTGAAAGTCCTTTGGTGAATATATCTGCAATCTGCTCTTGTGTAGGAACATAGGTCATATATATAATGGCATTCTCAACCTTCTCTTTTATAAAATGTCTGTCAACTTCGACATGCTTGGTTCGATCATGTTGAATTGGATTAAGAGAAATACTAATAGCAGCCTTGTTGTCACAATATACCTTAAGCGGGGTCTCAGTTTCTACCCGTAGTTCTTCTAAAAGTTTCTTTAACCACAACCCTTCACAAATACCTTGTGCAACTGCCCAGAATTCTGCCTCAGCACTACTTCTGGCTACTACATTTTGTTTTTTACTTCTCCATGTAACAAGGTTGCCCCAAATGAAGGTACAATACCCAGTAGTAGACTTTCTGTCGTCAATCGAACCTGCCTAATCAGCATCTGAAAAAACTTCTATTCTTCTATGTCTTGTTTTTTTAAAGAAGAGTCCTTTGCCAGGAGACCCTTTTAAATATCTAAGAATCCTGTATACTGCTTGTAAGTGGTTTTCTTTTGGAGCATGCATATATTGACTCACCACACTTACAGCAAACGCAATATCATGCCTTGTATGAGATAAATAAATTAATCTGCCCACCAATCTTTGATACCTCTCCTTTTCTACTGGTTTCTCCTCAACTCTTGTTTTCTTTCCAGTTTCAATTGGAGTGTCACTCGGTTTGCACCCGAGCATACCAGTTTCTTTTAGAAGGTCTAGAACATACTTTCTTTGTGAAACGCTTATACCTTTTTTTGATCTGGCAATTTCCATCCCTAAAAAATAATGCACCTGCCCCAAATCTCTAACTTCAAACTCCGTAGCAATGACTTTTTTCAATCTTTCAATCTCAACCAAATTGTCTCCTGTCAAAATGATGTCATCCACATAAACAAATAAAATTGTTTTTAATCCTTCTTGGGAATGATTAAAGAATATTGTGTGATCTGACTGACCCTGCTAATAGCCTTGTCCTTTTATCACTCTCGCAAATCGATCAAACCATGCTCGGGGTGACTGTTTGAGTCCATAAAGTGATTTGTTCAGTTTGCATGCCATGTTCTGTTTTCCTCTTTCATAAAAACCTGGTGGTAATGTCATGAAAATCTCTTCGTCTAATACTCCATTGAGAAATGCATTTTTGATGTCCAGTTGTTGGAGAGGCCATTCAAGATTTACTGCTAATGACAACAATACTCGAATAGTATTTAATTTTGCAACTGGAGCAAATGTCTCGGTGTAGTCAACCCCATATGTCTGGGTAAATCCTTTTGCAACTAGGCGAGCCTTGTATCGTTCAATAGTCCCATCGGCTTTATACTTAACAGTAAAGACCCATTTGCACCCAATTGGCTTCTTGTCTCTTGGTAAATCCACCACATCCCAAGTTCCATTGTTTTCTAGAGCTCGTATTTCTTCCATTACAGCCTCTTTCCATTCAGGAATTTTCCAAGCCTCATCAATATCTTTTGGAACTATGACCCTGTCAAGGTTAGTAGTGAAAGCATGGAATTTGGGAGACAAAGTGTTATACGACACAAATTTAGATATAGGATGAGAAGTACAAGATCGACGTTGTTTTCTGAGTGCAATAGGTAAATCATCAGTAGAACTAGAGGTACCTGGATCAAAGGAGGGCTCAACAAACTCTGGACCATTCACCGGATCAGACTCTCGCAGTGTGTCGAGAGTAAATCTACCTTTGTATTTTGATTTTGGCTTTCTTGAGTATACCTGTATCTCCTTGCTAACCTGTAATTCATCTCCCCCTAGGTTTAAATGTTCATCTGTGATAGGTTCGTTAGAGCGAGGTGGTGTGATAGGTTCAGGCTTAGGATGGGAAATAATAGGCTGGTTGGAGATATCGTTTGGAAAAATAAGGTCAAAAGAACAAAACTTCTCTTCAAGATTGACATGTTGCTCCCCCTGAAAAGAAGGTTTAGAAGGATAAAATGGGGTGGATTCAAAAAAGGTGACATCGAGGCTTGTAAAAATAGTTTTGCTAGTGGGATCATAGCATTTGTAACCTTTTTGAGTAGGGGAATAGCCGATAAAGACACACTTACGAGCCCTTGGATCTAATTTACTACGATCATGGGGGTGGATATGGACAAAGGCTGTACATCCAAATATTTTAAGAGAAAGGTCAGACACAAGATGAGAAGTTGGAAAACAACCTTTCAGCTTTTGTATTGGTGTCTCAAAAGAGATAACCCGACTTGGCATTCGGTTAATAAGAAAAGCAGATGTAAGGACTGCATCTCCCCAAAACAGCTTAGGCATATTGGTAGTAAACATGAGTGCACGGGCAACTTCCAATAAGTGCCTATTTTTTCTTTCAGCAACTCCATTCTGTTGAGGAGTGTAGACACAAGAGGTTTGGTGAATAATACCATTGGTTTGAAGATAATTTCGGAAAGGTTGGTTAAGGTATTCAATACCATTATCAGTACGTAGAATTTGAATATGTGTCTGAAATTGTGTGCGAATCATAGAATGAAAATTAACAAATATGGATTGAACCTCAGTTTTATCTTTTAACAGATATACCCAGCATACACGAGTGTGGTCATCAATGAAAGTAATAAACCATTTTGTATGAGTGCAGTTTGGAGATCGGGATGGCCCCCATAAGTCACTGTGGATAAGGGAGAATGGTTTAGAAGGCGTGTATTTCGATTTTGAAAAAGAGGTACGATGATGTTTAGCAAGTTCACACACTTCACATTACAAAGGAAATAATTCTTTATTTGGAATAAGTGAAGGAAACAACTGTTTCAAATATTGAAAATTTGGGTGTCCCATTCTAAAGTGCCATAACAGATAATTATTATCCCTAGGGAGAAAAGTAGAATTACAAGTTGCAATTTGATAAGGAACACTCACATTGGCCGGCTCAAAGTAATAAAGGCCATCACTTTCTCTAGCACTGTCAATCGTCTTCCCCGATGATAGGTCCTGAAAGACACAAGAGGAAGAAGTAAAATTAGCAGAACAGTTTGTATGAGCTGTCAATTTACTGATAGATAATAAGTTACAAGATAATTTTGGGACATGCAAGACGGAATCAAGAGTGATAGAGTCAGATATCTTAATACTCCCTTTTCCAGCAATTGGAGAAAGGGTACCATCTGCAATTTTGACTTTTAAATTTCCAGCACAGGGTGTATATGACGAAAAAAGAAAATAATTGTCAGTCATGTGATCTGACGCACCAGAGTCAATAATCCAAGAAGTTTTGGATGTAGTAAGGAGAGCAGTTGAAAAAGTACCTTTATGAGCTAATGAGCCAAAAGAAACATAAGAGGACTGGTCGGTCACTTGAAGTTGCGAAAACATTCTTTTAGATAATTTTTTTTTTTTTTTTAGAATGGGCTTAGAAGTGGGCTTTTTTTTTTTTTTTCTGAGCTGTAGGGCTTGGGCTCATGGGAGTGGGCTAGGGTTTTACCAGATAAGGAGCAGGCACATATAGACAGGCAGGTGGAAATACAATGGAGGCAGCGGCAGATCAACAGGCGAGCTGGAGCAGGCGCAGGCGACGGGCGGAGGCGCTGGTAAGCTGGAGCAGGCGCAAGCGACGCGCGGATAGGCGGAGCCTGGGCTGAGCGGAGTGCGGCTGGGCTGATCACGCGTGAGGCGCTGGTGACTGGCGCTGGTGGCGCGCTGAGCAGAGGCGCCGATCTGGAAACCAACAGAGATAGGCGGCGCGCGGACAGCACGCGGAGAGACAGACGGCGCGCAGGGCAGAGTGCTGACGGAAGGCGAGGCGCGATGACTGGACAGCGCTGGTGAGTGCACGCGGTAGACTGAGAACTGCGATGGCCGTGGATCTGAGAGATGGTAATTTTTTTTTTTTGTCTGCTTTGATACCATATGGAATAAAACAATTTGTTTTATTGTATTTTTCTAAGTTACATATGATACGTACAAAGCACAACTTAAATAGAGTTTTACAAGATCAGAAAAAGAAATAAAATCAAGAATAAAATCCTAACTGATATTTACAGATAATAACAAAATATATCCTATCTAAACTAATTTTTTGAATTTCAAATATTCCTAAAATCTCGAGGTTTCTACAAGGTACCTCTCAATAGGCACCAAAATAGCATTCCATTTATGGGTAGGAATGCTCCACCCTCTTCAAGATTCTCAACAAGAACTAATATGGATCAAGTCCAAGCAATGCTCAAACTTATCCCTTGGCACTGACTTTGTCAAAATATCAGCTGCATTCTCTTTTGTATGAACTTTTGACAGCTTGATCAACCCTTGATTCATCCATTCTCTAATCTTGTGATACCTCACACTAATGTGTTTAGTCCTCGCATGGAAAACTTGATTCTTAGCTAAATGAATAGCACTCTGACTGTCACATAGAAGAGGTACACTCTCTTGTTTGAAACCAAGCTGTTCCAACAAACCCATAAGCCATATGCCTTCTTTTGCTGCCTCAGTCATAGCCATATATTCGGCCTCTGTTGTAGACAATGCTACTGTATCCTGCAAATTTGACTTCCAACTAATACAGCCACCACCAAAAGTAAAGACATAACCTGTCATCGACCTTCTGGTATCAAGATCACCAGCATAGTCAGAATCCACATAACCCATGGCAACATTAGAAGCACCATTTTTATCAAACATGATGCCACAATCACGTGTGCCTGCCAAATATCTGAAAATCCATTTAACAGCATTCCAATGCTCTTTACTTGGATTTGCCATGTATCTACTCACAACACTTACTGCTTGAGAAATATCAGGTCTAGTGCAAATCATCAAATACATTAGACATCCAACTGCACTGGCATAAGGCACCTGAGCCATGTACTCTACCTCATCTTCTGTACTAGGACATAAACTCGTGGACAATCTGAAATGTGCTGCAAGGGGTGTGCTCACAGGCTTAGCATTCATCATGCTAAACTTATGCAGGATCTTCTCCATGTAACCTTTTTGGGACAACCAAAGTTTTCCAGCTTTCCTGTCACGACTGATCTCAATTCCAAGGATCTTTCTGGCAACACCAAGATCCTTCATCTCAAATTCGCTTTTAAGCAAACTCTTTAAATCATTGATCTTTTCCTTACTTTGAGCGGCAATTAACATATCATCAACATATAAAGTAAGCAATACCAATGTTCTATCATCACAGATCTTAAAGTAAACACAACAATCATACTCACAACGACAATAACCATGAGAAACAATGAAGGAGTCAAACCGTTTATACCATTGGCGAGGTGATTGCTTCAGCCCATACAATGACTTCTTCAAACTGCAGACATAGTCTTCTTTACTGAATTCAATGAACCCCTCTGGCTGTTGCATGTAAATCTCCTCATCCAAATCTCCATGAAGAAACGCAGTTTTGACATCTAACTGCTCTAACTCCAGGTCATACAAATTGACCATAGCAAGAACAACTCTAATGGAAGTGTGCTTCACAACAGGTGAAAATATCTCATTATAATCAACTCCTTTCTGTGAGTATCCTTTTGCTACCAATCGACTCTTATACTGCTTCAGTTCTTTTATTCGATAAACCCATTTGCAACCAATAGCTTTCTTTCCCTTAGGCAGTGGAACCAACTCCCAAGTCTTGTTCTTGTGTAATGACTTCATTTCTTCATTCATTGAAGCCTTCCAATTCTCACTGTCTTTTCTGCTCATAGCATCTTGGAAAGAATTAGGGTCATCACTACCAGTGAACAAAGCAAATGAAATTGTGTCATCTTCAAACCCAAGTCTCTGTGGTGCCCTACGAATGCGTGGCTCTCTATGAGTAGCAATACTATACTGGTCTGATTGCTGCTCTTCATCCTAAGCCTGTGGTTGCTCTTGATCCTGGACCTGTGGTTGCTGCTAAACATCTCTAATGACCGGTTGATAAACCTTGTCCTGTGAGTTTTTAAATGTAAACTCCACCTCCTTTGGAGCTTTATCCTTCTCACCAGAACTTTCTAACATAGGCTCTACCGTCACACTTTTCAGCATAGACTTCTCGTCAAAAATCACATCTCTGCTAATAACCAACTTCTTAGCTTCTGGATCAAACAACCTGTAACCTTTGACACCTTTCTGGTAGCCAAGAAAAATGCACTTCTTGGATCTGGCATCTAACTTTGATCTCTCGTCACTCTGTATATGAACAAAAGCAGGACAACCAAAAACCTTTAGTATAGAATAATCAATAGGTTTAGAGTACCATACCTTTTCAGGGATTTTGAAATCGATGGAAGAATGAGGACTTCGATTAATAAGGAAAACAGCAGTGCTCACAGTCTCTGCCCAAAAATTATTTGGCAAACCTGCTTGCAATCTAATACACCTTGCTCTCTCTGCAATGGTTCTGTTCATCCTCTCAGCAACTCCATTTTGCTGAGGCGTCTTCCTCACTGTATAATATCGAATAATACCAGCTTGCTTGCAGAACTCTCTGAATGCCTTGTGCTTGTACTCGATACCGTTATCAGTTCTCAAAATCTTTATCTTTCTGCCGGACTGGTTCTCTACCTCTGCCTTCCATTCCTTAAAGATATCAAATACCTGAGTTTTACTTCTCATAAAGTAAACCCAAACCTTTCTGGAGTAATCATCGATGAAAGTAACATAATAATAAGCTCCACTTTGAGAAGCAACAGTCACGGGTCCCCAAACATCAGAGTGAACATAGTCCAAAATACCAGAACAAGAGTGAGTTGCTGCCTTAAAACTAACTCTTTTCTGCTTACCATAAATACAATGTTCACAGAAATCAAGCTTGCAGGTCTTCACACCTTTCAGCAAGTTCCTCTTATGGAGTTCCAACATATTCTTCTTACCCAAGTGTCCAAGCCTCATATGCCAAAGCATAGTATCATCAAAAGTAGGATCTTCAGAAATTAAAGTAGCTCCACCTACAACAGTATTTCCAATCATCTTGTAGAGATTGCCAAATTTCTTACCCTTAATTACTATTAAAGCTCCTTTAGACACCTTGAGCACTCCATCTTTTGCAGAATACGAATAGCCCATCTCATCTAACCCACCAAGAGAAACCAGATTCTTTTTCAGGTCAGGGATATGTCTTACACCTGTTAAGGTTCTCACAACACCATCAAACATCCTAACCTTTATGGTTCCTATTCCAACAACGTCACATTTTGCATTGTTGCCCATATACACACAATTACCACTCTTAGGAGTATAAGTATCAAACCAATTTCTATGTGGGCACATATGATAGGAACAACCGGAATCAAGAATCCAAGAATTGGCAAAGGAATCAATACCTGATGAGACAGATAACAAATCATCATCTTTGTCTTCACTTTTATCCTCTGCAACACTAGCTGAATTAGTGGGTTGTGTCTGGTTCTTTCTATCCTCCAGTTCCTTGGCTAAAATTCTGCAATATTTTCGAATGTGACCCTTTTTGTGACAATAATGGCACTCCATGTCTCTATTAAACTGTCTAGGTTTTGAGCTTGATCTTCCTCTACCTTTATCATAATTTCTGTCTTTAGACTTGCTTCTTCCACGCCTGTAGCTGTGATTGTTACTATCTTTCTTAGTAACGACGAGACCATCTGCTTGTGATTGCTCACCATCAACTTTCTTCTTCTTATGGTAAGACAACAAAGCTTCCTTCACACTCTTGACAACAATGGTCTTTTTTCCATATAATAAGGTGGTAATCAAATGATCATAAGATAATGGCAGAGAACACAATAACAACATACTTTTATCTTCATCATCAAATGTTACCCCTAACTGAGCAAGTTCAGAAATTAACCTATTGAAGGTATTCATGTGTGTCAACAAGTTTGTATTCTCAGACATACGAAGAGTGTATAACTCTTTCTTCAAAAATAATTTGTCATATTTTTGGCCATATAAAGCTGCTCTAAAGTTTTCCATAAATTATAAGCAGTTTTCTGATCAAAAATATTATGAACTACCTCATTTGAAAGTCCCTGACGAATTGCACTTGCTACCTTTTGATCAAGCTCATCCTATACTTCATCTTTCATATCAGCGGGCTTTTTATCTTTGCCTTGTAATGGCTTTGCAACTCCCTGTTGAATCAAAACATCTTTCATACGCATTTGCCATAGCGAGAAATCATTATCTCCATTAAATCTTTCAACCTTTGTGGATGACTCTGTGCTCGTCATCTTTAACCTTGTTCTGATACCACTTGTTGTACCCAAGATCAGATAATAATGCGGAAGCGATAAAATAATAATAATAACGAGCACCCACAAAAATATAAAGAAAATAATCAACACAAAGGACACAAAGATTTAAGTAGTTCAGTAGTCAATGTGACTACCTAATCCACTGCTGAGGCCGGCACCGAAAAATTCCACTATACTTGTCAAAGATGAGTACAATAAGATTTGCCAACAGTTAATTGGCCAAATCACTCAAATACCCAAATACTTAATTACACCCAAATCAATCTCTCTCACAAAAGCAATAAATAAATAAATCTGTCTTACCAGTTTAGCAACAACAGATAAATTAAAACAGTAACTATAAATTTGTTACCAAATAGATGGAGAGAAATAATATTTTTGAATGAATCATTCAAGGGACCGAAAAGGAGAGGTCTCGTTGATCTCCTCTTGTGCCGCCTCTATTATCTCTTGTGCCGCTAATATGAAGATTGATTATTATCACTCGTTTCCAATAACTGATGGAGTACATATATATATTAATAACCTAATGGGCCCTTCAAATTATAAGCCCATTTGTAGACTTAATAAAGGTAACTGTGTTTTGGGACAACACGCAACAATGCTTATACTCAAATATGAACATTCATTCAAACTAAAGCTCATTTGAACCCAAGTTCAATAATAATGTTTTGCTCCAACACTTATTCTTTAAGTAGCGTAGTGTTCTGGTGGTCCATCTACTGTCCCCCTTCGAATTTATTGAAGCTCCGACAAGATTTATTCTTTTGAAAACATGAAGAAATCATTCAAAACCATAAGAGTGGTCAAAAATGAAAGGACTGGGATCATCTCAAACAATAATCCCTAACTTTTTAAATTTTAATTTATTTACTTGGGAGTTTCTTGATTATGAAGAAGTTATGGACTAACATGTTAAGTGTATTTTTCCTGGATGCTAATATTTTGTGGTCAGAGCCTTTATTCAGTTCCTCTGTAGCTACATTACCTTACCACTCTATGCTATAGTAACCCAGGTTAGTCTGAGCACTATTGCTAAGAATTAATTACTTTTGGTGTTGTTTAATTATGATTAGTCAAGCATATTAAATGTTATAAAAACACTGATAAAGAGCTGCTAATCTTGTGAAAGTTTTTAATTACGGATCAAGTAAACCTAGAGGGGGGGTGAATAGGTTATTTTCAATTTTTAACAAATATCCAATGTGTAATCTAATCATAACGGCCAGACATGCAATCGCGTGTAAAGATAAATGCGGAATAAAAAAAAACACACGATATTTTTAGGTGAAAACAACCTAGGCCACAACAATGACCTAAGAGGAAAACCACCGGTCCACCGGACCACCTAACTATCCACTATGAAAATCAATGTTCAATTACAACCATAGAGTCCAGAACTACCCGTCGCAGATAGATCCCCCTTTCTGTAATTTACTTACGAGCCGTCACTCCTTTCACAGCCTCCAATAGTTAGATGTCTGGATCCAGACCAACGTTCCGATCTACTTGAGTCACACAAGATCAATCGAACCCGTCACCTTCGGTAATTTCGAGTCACACGAAATACCGAACCCCTCACCTGAAACGTTAGCACAATAACACAAGTGCAAAGTGTGTCCTAGAGCGGATTCAAACAATAAATATCCTAACTAGCAGATTTAACAACATGCGATGTAAAAACAGGATCAGCTAGCAAACTCTAGAACAATCATATAAAGCTCAATATCATGCAAATCAATTAGGCATATGAATAAAACATGAGAACGCCTAAGAATGATAGATGAAGAGAAGAAGTTAAAAGCACAAGTCAGATTTATATGAACTTATTTCGATGTAGTAAATTTTATGCACAAACTAGCTTCCCTTAAATAGAGTCCAATTTTACTTCAAATAGGATTTGCAATAGACTATAACTCTACTCATATCAGGATTTAGTTCTCAAAAGAATTCTACTCATACAATGATTCTATTCATATCAGGATTTATTTCTCACAAGAATTCTACTCATACAAGGATTCCACAATTCTACTCAATTCAGGATTTTGCTTTCACAAGAATTCTACTCATACAAGGATTCCACTTTTAAAACAATTCTACGCAAATAAGGACTCTATTTTCACAACACTTTTATTCACACAAGGATTCTACTTTCTTAACACTTCTACTCATACTAGAATTCTGCTTTCTCATTAAATGAGTCAAATTGGTAAAAGTAACACATGGGTCGAATTAAAAAAGAGTTCTAGTAGAAGTGAAAAACTGGCTCGATCGATCGATCCAATTCTCGATCGATCGACCAGATTGATCGATCGATCTAGCTCAACCCGAGAGCACCTAGATCGATGTCGTTCCACACTCGATCGATCGGTCACTCGATCGATCGAACTATACACTCGATCGATCGACCAACATGTGCACAATTTATTTTTCGTTACGATGCATACTAAGTGTAGTGCACAAATGTGTGAAGATGTATGCATGATAGAATATTTTACCTGTCATATGGGCGTTGCAAGCTTGGTGAATCCATCATCATGTATCGTCTGATTAATCGGTGAATTCCTATACTAGATTACAGTCAAACATTTTGTCCACGAAAATTGCCAATACAAAATAAACCTTACATCTTGTTTTGTTAATATATTGGAAGATGGGAAGTTCATTCAAGAAGGCAACGTTTGACGAACATATACAAGAACATCTTCTTAAGTGGGCTCAAAGAAATAAAGGACAGAGAGAGGTTTCGAATGGCTCAACTCAAGTGGGTTCCAAGGTGGCTCCTGTGAATGTGCGATTGGCGAAAGTTGAGGGAGAAGGATCTCGTACAAAAGAAGGCAGTGCAGGTGCAGGTGCAGCAGGTGAAGGTGAAGGTGAAAATCGAGCCAGCAACTCTCTCTCATGAACCAAAATCGTGAAAATCCAGACATTGCATTTCAAATACGTGCTTTTTTTTATTTATTATTTTTTATTAATTAATTTTGGAATAATAATTGCAAATTAAGATTATAGTTTGGTGTTACACTTTATTTTGGTTGTTTAGCACGTGAAACTTACATTGGTTAACTATATTAAATTAAAGTTATTATAATAGCAGAATAATATTAAAATAACATATTGTTAATTATAGTTATTTAAAAAACTAAACTACAATATAGAAATACTTTTAAAATTAATAATAAAAAGAACTTTTAGAAAAGCATTTTTTAAATTAAAATATTAAAAATAATAATAAATATCGAGAAATAATGTATAAAATAATTACTTAAGTTTTTTTTTTTTAAAGAATTTTTTGTAAATTTTTAAATATAACATAATTTTGTAGACAATTATGATATCATATTCCGTAATAATTATTATATTTAATATAATTTGAGTTATTTTTTATTAATAAGGAGTTATATTTATGAAAAAAAAATGATTTTAAGATAATGTATATTATTTAAACATAATTATTTCCGAGGACAAAAAAATACTAGATTGAAAGAGATTTATGGGATTACCTCGTAGCAAGAGAAGAATAAATGAAGAACAAATTCCCTTTTATAAGAGAAAAATAGAATGTTATTATTTCATTAAAAAAATGATATTCAAACAAGGTAAGATGAAAAAAGAAGTAATCGAATAATAAATAACAATATCCTCCATCGAGCACTATCCTAATACAAATAAATAAATAAACAAATAATTATAATTATACTTTTAGATAAATACAACTTTTTTTTTTTGTATCTATAAATGTATTTATTTCATTCAACCAACAATTTTATTTTCCCTTTATATGTTTTAATATTTATTTTAAGGAAAATATTATTAACAATTTGTTATACATGTAAAATTTATCTTATAATAACAATAATATAAAGGAATTAAGTTATAGCATATTCTCCTAAAAGTTTTGCCCACGTTTCACAAATTGTTTGTTGCATGAGCTAACGATCTTCACTCTTGATCTAGGGAAGATTGAAAACAGAAAAAGTAAGCATGAAATAATCAATAAAGAATAATTACAAGAAAAATAATAAGAGTTTTTTTTTTTTTTGTAATGTACAACTATAAATTGAGTATTTGAATTAATATATTAATATAATAAATAAATTGGAGTAAAATAGTGATCTATATAAACTCCAATTTATAATTTATACATATTCTAAATTCTAATATGATAAACATCAAAATACCAACTCAACATACTTTTTTAATAAATATCATTCAATACGTCTAAAACAACAACAAAAATTATATGGTTTTCTTTTCAAAAGTTAATTTCTATTTTCTTTCACAAATCATAGAAACTTTCTTACTTATAAATTTAAATAAAAAAAAAAAACTACAAAATATTTTTTTTTTTGTGTGATAAACTTTGAATAAAACTTGTCATTAAATATATGTTGAAATTATTTGAAATGTTTGGATATATAAAAATTAAAAATGGATAGACCTAAAGTCTGAAAGGTGGGAACAATTGATCCTAAGTACTTGAATCAAAATAAAATTGTGGTCTTCTATTAAATTTAAAGATAAAGCTAAGTTTTGGCTCATGACATTGACACAAGGCTTCTTGACTACTTGAGAAGTAGTTTACAATAAATTCATGAGAAAATTTTATCCTTATCAAAAAACTGCTGACTTAAGGACCAAGATTATTACTTTTTCACAAATGAATGGAGAGCCTTTTCATGTAACTTGAGATAAGTTCAAGCTCCTCTTAATACAGTGTTCACATCATCACTTCCCACTATAATTGCAAAACTAATTTTTCTATGATGGATTGAAACAACAGTGTCAATATACAGTTGACAATGCTATTGATGGAGCTATGGAGGAGAAAACAATAGAGGAGACATATGAGCTATATGAGGTGTTGGGATTTAATTCCTAACAAAAGAGTGTTAGAGGAAGGAGAGTTTGAGTCAATGAACTAGGCTCCAATAATGAAATGGTCATGCAACTTGCAGAGTTGACCAAATAAGTGCAACTCCTCACTACCAAAAATATGCATCAAATTTCAACTCAAGAGATATGTGGATTATATAGTACATATGGGTATGGTACTAATGTTTGTTCCTTTTCAAGTGATTCTTATGCAAGTACTAGTGAGGAAATTAACTTTCTGCAAGGGTACCAACTTAGACTTAGGAATGATCCTTATTATAATACCTACAACCTTTGATGGAGAAAACACCCAAATTTTTCTTGGAAGCCAAACAACAGGCAACCATTTTTCCACAACCAAATGCAAGAAGATGTAAACCTAATATGCAAGATGAACAATTTTTTGACACCTCTAAATTGTTTTCTAAAATTAACATTAATCCTACTCTCTTAGATGTTGTCAAGAATATTTCAACTTATACAAAATTCTTCAAGGACCTCATCATCAAAAAGAGAAGATATAATCAGAACTTAATGGTGTCAGAATTTGCTGGTTCAGTGCTCCAACTGACCTACTTTCCAAGTTGAAAGATATAGAAAGCTTCAACATTGATATCACTTTGGGAGACAAGAAAGTGGTCAAGGCTATGCTAGACTTTAGAGCAAGTATAAACCTCATGCCATATTAAGTGCACTTGCAACTAGGTTTGGGGGGAGCTTAAACCAACAACTATATCCTTTCAGTTTGCCAATGGTTCTATTAAATATCTAAAAGGGATAGTTGAGGTGCAAGTAGAAAAAATAATTGTTCCTATAGACTTTGTGGTGCCTAAAATTGAAGATACCTTACCTAATGGCAAAGAGCATACACTTCTTCTTAGTAGGCCATTATGGCCACAACCAAGACACCTATTGATGTCCATAAGGAAAGGTTAATAATGACAGTTTTAGGAGAAACAATGAAGTTTAAAGTGTTTAAACTCGTACCTGCTCCTCTTAATATAAATAAGTATTAATTCTATTGACTCACATTTTTGTGATACTAATGTGCAGGAAAGACATGTATTAAAATTGATGTGTCATTCATAAATAAAAGGGAGAAGGAGACACTTAGACACCCAATTTAGGATAATACCTACAAAGAATGCATTAAGCATTCCCATAACAAAAATTGAATTTGTGAATTCTTTTATTCTAAGAAGAAACTTTATTTGTGTAATACTCATTTTAAGTCTCTTTCAAGTAATAGAAAGCCTTGCTTTGAGGAAGGCCAAGACAAAGGAAGGAACAAATACTTCAAACATACATTGAAACCTCCTTAACAAGAACCAACTCCATCTTACTAAGACATTAAAAAAGCGCTTGGTGGGAGGCAACTCACTATATTCGGTAGTATCTCTTTCTCTCTTTTTTTGTTGCATTTATTGTTTCTTTTCTATGTACTCGCTTTGAATGCTTTCCTAACATATACTTAATTTGAAACATTGAGAATAATATTTAGAGGTTTGGGGTGTGAATTGGTGTCAATAAAAAATTTTTAATACAAAATTATCATTCTTTTAGTTGATTTTTGGTTAGTAATTGAATCTTCATGCATTTTTTTTTATTTCTTAAACATGTTTAAGGTTTCTTTTAAAAGTGAATCTAAATATTGAAATTAGGATGAATCTAAATTTTGTGTCTAGGAATCAAATAGTAGAGACTACTTGTGACGTATTTAAGTCTATTAACATTTCTTTCTAAAAGATAAATTTTTTTCCTATTCTTTTAAACACGTTCCTTATGATTCTAAAGTGTTAGATGATCTCTATAGGTTTTGCATTATATGATAGGATTTTTAATTATCAAAGGAAGTTCATGTTGTTTGTTTTCATAACCTTAATTGAATGACTTGAGTAGCAATTGAAAATGAGAACTTAATTATCTTCACTTCATGCTTTACTTCTAGTGCTTAATGTTATATATGAGGATGCCTTAAAAAAAGGAAGTTATAATAGCCACTTAATAAAAGAATACTACATTAACGTGTGGGTGTAAAAAAAAAAAAATTAAAAATAACTGGATATGTGTACAATTAAAAATGTATGCATATAATCATACAATTAAAAAAAAGAAGACCCTGAAATCTTAAAAGTAGTAATGTGGCTATTGAAATCTAGAAGAAATAACTCCTCAAAGTCAAAAGCATTTTCATTCATCTATAGGCACATACTTGATATTATTTGCTTAATTAAGTTTGATTTAAGTACGAAATGAGCAATATGGATCTTTCATAATCCTAGCATTTGATTCCTTCCATTGAGATCGATTCTGTTACACTTGAGCTTTTATTCTTTTTTTGCATTACAAACCTATTTTCTTTCTTATTTACATATCTTATAATCGTATATACTTTGTTGAGTGCTTGAACCTTTAAGGTCAGTGACTACGCTAAACTGCAAGTATATAAGACATGTACAAGTGAAAAGTATTTAAAGAATGAGTGTTGAACCTACATGAAAAAGTATAATTAATAACAAAGTACCAATTCAAATATTAACACTACTATTTAGATAACAAGAGATAAAAGCTAAGATTAAATAACTAAACTAAACTTTAATAACTCAAAACGCAGCCAAGAACTATATATGGGAGATATAATTTAGGCAGTCGTTAATGTCCCAATTTCCTAAGCATGTAAATCCCTAAATCTCCCTCGAAATAATTAGCAACAAATTATATGATCAATTGACTCTAAACTATGCATTCATTCCTCTCTCAAGTAAACTACACATAATATAATAACCTAACCTTATCATACTCTCATGCTAATTAGATTAAATCACTACTCATGAAGCATGTCAATTATAGATCACATACATACGAATAGTACCTCTCATCCTAGAAACTATGTATGCTATTTGATCAAGACAAACATATAAATACTTCTCTCAAATCTACCTATATGCCTCCATAGATTAATTGATAATCAAACAATTCATTAACAATTCATTCAGATTAAGTAATATAATTATAAATTGCAATTACAAGAGGGGAGATAATTTAATTCATCACATGTTAGAAAATTGGGTTTAAACGACCCATAAATTAATAAAACTTAGCTATTCATGATGTTTTTAAAATTCAAAATTATAATTAAAGAAATCATTACAAATATAGAAGATAAAAAAAGAAATAAAAACTCAATATCTTGAAGATTGTCACTCTACTCTCTAATCTTTTAATCCTTGCTTTAATGCTCCAATGATTCTTCAGATTTTTCTCTCAAAAGTCTATGTTGGAATTTGATTTTTAAAGGTTGATTACAGTTCTAATATAATTCTACGAAAAATACTCATAATGTATCTCTAAAATTCTATATCTAGGTTTAGGACTCTAACAATGTATTTATAAGTACACACGAAACCTAGGCACAATAAGATTTGGTTCTAATTGGGATGCTAAAAATATGCTTCAGGAATTGCACAGACTCTGCGCGAGCCACGACTTAAACAATCCATCGCTGCGGTGCAAGTTGAATTTTGGCAATAAAATTGTAACTTGAGAGGTAACCATCACAGCTCAACATATGTTATGCCACAGTGCACATTGATATTCATAGTTG
Organism: Elaeagnus macrophylla; assembly: GCA_029378325.1. Classification (NCBI taxonomy): domain Eukaryota; kingdom Viridiplantae; phylum Streptophyta; class Magnoliopsida; order Rosales; family Elaeagnaceae; genus Elaeagnus; species Elaeagnus macrophylla. The sequence goes on from CM055642.1 coordinate 30,326,486, forward strand.
CCTAGTTTTGATCCAAGAGGGTCAGGCTGCGGTGTTAATTGTTTTAGGCTGAGGTGCGTATCTTTGTGTGCCAATTTGCTTGCTATTTGGACCTTTGCCGTGTCATTTGCCACACATGTGTGTTGTTTTCACTCAAAATACCTGAACATATCAAAGTATATCCCGTGACTCAGCAAACAATAATTGTGTAAAAAATCTAATGAAAATGAACATAATTAGGTCCTAAATCCTCATTTAAGTCCCAAATAATCATATAATAATCTCGTATTTCAAACATGCATCAGTGAGTGTGATATTAAGAGTGTATCCTATGAGGTTTAGAGTTGAAGTGAATGTTATGAGCTAATTTAATGTTCATAAATAGTTTGAAAAATTTGAGAATTTAGTTTTAGAAATGACACTTTAACTTTATTTTAAAAAACTTAATCAAAGATTTAATTTGATGACCTAGTCATAGCATTAGGTTGATTTGCTTATTTTTCATTGTGCATAATTTGATTGCTAGTTAATATACCCGATTTATAGGATGTTAGTTAGTTAATTATCGAGGAAAATTACCCGATCTTTAGGAGTTTTGTAAATAAAAAGAAAGCCGATAATATTGATTTATAAGATTGTTCATCTTAATTCATTATAATATTATGATGCAAGTATGATCAACCCAACAAAATGTCTATATATTCTCCATTGTTTATTTACAATCTTTTTCCATCATCATTATTGATCTAGTATTTTTATTTTATTTACATTTTTTCCTATTTTTAGGATTTATAAGTTGAAAATGTTAATTAGAATCACTATAAATCCTTGAGAGATTGATTTTGGAAGTTTACTTATTGCTTGCTATAAGTGATTCGTATACTTATGAGTACTAAAATTTGCATATTAGCAACATGGCCAAAGACTTGCTTGCCACATATACAAAAGCCACACAATTAGTCAACACCTACCTAAAAGTGGAAGAAATCGCCAACTTCAGACAAGATGATCGGCCCAGAGAAAAAAGGGTTGAACAGAAATAGAGAGATAGGGATAGGCCCAAACTCCAAGAGAACAAAAGGTCCATGACGAACCCAAGTGACAATCACTAGAACAGAGATCTTTATTACCCAAAAACAGTCTTTCGCAACTACAGTCCATTGATAGCCTCACGTGGGAACATACTGATGCAAGTCAAAAGCCATAACATTTTTCAGTGGCCTAGGAAAATTAGGTATCCTTGAAAGGACAGATCCAAATATTGCAGGTTCCACCAAAAAGCTAGCCATTTCATGAACGATTGCTTCCACCTCAAGGAAAAGATCATTAGGAAAGGATACCTGAGAGAGTTTGTGCAAGATGATAGATGACACGTAAATTCTCAAATGCACGAGTCAGTATACAAGTAATAACTATTTTTAAGAACAAGGGTTATCGTACCTACGAGGATTGTATTAATAGATATTTGAGTACCAAACTACAGTTACGCTAAACTATTTAGACTAACGAAAATAGATAGAAAAAATAATAAAAATAACAAAATAAAAAAATCTAATATTTACATTATTGGATCCAACACAACCACACTAACTAATTAAACACCAAAGAGTCATAGGAATCCACAATTCCAAGAAATTATCAAACAAATTATATGATCAATTGACTCTAACCTATGCATGCATTTATCTTTCAAGTAAATTGCACACAATATAATAATCTAACCTAATCAAACTATCATGCCAATTAGATTAAACTATCACTCATTAAGAACGTCAATTATCAACCACATACACAAAAATCGTACCTCTCAGCTTGCAATTCAATCAAGACAAGCATATAGATACTTCTCTCAATTATGTAGATTAGTGTTAGAATGTGTGAATCTATTTGCTTGGCTGCTAGAAGTTGAATTTATAGGCCAAGAGTTATAGTTCACAAGCAATTTTAGTCCAAGGAGTCATGGTGCAAATAGGAATCTTGAACTTATCACGCATAAATTGAAATTTTGACACTTATCAAGCCGCAGCCCAAAATATTGAGCGTTGCAACTTGGCTTCCTCGAACAATTTAGAAAATAATGCATGCCACAGCACAGGTGAATGCACGCCGTAGCCTATTGCTCTTAGGTTGGACTCTAAAAAGGTGCATCGTGGCACAAAATTATTCCCTTTGCAGCTCAAGGTTGACTGCACTAATTGTGTTCCTTTTTGACTTTTTTCACTCTGTTTTTCATCTTCCACCTATATTGACACAATTGAACAAATATTAAGTCATTTTGACTATTTTAAGTGCAAAATAGTGCAAATAGTAAGCTTAAAAATGACTAAATAACTCTATTTTGGTAGAGTTATCAATAGGCAACCATGCCGAGCCACTTCATCTAGAGAATAGGAATGGGCCCTAGAATTGGGGGTCCGAGAAGTCTTGGTAATTTTAGTAGGACCCACCAGAAAGGCATATGCTTGCTAGGCAAGCTCCAATTGGGAAATATTGAGCATCACTGGTCCCAGCAAAGATCCAAAGCTAGCAAGATCAAAGATAACTTTTTTTTTTAAAAAGAGGCTAGCATACTACTCCACCCACATGTCGACGCTCTAGTAGTCACTCTCTTAGTCTCCCATATAAAGTTGCACAGAATCATGATTGACACAGGAAGCTATATCGAGGTTGTGTTCACTCAAGCTTGGAAAGAGATGCAGCTCTCCTACCCAACTCAAGCCTGTAGCCATTCCCCTGGTAGGCTTCTTCAAACTCTCTAATTCCAAAAGAGTGTGTCACATTACCAGTCACAATTGGACAAGGCACTAACTTCTACACAATCATGGTTGACTTCTTGGTGGTAGACTGCCCTTCACTCTATAATGAGATCCTTGGGAGACCCTTCCTACATGCAGCCCCCGCTATAGCCTCAACCTAACACCTCATCCTAAAGTTTCCAACGGAGTCATGTACTAGAGAGATCCTAGAAAAGTAGAAGATGGAAAGAGAGTGTTAGGCCCTGGGAGTCCACATGGGAAGAAAATAGACCTAAGACAGTAGAAGAATAGAAAGTGCTCCCACCTCAGACTTGGATTTTAATATTCTAAGTTGTTAATAGAATAAGAACCGTAGCTTACCAAACTGAGTTTTTATGTCGTGTAATTTTGAATTTCTTCTTAGAGAAATAAAGAAAGCACTTGAGATATGACAGCCTCCAAAGATATTGTTCTCCACTTGAATTCCTTACTAATATTCGGAACTCAAATTGCAATGCCAAAGGCTACCCTAGAGTTGGAAGAATTCGCTAGGCATGACACCCCATGACAATTGATCTATGACCCTGCTTCGTGGATGGTAGAGAGTAGTGGATCTACGAATTTTGCTTCCTCTCACAAGCGGAAAGAGGGACAACCAAGCTAGTGAGCCACGAGCAGGCATCATCCTTGTGATATGATCTACTCCAGATGGCTTAAAACGAGCACGATTTTAACTTATCAACAGACTGCACTCCTTCTTATGCGAGATGGAAGGGGAAACCATGCCAGTGCGCCACGAGTGGGCAGTATCCTAATGATAGGATTTGATTCAAATGTTTGCCAACAAGCACGACTTAATTGATCTACGAAATGAGCTCCCTCCCAAGCTCGGAAGGAGGTGCCGCCAAGCTAATGCCTTACGAGCGGCTAGCATCCTTGTGATAGGATATGCTTCAAATGGCTTTTAAATAGCACAGCTTTAATTTATCTATAGACTATGCTTCTTCCTACACAAGGGGAGGAACAACCAAGCTAGCACACCACGAATGGGCTACAACCTAACAATAGGCTTTGCACCCTACAGATGGAATTTATGACATGCAACTTTAACTAATCATAGAGGGAGAGGCAGCTTAGCTAGCGCATCATAGATAGGTTGCAACTTGATGACGGGTTCTACACCTCGTTATGGCATTCACTAAGTGTAGGTTCACTACTCTAGTCTGAATCACTCCCTACTTGGGGAGATGAAAACATCCAAGTGGTAAAGTTTGATCAGTGGTCCCAACAAAAATGTATATGATGAGTACTTGAAAAGCACTAATATTTCATGATTTACTGCACTTAATTGCAACAAATATATTTAATTATAAAGCTTTTATTTAATTATTTAAATAAATCTATTATTTCATAATCACGGGTATATTTTGGTGTATTTTATGTATTTTTACCTTTAAAATAGTTAAATACTACAAACACACAAAGACAAAATAATTGAGCACTCAAATATCAACTTAGGAGCAACAAGAATCAAGGCAAGTAAGACTTACATTAGAAACCAACGTATATAAGGAGTATATACAAAGAAACAATAAACAACTCGTGCTGCAGCAGAGGAAATGTGATCTACAGCGTACAACCCTCGAGTTTTTGTATGGAACTGAGAATTCAACCTTGCGCCACGATGCGCCTACAATTTTTGGATCCAAAATTTTATGTAACCCTTACACTTATAAATATTTCATTAGGTATCCAACTTACACATAATTGAATATACGATTTATTATGAAACTTATTAGGATTTTTGAAATTTTGCTACATTCTAAGAGACAAGAGAACCAATTCTACTTTTATTGTATTTAGATTTAGGTTTCTTATTGTTATTATAATCTTTCTTTTTCTTCTTTCCTCTTAGAATGTATGTTGAATTATATTTGTTTATGAATATTGATTCAAACATGTTTGGCTAATTTTAGTATGAGTGTTTAATTTGTGTTGCCATATTTGCTAGATTTATTATGGTGAATAATTTTATTGCATAAAATATAAAATAAACAAAATTACCTTTTCATTAAGAATTTGTTTAAATATTTATTTGTGAACTTTCATGAGCTAATTTGAGATTTGTAAATAAATTAAAGAACTGAGAATTTAGTTTTAGAAATATCATATTGACTAAATTTTGAAAAATTTAATCAAAGATTCAATTTGATGACCTACTCATGAAATTTGAATGTTTGACAATTTTTTTAGCATAATTTGATTGTTAGTTAATATACCCGATCTATAGAATATTAGTTAGTTAATTGCCAAAGAAAATTACTCAATTCATAAGAATTATCGTAAATAAAATAAAAGCTAGTGATCTTTATTTATAAGTTTGTTCATGTTAATTTACTATATTATTTCGATACAAGCATGGTCAACTAAACTAAATATCCATACATCCTCCATTGATTTTTATCAACCTTTTTGAGCTAGTATAAAGTCAAAATATTATTTTCTTTGTTTGTTTGCCAAAATCATTGTTTGTTCATGTTCTTGCTCTCTATGATGATTTACTACTTTTCTATTAGTTTTTAGGACTTTTAATAAGTTAGAACGATTATTTTAAAGTACTGTAATTCCTTGAAAGATCGATCTCGATGTTCACTTATCGTTTTCTACAAGTGATTCGTACACTTGCGAGTGCTAAAATTTATACATCAATATACGCTTCTATAGGAAGGACAATCACCACCTCCAAAACTAAGGAATTCTTCTAAGTCGAAAACTCTATGCTTGGACTCCTTGATCAAGTTACAAGCACCCTAAGCAAGGGGTTGGTAATATGGGGACCCAAATGGGTCACCCAAACTAAGAAAAAATTTTGTTGGAAACCTATAGCATATCATGTACTTGCACTACCACACAAATACATGCACTTCTTTAAACCAGATTTGATTAAATTTGGGGATAGCTGGCCAAAAATTGGCCACCCAAAAATTGGCCGATCAGAGGCTAGGTGACCAAAAATTGGCTACTCGAAAGCCACCAACTAGGAGTGGGTCGCATAGAGGATAGTCGGATGGAGGTTGGTAGACTAGGGGCTATCCACTCGAAAGCTAGCCGATCAAGATTGGGTTGCACAAGGACAGGACTCAAAAGTTTGCCGACCAGGATTAGGTTGCACAAGGGTTGGTCAATCAAAGGCCAGTTGACTAGGAGTTGGATGAATGGGAATATGATCTGTAAAAAGCCATCTGGATGGGACTATTGGACAAAGGTGGCCGAATAGCATGTGTCATACAAGCTACCATTTGAGCTAGACCTCATCAGGAAGGCACAATAGTCAAACAAGCCACCTGCACCACATCCAGGACCATCATTTCAGGATTCCAATGCTCTCTTGCCTCCTAAAACAAGGAAATTTCGTGCAACACACACTCCCTCCCATGGAAAAACTTAGGGCACAAGACGAAGGCAAAGCTTAACGCTCACTCCACACATAAATGAACAGCGTATGCTATGTAAAATAAAAAGATAAAGTATATTTGCAGCATAGCATGCACTTGCACTACCACATAAATACATGCACTTGTTCAGACCAAATTTAATTAAATTTGGGGCTAGTTGACCAAAAATTGGCCACCTAAAAGTTGGCTGACCAAAGGCTAGCCTACCAAGAATTGGCTTCCAGGAAGCTGCTGACTAGGAGTGGGTCACACAGAGGATGGCCAAATGGAAGTGGACTGAGGGCTATCCACTCGAAAGCTAGCTGATCAAGATTGGATTGCACAGGGGCTAGCCAGATAAAGGTTCGAAGACCAAGGGTTGGTCACCCGAAAGTTATCCGACTAGGACTGGGTTGCACAGGGGTTGGTCGATTGAAGGCAAGCTGACCGAGAGTTGGCCAAAAGGGAGTACGATCTATAGAAGCCATTTGGACCGAATTGTTGGACAAAGGTGGCCAAACAACACATGTCATACAAGTTTCCATCTGAGCTAGACCCTATAAAGCAGGCATAACAGTCAAACATGCCACCCTTGCCACATCTAGAACCATCAATTTGGGATGCTAATGCCCCATCGCCTCCTAGAACAAGGAAATTTTGTGCGACACACACTCCCTCCCATGGAAAAACTTAAGACACAAGAGAACATCAATGTGTAACACGTGCTCCATGCATAAATGCACAGCATACGCTATGCAGAAATAAAAAGATAAAGTATATGTGTTATACAGAAAGAAAAAGATAAAATGTACATGCCATGCAAAAGCGAAAACTAAAGGTACATTCACCATACAAAAGTGAAAAGCTGCAACACATGCTCCAAACTAATTTTGGTAGAGTTATCAATAGGCAACCATGCCGAGCCACTTCATCTAGAGAATAGGAATGGGCCCTAGAATTGGGGGTCCGAGAAGTCTTGGTAATTTTAGTAGGACCCACCAGAAAGGCATATGCTTGCTAGGCAAGCTCCAATTGGGAAATATTGAGCATCACTGGTCCCAGCAAAGATCCAAAGCTAGCAAGATCAAAGATAAATGTTTTTTGAAAAAGAGGCTAGCATACTACTCCACCCACATGTCGACGCTCTAGTAGTCACTCTCTTAGTCTCCCATATAAAGTTGCACAGAATCATGATTGACACAGGAAGCTATATCGAGGTTGTGTTCACTCAAGCTTGGAAAGAGATGCAGCTCTCCTACCCAACTCAAGCATGTAGCCATTCCCCTGGTAGGCTTCTTCAAACTCTCTAATTCCAAAAGAGTGTGTCACATTACCAGTCACAATTGGACAAGGCACTAACTTCTGCACAATCATGGTTGACTTCTTGGTGGTAGACTGCCCTTCACTCTATAATGAGATCCTTGGGAGACCCTTCCTATATGCAGCCCCCACTATAGCCTCAACCTAACACCTCATCCTAAAGTTTCCAACGGAGTCATGTACCAGAGAGATCCTAGAAAAGTAGAAGATGGAAAGAGAGTGTTAGGCCCTGGGAGTCCACATGGGAAGAAAATAGACCTAAGACAGTAGAAGAATAGAAAGTGCTCCCACCTCAGACTTGGATTTTAATATTCTAAGTTGTTAATAGAATAAAAACCGTAGCTTACCAAACTGAGTTTTTATGTCGTGTAATTTTGAATTTCTTCTTAGAGAAATAAAGAAAGCACTTGAGATATGACAGCCTCCAAAGATATTGTTCTCCACTTGAATTCCTTACTAATATTCGGAACTCAAAATGCAATGCCAAAGGCTACCCTAGAGTTGGAAGAATTCACTAGGCATGACACCCCATGACAATTGATCTATGACCTTGCTTTGTGGATGGTAGAGAGTAGTGGATCTACGAATTTTGCTCCCTCTCACAAGCGGAAGGAGGGACAACCAAGCTAGTGAGCCACGAGCAAGCATCATCCTTGTGATATGATCTACTCCAGATGGCTTAAAACGAGCACGACTTTAACTTATCAACAGACTGCGCTCCTTCTTATGCGAGATGGAAAGGGAAGCCATGCCAGTGCGCCACGAGTGGGCAGCATCCTAATGATAGGATTTGATTCAAATGTTTGCCAACAAGCACGACTTAATTGATCTACGAAATGAGCTCCCTCCCAAGCTCGGAAGGAGGTGCCGCCAAGCTAATGCCTTATGAGCGGCTAGCATCCTTGTGATAGGATATGCTTCAAATGGCTTTTAAATAGCACAACTTTAATTTATCTATAGACTATGCTTCTTCCTACACAAGGGGAGGAACAACCAAGCTAGCACACCACGAATGGGCTACAACCTAACAATAGGCTTTGCACCCTACAGATGGAATTTATGACATGCAACTTTAACTAATCATAGAGAGAGAGGCAGCTTAGCTAGCGCATCATAGATAGGTTGCAACTTGATGACGGGTTCTACACCTCGTTATGGCATTCACTAAGTGTAGCTTCACTACTCTAGTCTGAATCACTCCCTACTTGGGGAGATGAAAACATCCACGTGGTAAAGTTTGATCAGTGGTCCCAACAAAAATGTATATGATGAGTACTTGAAAAGTACTAATATTTCATGATTTACTGCACTTAATTGCAACAAATATATTTAATTATAAAGCTTTTATTTAATTATTTAAATAAATCTATTATTTCATAATTACGGGTATATTTTGGTGTATTTTATGTATTTTTACCTTTAAAATAGTTAAATACTACAAACACACAAAGACAAAATAATTGAGCACTCAAATATCAACTTAGGAGCAACAAGAATCAAGGCAAGTAAGACTTACATTAGAAACCAACGTATATAAGGAGTACATACAAAGAAACAATAAACAACTCGTGCTGCAGCAGAGGAAATGTGATCTACAGTGTACAACCCTCAAGTTTTTGTATGGAACTGAGAATTCAACCTTGCGCCACGATGCGCCTACAATTTTTGGATCCAAAATTTTATGTAACCCTTACACTTATAAATATTTCATTAGGTATCCAACTTACACATAATTGAATATACGATTTATTATGAAACTTATTAGGATTTTTGAAATTTTGCTACATTCTAAGACACAAGAGAACCAATTCTAGTTTTATTGTATTTAGATTTAGGTTTCTTATTGTTATTATAATCTTTCTTTTTCTTCTTTCCTCTTAGAATGTATGTTAAATTATATTTGTTTATGAATATTGATTCAAACATGTTTGGCTAATTTTAGTATGAGTGTTTAATTTGTGTTGCCATATTTGTTAGATTTATTATGGTGAATAATTTTATTGCATAAAATAAAATAAACAAAATTACCTTTTCATTAAGAATTTGTTTGAATATTTATTTGTGAACTTTCATGGGCTAATTTGAGGTTTGTAAATAAATTAAAGAACTGAGAATTTAGTTTTAAAAATATCATATTGACTAAATTTTGAAAAATTTAATCAAAGATTCAATTTGATGACCTACTCATGAAATTTGAATGTTTGACAATTTTTTTAGCATAATTGATTGTTAGTTAATATACCCGATCTATAGAATATTAGTTAGTTAATTGCCAAAGAAAATTACTCAATCCATAAGAATTATCGTAAATAAAATAAAAGCTAGTGATCTTTATTTATAAGTTTGTTCATATTAATTTACTATATTATTTCGATACAAGCATGGTCAACTAAACTAAATGTCCATACATCCTCCATTGATTTTTATCAACTTTTTTGAGCTAGTATAAAGTCAAAATATTATTTTCTTTGTTTGTTTGCCAAAATCATTGTTTGTTCATGTTTTTGCTCTCTATGATGATTTACTACTTTTCTTTTAGTTTTTAGGATTTTTAATAAGTTAGAACGATTATTTTAAAGTACTGCAATTCCTTGAGAGATCGATCTTGATGTTCACTTATCGTTTTCTACAAGTGATTCGTACACTTGCGAGTGCTAAAATTTACACATCAATATACGCTTCTATAGGAAGGACAATCACCACCTCCAAAACTAAGGAATTCTTCTAAGTCGAAAACTCTATGCTTGGACTCCTTGATCAAGTTACAAGCACCCTAAGCAAGGGGTTGGTAATACGGGGACCCAAATGGGTCACCCAAACTAAGAAAAAATTTTGTTGGAAACCTACAGCATATCATGTACTTGCACTACCACACAAATACATGCACTTCTTTAAACCAGATTTGATTAAATTTGGGGCTAGCTGGCCAAAAATTGGCCGATCAGAGGCTAGGCGACCAAAAATTGGCTACTCGAAAGCCACCAACTAGGAGTGGGTCGCATAGAGGATAGTCGGATGGAGGTTGGTAGACTAGGCGCTATCCACTCGAAAGCTAGCCGATCAAGATTGGGTTGCACAAGGACAGGACTCAAAAGTTTGCCGACCAGGATTGGGTTGCACAAGGGTTGGTCAATCAAAGGCGAGTTGACTAGGATTTGGATGAATGGGAATATGATCTGTAAAAAGCCATCTGGATGGGACTATTGGACAAAGGTGGCCGAATAGCATGTGTCATACAAGCTACCATTTGAGCTAGACCTCATCAGGAAGGCACAATAGTCAAACAAGCCACCTGCACCACATCCAGGACCATCATTTCAGGATTCCAATGCTCCCTCCCCTCCTAAAATAAGGAAATTTCGTGCAACACACACTCCCTCCCATGGAAATTGGACACGACACGGTCTATGTTCTTAAGCCACGTCATCCAATGACATATGCCATGCTAAATGATTCATTTGCTCAATTGATATGATCAAATAACATGTTGATCCGACCCCTTCATAATATAAATGCGCGTCTAGCCCAAATTAGAAGTTTTTTCCATCAAAGTTTACTGCAATTCCTCCAAATATTTTAGAGAATTTTCTTATTTTATTTTTAATAGTTTATGTTTATTTTAGATAACTATGTTATCCATAAAGCTACTATAATTTTGAAAACAAAAATAACAATAAAGTTTCAAGCTTTAAGAGAAGGAACTCAAACAATTTAGACTTGGACTATTTATTTTATGTTAATTTTGGCCTCTAATTGAAATTTCCTAAATGTTAGCCTAGAATTAAATTTGGACGAATTTTTAATTATGTTGGCTAAATTAAAGATAATTTTAGTTAGTACATGATTAAATGGATTAAAGTATAATACATAAAAGTTTGCACATTCATTCATCTTTTCTATAGCTTTATTATTATAGGAAATGGATCAAATCCTATTTTTGTAAACTAAATTATGGAAAACTTTGCTAGAAACATTGTTGCACTTATATTGCCTCTAAATGAGAGCAAATAAACGATACCTACTTGTGTTAGTTTAGATGTTAAAATTCTCATCTCACTAACATTTATTAATTAGCACAAAGAAATTATTATTTAATTTAAGTGAAAGTTGCCAAATCATCCAATTTTCTAGATTTAGGAAAATCATAATCAACTTATGAACAATTTTAATGTAACTATAATCCAAATATAATGGTTAGTCACAAAATTTTAGTTACTACTTAATTTTCAATTAAAGTCTTCACTTAATTTTGTTAATTGTTTGATCATTCATTTTTTATCACCTCATTGCTAACATTTTCTTATTTTGTATTTACACTTTTGAAAATATTTCAGAGTTTAAACCCTGCAACTCCCTAAGATCGCTCAAGTTACTTTACTTGACTATAAGTGATTCGTGCATTGAAGTACTATAATTTGCACATCAATATGTTTGTAAGTAATAAAGCCAAAATCCCGAGATTTTGCAGTTACCCCTTTCTTTGTTTGTTCATGGACTCTAAATGCATGAAAAATTCACACCCATATAAAACTAAGGCAACATATTCAAGATTTCAGGAGACGTAAAGAGGAGGAACAAATTTGAAAAACTAACTCTATCTAACAAAATGGTCATCTGAGTTTCATTTGATAACACAATAATATAAAAATTCGTAGGCATAAGTTGCATGACACACAAAATCCAATCACACAGCATAAATTTGGAGCACCCAATCACATACGCACTTGTGCCCTTAATACAAGCACCCACATTCTCACATGCAAAATGAAGGACTGAACAAGCTAAAGCTAAAAAATGTAGAACAACAATCCCGTGAAATAAAGATTTAAGAAATTTAGTTGTTTATATGTCCAGCCCGAACATAGTCATGGGAATTTGCCAACTACTAACTCTTTGATACATTATTTTCTTTTGTTCTCAAGAAAAAAGAGAAAAAAAAAAAATTGCAAGCCTGTGGGTTTTTTTTTCCTATACTCTTTATATTTTTCATTTTATATTCATCCTATTATATTTCCTGGATCAATTGTAAGGTTTATTTTGTATTGGCAATTTTCGTGGACAAAATGTTTGATTGTAATCTAGAATAGGAATTCAACAATTATTCAGACCACACGTGATGATGGAGTCACCAAGCTTGCAACGCCCATATGACAGGTATAATATTCCATCATGCATACATCTGCACACAATTGAGCACGACACTTAGTATGGATCGTAACGAAAAATGTATTGTGCACATGTTGGTCGATCGATCGAGAGTATTGTTCGATCGATCGAGTGATCGATCGATCGAGACTGAGACAACTTCGATCTAGGTGCTCTCTGTTTGGACTGGATCGATCGAGCAATTGGACCGATCGATCGAACCATGTTCGATCGATCGAGTATAGAACAACTTCGATCCAGGTTCTCTCTGTTTGAGTTAGATCGATCGAGTTTTGTGTATCGATCGATCGAGACCTTCTCGATCGATCGAGACGGCCTGTCGATCGATCGAGCCAGTATTATATTCCTACTCAAACTCTATTTCTTAATTCGACCCTTATGTTTCTTTTACCTAATTGACCACATTTAATGTTAAGAACAGTATTCTTATTTGAGGATAATTGTGGTAATTGGTAAATCCTGATAGGAAAAGAGTTATAGTGAATTGCAAATCCTATTTGAACTAGGATTGGACTCTATATAAGTGAAGGGATGTTTATGCATAATCAATGTACTTGAGCATTTAGAATTAGATAGCACTAATACTTTCTAGCATCTGAATTGTGCGTATTCTCTTCATCTATTGTTCTTAGGCTTTCTCATGTTATATTCATATGCCTAATTGATTTGCATGATATTGAGCTTAATTGAATGTTCTAGGGTTTGCTAGCTGATATTGTTTTTACATCGCATGTTAGTATATTTGCTAGTTAGGATTATTCATTGTTTGAATCCGCTCTAGGACACGCATTGCACTTGTGTTATTGTGCTAACGTTACAGGTGACGGCTTCAGTATTTCGTGTGACTCGAAATTACTGAAGGTGACGGGTTCAGTTGATCTTGTGTGACTCAAGTAGATCGGAACGTTGGTCTGGATCCAGACATCTAACTATTGGAGGCTGTGAAAGGAGCAAGCGGCTCGTAAGTAAATTACAGAAAGGGGGATCTATCTGCGACGGGTAGTTCTGGATCTCTATGGTTGTAATTGAACATTATTTTCATAGTGGATAGTTAGGTGGTCCGGTGGACCGGTGGTTTTCCTCTTAGGTCATTGTTGTGGCCTAGGTTGTTTCCACCAAAAAATGTGGTTTGATAGGTCCAATTGCTCTAGATGATGTAGTGACGCTCCTAAGGTTGACCACCCTGAGGAACTTGAGGGCACATATGCCCCTCTCCTTCAGATTGGAAGTGTGCTAAAAAGACATCATTATGACATTCCCTCTACACAACCTACCAAACAGAGACTTGTCGGATGGAGAGCTACCAAATAGAAGCTCATAGACGAAATACCACTAGACAAGGCACTGCCAGATAGTAGCTTATCGAGTAGTTCCCCCCATTGATGGCACCTCTCCGAATAGGGCCTCCCCAAACAGCCTACTATTGGATGAACTTTTCTCTTCTAACAGACCTCCCTTGCACTTTGCTAGTCAACCCATGGTTGGATGGTACCTCGCCAAATAGCCCTTGACCAAATGGCACCTTGCCAGATGGTCCTCCTTTGATTGGCACCTCACCAACTGTATGTCCTCCGAATAAACCTTGACCCTCAACTTGGTGACTAACATCCTTTGTCTGTCCCAATCTACCTCTGTGCATACCCACAATAGCCAAACCTGTTTGTGACTGTCCATCATACCAGTATTCAGCAAGTCATTTTCTATACTAGAAGGTGTAGGTGTCAATGTAGGTGGAGTGAGTGTTCTGATGGCAAAGAAAATGGAACGTCTACCCTACATCCTAAGCACTAGCAAAAAAAGTAAAAAAAAAAAAAAAAAACAAAAAACAAAAAAGAAAGAAAGAAAGAAGGAAGAAAATACTTTGAAAGGACTCTCCATTACCTTTTCTCCCTCTAGAAATTGAGCTCTCCACCTCTTATCTCTAGAATTGTGAGTTGTGTGGAGAGAATGGAAGAATGGAGACTTGTATTTATAGGACAGTTACTAACCTTCCTATAAGACTTATATGACTGTCAATGACCGTTTTATAAAGTCTCGTCTTAAAAGAATCGAAAAATAGAACGGCCATTGACCACCTTATAATTATAGGACGGTCAGTGAATTTATAGGACGGCTACTGACCGTCATATTTTTTTTAAATGTCCTAAAAAAACTTTATAGAACAATCAGTGAGGTTTTTTTTTTTATTTTTTTTCTTGATTTTTGATTGTCCAGAAATGTATATGCTTATTTGAATTTTTGTTATTGTAGGAGCGTCAACGAAACCTCAAGTTCTTTCCACGACATCCAAAATTGAACCCAACATTAACAAGAAACATAAATGGTAGGGTTTAAGAATATTAACACAGGTTATGATACCATGTAAAGTAGGAAATTGAAATGCTAAACAAAGAACTCAGATTTTTTCAAATAGGCCATACATTATGAAAGCTAAATTTAAAATTAAAAAAAGACATAAGACTATAAATTTCCAAATAACAAAAGAAGCTTGACACTCTCAAATTATAGGAACAAATTCATAAAACTAATGGCACATGCTTACATCAATGAATTTGCAAGGTGCTCTTAGTGCCTCATGAGTTGATTCCATATGTGATGAACACAATTTTGATCTATATTTTGTTATATTTTTATGCATTCATTTTATGTTTTATTTTATTATTTTACTCAAAATAAGGATATTTTGGTCATTTTTAGGTTTATAATTATTTTGGAAGAATTTACAATTTTTTGGAATTTTTTATGAATTTAATTAGACAGGTGGATTTATATAGAAGGATTTGTGGATGTACTTAGAAATACGGATTCGTACAGAAGGAACAGTAGATCTACTTAGAAAAGCCTAGTCAAAGTCAGCATGCATGTCATCATACACGTCATCATCCACGTAGTGCCATGTCATCAAATTTGGACTAATCAGAGGAAGCCACGTGGAAAACAGCACAGCATACACGCGTTGGGCGTGTGCCATACGTGGGCTAGACAAGCGCCGCAAATTCATCCAATCAGAAGACGCCACTGTCACACGCTTATGAGTTGTCTCCCACTTTCGGCGCCGCACCGTCCAGCGAATCATTACACGACACGTGTCATTCTTGTTTGCGCAGTCAGCGCCGTCCATCCACTCACATTATGCCACGTGTCTTTTTGTTCTTTTTCTTCCAGTTGACTGAGGAATCAAATGACGACATGTGGCACTCCTGCAGCCTCCTTCGCCTATATAAATTCGCGTCCTCAGCTCCGTTTAAGAAGTTTTTTCGATCCAATTTTTACGTATTTTTCGCTTCTTCGTTTTTTGAGAGAATTTTCTCTCTTTTATTTTTATTTTTAGATAACTTCTTATTTTTATAGTATAATTTTATGATATTTTAGAGAAAAAAATATTATACTATTCTATAATATTTCAAGCTTTTAGAGAAAGAACATCAACCAATTCAAGAGTTTGGATATTTATTTTATTATTAATATTTTTTGTCTCTAATTTTGTAATATTATTACTGTAAATTTTATGCCTTAGTAATTAAATTTGCGATAGTAAATTTAATTATGCTTGGCTAAATTTATATATGAAATTTTATTTATGTTATCATGATTATTTTGGATTCATAAGTTAATTATTATATAAAAGTTTGATATTATTTCATGTTCATTTTTCTTAATAGCTTTAATTATTAATAGGAGATGGATCAAATCACTATTTTTAGTTAAAATAAATATTTGTGAATTAGTTTGTTAGAAACATCATCTGCATCTAATTTTGCCCTCTTAAACATGAATCTAAATTAATTACATGATCATTGTGTTAGTTTAGATGGTTACATAATTTCTCCGCACTCATTCCAATCATTTAATTAATTGTCTCGATCAAAGAAATTAATTATTTAATTGTAAGTGAAAGTTGCCATGATCATTGGAATTTTCTAGCTTTAGTGGAATAATCAATAATATCAACTTATGAACAATTATTAAATTTAACTAATAATCCAAAATATGATTGGTTAGTTAGCTAAAATTTTCATTACTTATCTTATATTTTTAATTAAAGTTCTTCACTTATTTTTGAGTTTAGTTGTTTGATTAATTAATTATTTTATCACCATCTATTTGCCTTAAGCATTTTTGTTTATTTTGTATTTTATCACTTTTGAAAATATTTAAAGAATTTTAAAACCACTGCAACTCCGCGAGAGATCGACCTCGAAGGTTTACTTATCACTTGACTATAAGTGATTCGTGCACTTGCGAGTACTATAATTTGCACATCAATATGTTTGTAAGTAATAAAGCCAAAATCCCGAGATTTTGCAGTATAGCCCCTTTCTTTGTTTGTTCATGGACTCTAAATGCATGAAAAATTCACATCCATATAAAACTAAGGCAACATATTCAAGATTTCAGGAGATGTAAAGAGTAGGAACAAATTTGAAAAACTAACTCTATCTAACAAAATGGTCATCTGAGTTTCATTTGATAACACAATAATATAAAAATTCGTAGACATAAGTTGCATGACACACAAAATCCAATCACACAGCATAAATTTGGAGCACCCAATCACATACGCACTTGTGCCCTTAATACAAGCACCCACATTCTCACATGCAAAATGAAGGACTGAACAAGCTAAAGCTAAAAAATGTAGAACAACAATCCCGTGAAATAAAGATTTAAGAAATTTAGTTGTTTATATGTCCAGCCCGAACATAGTCATGGGAATTTGCCAACTACTAACTCTTTGATACATTATTTTCTTTTGTTCTCAAGAAAAAAGAGAAAAAAGAAAAATTGCAAGCCTGTGGGTTTTTTTTTCCTATACTCTTTATATTTTTCATTTTATATTCATCCTATTATATTTCCTGGATCAATAAACTCACTATCTGAATAACAACAAAGTAACCCCTGTTTCATTTAAATTTCCATCAAATAAGAAGCTTCAAATGGGCAAAGACTCGATTTTTATTAAGCCAAATTAACTAATGACTAAGAGTTATAACCTAGAAAGAAACAAAACCCAGAAGTCCAAACCCGTAAAAATTCAAAAAATAATTAAAAATTATAAAAAATGAAAATCATTTATAACAAAAAGAAAGGTATACAAAACTGAGGTAGAGACGTACAGTTTAACAATAAGATTGACAAGTAGGGGCTTAGCAAGAAGGTCAAGTATCGACCTCTAGTGTTCCTCAAAATTAAGTTCACCTTGTTAGACTCCTCCTCTTGCTTTCTCTATTTCATCTCCTTTATAGTTCGGGCTACAGTGTATATTGGGTCCAGATGGTAAAAACATAAATAAATAAATAAAAGGCAAAATCAACACATCAAGTAGGTTGAGATCTAAAAAACAGGAAAAGCAAAACAGCATACACATAAAAAAAAAATATAAGAATTGTAAACTCACTTATGACTTACAAGAGATATCAGAATATCTATGACGAAAGGAACAGATTTTGGCATAAATATCAAATTGGATTTGCGTTTTCTCAAAGATATCAAAAAAAAAAATTACATAAATACTGATACAAGTGAGCGACGAATTGAATGTGTTGAAAGTGGAGGGCGTGAAATACATACAGGATATATAGAAATGGAACCTAATATTCATGGATATTGAGACGGCGAAGTTGTTGCTGCTACCATTTACCGGTAACTGAAAGAGAGCGAGAGACAAGCTTGTTTAGTAGTCCTCCCACCATTTCCTTGGAAGCTTTGTAACATAACCCTAATAGAGAGATACAGAGAGAGATCCAAAGTGAAATACATTTTTTGTCTTTTCTTTTATTTCAATATTCACCCCCATATTTTTTGTTTCTTCTTTCAAATATTTCTAATCTTTTGACCTTTCTAATAAAATCCTGGTAAATGTAAAAGGTCTAAAAAATAAGATCAGCACCATTTTTTAAATGAAGTAAAAAAATTTCATACAAATTTTTATAGGATAACTATTAGCTGTCTTATATGTTGTTATATAAGACGGCTACTAGCTACTTGCCGTCCTATAAAAATTTGTGTGTAAATTTTTTTAGGACAGCTAGTAGCAGTCCTAAAAGAATTTTTTTAACTAATCGTCCTAAAAGAATTTTTTTTTAAGACGGCTAATAACCGTCTTATAAAATTCCGTCTAATATTTTTCGTAATACCTATATTTTTTATAAAATCGTCCCATGCTTAAGATCATCTTATTTATTTCTTACTATATATTAGAAGTCATCCTATATTTTTCCAAATTGTAGTAGTGATATAAGGATAGGAGGCAATCCCATCCACCCACTCAAAACCCTATCCAAGGGGTCGGATTTCATGAGGAATCTTTGGCTCCAAGTTTCCAATTTTGAAATTTGAATTTTTCCTCCAAAATTTCCATGTTTTTAGGGGCAACTTTGACTTTGATGTATCTCCCTCACCAAGACTCTGATTGAAATCCAAAAGTCGCCAACAACAACAAATTGCCGCTCACATTTTCACAGTCAGACGGGATCTTAGTTTTACTAACCGCATTAACAGAACAACAATCAAAAGTGGGCAATGAACCATCAATGTGATTGGAAGGACCAAGTGTTTAGATATTGACAAAATAACAGCTAGACCTCCTTTGCCACGTAACTAGGACCAAGAGGCCTGAGGGCTGATGTTGGACATAAAATAATACATGCCACCTGGTGCAATATTATTAGTCCTACTTAACAGGATAGTTGAGGCCCAGCCCAATGAGCACTGAGTCAACAGATAAGCTCAATTGTTAGATAAGTGACTCGTTATATAATTAAGCATCAAATATCTCCTAATTATCCGATAAGAGTTATTAGAGAGAGATGTGCTCTGATGTTAGGTTAAGTCTATCTCATCAGATAAGTAATCACAAACAGGTATATCTATATCCCTTATATATACACACCTTATACACATTCACACAATTTGATTCATAATACTACATAGCCTAACTCCTATAATCTCTCTATCTCCACTTCTTCTTCTTATTTTCACAAAGTTGAGGCTTAGGTGTCTTCCTTTATCGTCATTATCTGAACTGACTTAAGCATCAAAGGGTCAAATCACTACACTTTGTGGTAGTTCGAGGTCCTAACGTATTTTCTCTGTTCGTAGGTCCACATTAAAGAGAAGTGCACCTCCATGTTGATTTTGACAAAAAATAGCCTCAACACATTGTAACCTAAAAAATCCTATTAAGTTATTACACATATTCGTTTGAAAAAGGTGATAGGGTTGAGTTTGTGATAATTGATAAATTGATTATTAATGCTTTAAGTATTTTCATATTACATATATGTTAT
This sequence comes from Elaeagnus macrophylla, assembly GCA_029378325.1. Classification (NCBI taxonomy): domain Eukaryota; kingdom Viridiplantae; phylum Streptophyta; class Magnoliopsida; order Rosales; family Elaeagnaceae; genus Elaeagnus; species Elaeagnus macrophylla. Next base: position 30,346,409 of record CM055642.1, read on the forward strand.
AATCTTTATTGGATGTGTGTTAAAGTTCTAGATAGGTAAAGTCATTAGTTGATAAAATACAGGTAAATTTGTCCCAGAAAGAAAATATTTTGCATAATTTAACTTTTATTAATAGTATAAATATAAATAAATAAGTTTATATAAGTGAATTATCAAATAAATAAATATGCCCCATAAAGAATATGCATGTCAATATAATATGTCAATAAAAGTTGTTTAAAAGATATACATTAAAAGAAAAGAAAAAAGAAACAAAATAGATGATAAATATTTAGTTTTTTTAGATAATAAAAGGATAACTGTTTGTTTACAATATCTAAAAATAATTCATTACTTGTTAAATATGATTTATCAAAAAATAAAATAAACATAAGTAATAAATTGTTACTAATAGTATTAATTTGCATATAATATATACGGGTCAGTTCTAAAAACAAATAAATCATTTTAATCATAAGATAATTTAAATCAATAATATGAATTTTATAAATAAAAAAAAATTAAATTAATATATTTGCAGTTAAATAAAGTCAAATTAATGGTTGGAAATGATTTATTAAAAACATCTAATTAAAATTATTTACATGAAGAACCTAATATATATACATTGGAACAATAAAATAATAAAAACAAAATTAAAATATACATATTTCATCAAATAAGAATCCAATTAACTCTATTTTAAGTAACAATTAAAGAATGGATCAATGACTAAGAAGTTGTTTTTGAGTTTCAATGCTTTAAAACATGGAAATAATGAGAAAGAACAAGGCTTGGATGATAACCAAAGTAAGAAGTATCGAAACTGAAAATTATATTTTGTTATCAAATATCTTATTCATATAGATATGAACTTGAATGTCCTAAACACAAAGAGAAACCAAATATATGTACAAACCACATTACTAAAGTAATCAAAATTCTTCAATAATAAAAACAAAATCAGAATTCAATAAAAAGTTATAGTATTACAAATCAATTCTAGTATAACATTCAATAATTAAAAATATATTCTTTATATATAATTGAAAATTAAAAAGCATATCAAAGAACTAACATTCAACAATTCTTGAGAAAAAAAATATAAAAATTAGAAAGTGTGATACTAGAGATGTCAAATGGGTTGCTTCATATGTTCTATTTGATGTCTTAAAGTTGTCTTATCTCATTCCATTTAAAATTGTCCCTAATAAACTCTTTTTTTTTTTTTAAAAAAAAGGGGCACTAAAGTCTCATTTTTTTTATTAATAAAGAGAAAACATACTAATACACTCGGATGAGATTCAAAAATCACAAGAAATTCCAAAAACTCATGATTATTATAGATAATCATATATATTTCCTTTTCTATTATTTTTGTAATTTTACTTGTCCCAATCAAGTTATTTTAGAGAAATGGAATATTTCATCATGTATCATCTCATTACCATTCCAATACTTATAAAATTCACTAGTTATGGGACATATCACATCCCATTTGATACCTAGATGTGAGAAAAACTTACTTTAAAGGCGACAGAAGCCATATTTAAGAAATAAAAGTTTCAATCAATTGGATAATCGAAACATAAGTGGGGACTGGGGACTATCTAATAGATCTTATAGAAGCCCTTCTCAAAACGTTGGCTTTAAGATAATAATAGGCAACAAACAGGTGGGATGTTTATCGTTTTCTCCGGATATTTATGTTGTTTTTTTTATTTATCTAATTTTATATGGCACATAATATAATATAATTTTATTTTAAATTAGATTAGGGGTGGCAAAAATATCGTGTTAATTATTTCCATGTCATACTAGTCGTATTAAACTAGATGTGGTAAAGATATTGTGTTAGTTATATCGTGTTAATATATTAGTTGACACATAAAAAATTATAAATCAATTTTTACTAAAATTTTTATTTATATCTATTGTGTCAAATATTATCATCCTTAAACTTGACCATGATTTATTAATTTTAAAGTTACAATTTGGTGTTCATAAAAAAAATAAAAAAAATTGCAATTTGATATTAAAAATAATAACTCTGTATCATAATATTTTTAATTATATATTATTTTATTGAATTCATCTTATCATGATTCTTTTGTTTTAATTTAAGTTTTATAAAAGAGATAACTAATAATCAGAAAAGTAAAAAAAATGAGAATCAATATTTATTAAAATAAAGATAATTAATATTAATGAAAATATTGTTACATAAAGGGACAGAGTAGGAAAAAAATTATTTTAATCCCTACACACTTTCATATAGTAACAATATAGTAGTAATAATGATAATATAATAAATTTCAATAAAAAACAATAATAAAATAAAAAAAATTTCAGATGCACTATTAGCTGCTATATGTATGAAATTATGTTATATATTAAATGACAGGTTAATTATTGATTGAATATAAAATTATAGATGTAAGATAATAAAATAATTGTGAAATTTCTTACTAAATAAAAGATCAATTAAATTATATCATATAAATTATTATATATATTAAATTGTGATAAAAAATATATATATTTTTGATCTTATAAAGGTAAAGCCCGTAGGTGATCAAATTTACCCTCCAAAAAATGAGTTTCAAAATGCAGCAATAACATATATTAAATTAGGAAAGATAATGATTTTTATTAAGAAAAAAATATATCAAATAATATTTAAAATAAATTTAGTCTTAAAACCAAATATTTGAACTTTTAATATGTAAGTATTTTTTTACATTTAAGGAGTCTTGAATTTGAATTTTGATAAAGGTATAAAATTTATTATTGGCCAAATGTGAAATTTACATATAAAAGATGCCTATGTTTTGATAAAAAAAAAAATATACATATAAAATATAATGAGAACAAGTAATAATGTACATATAATGTATAATGAGAACAAGTAATAATAATGTTTTAAAAAATTACTTAAAATAATACATTTAAAATTTATATATATAAAAAAAAAAACAGTATTATCTTTAATATTGAGAATGATATAATGTAGTGTTAAGAATGTTATTTTTATTATTATATATTTTTTTGGTATTAATTTTATAATTTTTCTTCAATTTTTCGCAAATTACATATTGATAGATACGAACTCGATATTTCGAAGTGTCCAATTTAATTTATTTTAAATTGAAAAGAGCTTTAGTCCTCTAAGAATCCCTACTGTTTTTTTTTTTCGATTTAAGAGAACTAAGACACCTCTTTTTCAATTCTAAAAAGACTAAAGATATATCGTACGTCCAGGATTAAACAACCATATTTCTTAACCATTTCCCAGACAAATCATCAAATAAAATTTAAAAAAATTACAAAAAATAACACTTTTAAAATTTATAATAATAAAATTAATACTTTAATAATATTGAACGTATCTAAATTATCATCGTTTAACTTCAATTGAATATATGTTCACAGAAAAATAATATATTAATTATTTTTTTAATTATAAAATTATAAATTTAATAAAAATAATATTATTTTTATTATTATAAATTTTAAAAAATGTTACTTTTATTATCGGTGCTTTTTTTCTTTTCGATCACTCTCACAAGTACTTTTCTTTCTGCTTGTGAAAGCTTGTCGTGTGCTCTGAAAATTGTGTCAACAAAGCGTAACTTCAACATGGCAATTCAATCTCTCTTCTCAGAAGAAGTACAAAGTTTCTTCGTTATTTCATGCAAATGAATTAACAATCATGAAATACTTTGAAAGAGTTAATATATATATATATATATATATTTTGCTTAGTGAAGTAATTGGACTTTTATAGAAATTGTCTACTCCTTTTACTAGTATTAACTTTCTTACGAGAATTGTATCAATACTAATATACCACTCTGAATTTAATTGCTTGAGATAAAAGAAATCCAATACTTTGATAAAATTAGGGAGAAGTGATAACTACATTAATTAATGCTGACAATAATTTTATTTTATAGAATTAAATGATATTTAACTTAATCTTTTTTTTCAAATAAAATGATAATTGTAAATCGGAATGTGCATCTTGATAAATTTTCAACTTTAATCGGAATACTATGTCTTGATGACCTTTTTATTTTTATTTTTATAATTGATGACTTTTTTTTTCTTTATCATACTTATACTACATATATTATTATATTTTAATCATCTCAAATTAAATAATATTATTCTGTTTTTAAAGGTAATAAAATTTATAAAATAAATTAAATAATAGTTTTAATAATTCTTGATAAAATTATTTTGAAATATTTATATATAAAAGTCTGAATCATATTTAATACTTTTTTTTAGACAAAATTATATATATATTTCAAGCTATTGACATTAATTATCATTTTATGATATATTATCACATTAAATAAAGACTCTAGAAAAAATATTAAAATAAGAATTACATTTAAATAAGAATTCTAAACATAAAAATTATATCTAATAAGAACTCTAATAATATGATGATTACCATATCTAATTAAAAGTCTAATTATTATTTTATTTTCACAATTAATTTAGAAGCATAAAAAAATTAATTTTGCATTCATATCAAATATATTGTAGAAATTAACCCCAAAAAATTAAAATAAATAAAATAATATACGTACAAGACATGTATTTTTGACTACTAAGATTTAAAAATGTATTTGACCTTTTAAGACTGAACTTCTATTATGTAGATAGAGAACAAGTAACAATAAAAAAAATTCATATTGCATTCAACATATCTAAAATTTCAAGGCTACAACAGTTTCCTTTCTGTTCCGTTTTGCAAACCACACATTGATGTACCAATATTTCCTCAAGTGTCAAATTAAATTCTTTTAAAATTGAAAAGAGCTCTTGGTCCCCTAACTCTAAGCATAGAATATAGAAAAAATCTCTTAGAGTGCTAAAAACATCCCCTTTTTTTTTTCTTTCCAATTTCAAGAGAACTAAAATACCTGTTTTTCAATTCTAAAAAGACATGTTTAAAGCTAAAGATTAAAAAACCATTATTTTACAACCTTTTACCGAACAGATCATTAAATAAAATTTATATATGGAACTAAAAAACAATTATTTAAACATAAAATTAATAAGAACTCTCTTGTACCTAATGATGATCAACAATGGTTTTTGCAATTAATAAGAGCTTGAAACTCCCTCATAACTTGAAAGTTATCTTCAATTTTGACGTCTCTTTCAACTTGTTCGAGTGCTTTTCGAGAAGCTTCTCTAGCTTTTGCAATTTCTTGTTTCCTTTTCAACCGATCATTAGCCTTTTTCTTTTCAATCACTCTCACATCTACTTGTGAAAGCTTATCTTGTGCTCTAGAAATTGTATCAGCAAAGCGTAACTTCAACATCGCAGTTCTATCTCTCTTCTCATAAGTACAAGATTTAGTCATTATTTTATGCAAAAACGAAGTAACAATCAAGACTATAATTTGAAAGAGAATGTTGAGTATATGTATATATAGTTCAATATTTTGCTTAGTGTAGTAATTTGACTTTTAGATAAATTGTCTAGTCCTTATCGAATTAATTTTGATAATTGTATCGATACTAATATATCACTCTTAATTTAATTGCTTGAGATAAAAGAAATCCAAAACTTTCATAAATCATGGGTAAGCGATAATTGCGTTAATTAATTTTGGAAAAATCCCTTTTAACAATTAATGCTGACAGCATTTTTACTTTATTGGGCTGAATGATATTTATCTTAAAATATTTTCTTCTTAAAAAAAATTAACAAAAATTATCAAAAATAATATTCATAAAATTTATAATAATAAAATTAACACTTCAATAATATTGAAAGTTCAACATTAAACAAATTTAAATTATCGTCATTCAATTTTAATTTTTAACTTCAAAGTTATTCTATTTGACATTTTTTCATAAATTATTTAGTTTATTCACCAGCCAAATATCATTTGGTACTAAAGCATTTCAATTAATGCGAACTTACACATGTTAATGGGTAGTTTTTACATGATTTGTTTTTCCTTTCTAAATATTTTACACACATTTGTTGACCTAGTAATAAAAGTAATAAAATTAACTGTAAAAGAAAAATAATATTTAATTTTTTTATAAATCGTAACAATTATTATATAATTAAAAATTTATTGAATTTAATCTTTATTTTATTATCATATTTAAAATTTTTATTTATTGTAAAATAAATTCTAAAAGGACAAACAATGTTAATAATGTTTTGGATTGAAATAACGCTAGGACTTGCAAATTTTTTATACTTTTTTAATAGATACTTTTTATATACTTATACGTATTGAGTTAATAAAAAATATGGTGACTTTTGGTTTTTTTTTTTTTTTTTTTTTTTTTTTTTTTTAACTTTGTGAACTTGAAACTAATACGTTATTAGAAAATAATAAATATTTATTGCAAAACTTGTGTCAAGCCTTACTACCTTAATTGGTTGTTACCTAATCAAACAATTAGCAAACCATAGAGCTTAATGAAAAATCAATCTATAAACAGCAAAATATGTGCATTCCACGCACCAATTAATCAATAAGAAAAAATGAGCATGAAAACAATAAATAAACATACAAGGCTTAACGTCTTTCATCTCAAAACTTTTAAGCCTACATCCACCCTTAAGCACCCAAGCAATTTTACTTTGATAAAAGTGATTGCAATCTATGCTACACAATAGCATAATCATATACTCAAAGTCTCACACCCAAATTTCCTTTAGCCCAAACAATATGCATACACTTTGATTCTTAGGCTAATAATGGATTACAAATGAAAGTTATCTAGGGGAGACAATCACAAGAGTTGTCCAAAAATATTCAAGCTTTCTTGTCCAATAATCATGGAGATTGCTTCTTTTTTCCCTTGCCTCTCTTTTTCTCTCAAGCCTCCATTACATTCAATGCTCTTGAAGTGCAATTAGATGCGTATTAATAGCCCCTCATGTCAATTACTAAATTATCATTCAATTTTGTGCATCAAAGATTAAAGAAAATGCCCTATGTGTAATGTATTTTCTCATATTGTCTACAATTGGGAGAAAATGCCCTATGTGTAATGTATTTTCTCATGTTGTCTGCGATTGGGCGCCCAATCACCTCATGGGCTACTCGAGCACCACCCCCAAGTCTGGTGTCCAAAATTTAAGCAAAAAGTTATTTCCCAAAGTTTGATTGATCAACAATAAATGCCTAATTACTTCCAACAGTCGCCTAGGCACTAATCCAAATCCTCGCTCCCAAAATTCCCTAAACTTCCTCACTCAAGCAATCCAACCTTTGACGCTCAATCACCTCCTAAACCACTTGGGCTCCCTACATAGAATTTTCATCACACATCACAATTATGTTACATTCATTTTAATTTAACATCTTGCAAAATTGGTTTATATAATCTTTTGCACATGAGGACATGAAAATTGAAGGTAAGGTTTGGCTAGTGGTATCGATTATTTACAATTTTGATTTATTAAAAAATAATAGAAATGTAAAATGGTCGTCTTATTTAATGTTTTTAATGAGCTCATTATTTAAAGTTATCTTATTCCATTTAAATCTCATTTCAATCCATCACATCCCATATGGATTGTAGTACTAATATGCCTCACTTTAAACACGTATCATCTTTTTTATTTTTTAATTAAATTTTCATATTATAGATATTCATGTTTCAATTTTCTCATTGTTTTTTATTTTAGCTTTTCTTGTTTATGTTCATTTAAGACAAATAGTGTATCCCAACTTGTATTATCCTATTACTAAAAATAAGTGGAATAAAATAGGATAAATTATAAAATTAATGAGTTATATCATATATTAATAGTGTCAACATACTAGTAAGATGATCACAAGCCATTGCATCAAGAAAATAAACAAAGAAATATAGACGAAGGAGATGAGCACTGAAATTGAATAATACATTTGTTATTCTCTGTAAACTGAATACAATGAAAAGTGACCTGCACTTATGTACAAAGCACAACTTTATATACACAATGCCAGCTCATTATTTATAAAATATCTCTTCTATCTAACAAGCTCATAATAAACATTAGTTACAATTAGCTACACTCAAGTACATTCTACATTGTGCACTTTAACTTAAATCTTTTGCCATATCAGCTAATGCATTCTACACATTTTCACCTGCTTTTGCTTCCTATATTAGTTTTCGACTTAGCTAATAAGTCAACATCCCTTCTCAAACTTAGGGGCACAAGGACACTAAGTTTGTTCCTCAAAAACACAAACTATGCCACATGTAATGCCTTAGTTAATAAATCAACTGGTTGTTCAACACTAGGAATATAACAAAATTGCAACTGCTTGGCAAACACCCTTTCACGAATAGAATGAAGATCAAGCTCAACATACTTGATTTTAAATGCAAAATAAGATTAGAAGTCAAACTAACTGAACTCATATTGTCACATCACAAAACTGGAGGAGAAGTAACAGGAACACTCAATTAAGAAAGCAAAGCTTTGATGCAAGACACCTCAGATGCAGCATTAGCCAACGATTGATACTCAACCTTAGTACTCGAATGAGAAAGTAAGGGTTTTTTTCTAGAGAACTATTCAATAGGATTAGCCCCAAGAAACACCAAAGTACATGAAGTGGAGCGCCTATCATCCACATCAGCATCAACAAAACCTACCAATTGTCTCTATGATTTTAGCAACAAATTATGCACCATAATTCCTCTAAGATAAAGAAGCACCATTTTGACTGCATTCCAATGACATATACGAGGATTGGCCATAAACTGACAGCATTTGTCAAATGCAAAGGATAAATCTGGCCTAGTCAAAGTAATACATTACAACGCCCTTATCACACTCCTATACAATGTAGGATAATCAAATAACTCATCACCAACAACAAACAAAGCAACATTAGAAGCCATAGGCTTTGCACTTCATTTACAATTAATCCTACATTTTCACCTTAATCAAAAGATCTTTAACATACTTGCTTTGAGTAAGTAACAAATCGCCATTAGCCAAATGATTGACAAAAATTCTTAAGAAATAATTGAGCAACCCAAATATTTAAGGGCAAATTGAGCATGTCAAGTAGTGATAAGCTATTGGATTTTTTTTTCATTACTACCAGTAATGATTATATCATCTACATAAACTAACAAATAAAATGTAGATGTAGAGGAACACTTATAAAACGAGGAAGAATCTGCTCTTGAACTTACAAAACCCAATTTTAACAAGAAAATCTTCAAGGTGTCAAACCAAGTTCTAGGAATTTGTTTCAAGCCATAACTTACAACACATACTGAGGATCTTCAAATCCATGAAGTTGTTGCATAAAAATCTCATCTTGTAAACTCCCATTGAGAAAAACATAATTGATGTCTAATTAATGAAGCTTCCACCTAAAAGACAAGGCAAGAGTAATGATAATTTTGATTGTAAGTCACTTGGAGTTTGTCTAAACCCATGTGCTACAATTCTAGACCTCCTCTTATCCAACTCACCAGTGGGTAACTTTTTAATCCAAAATATCCACTTACTACCGATCACCTTTCTATCCTTTGGTAAAGGAACTAAAGTCCATGTCTTATTACACATTAATGCATCATATTTAGACTGCATTGATGCCTTCCAATCAGGACTATACAATGCTTGCTTAACAAAAGGTGGTCCAAGGAATAACAAATCAACAGAAATTGAAACAAAGGCTTTGGGTTTATACACCCCAACTTTAAACCAACTGACCATTGAATGCTTATTGTTGGGAACAATTTTAGGTGAGCTATTAGAGTCCTGAGCTACAATTGATAAAACACTTGAAAAAACATTAGAACTATTAGCTACCTCGACAAATGTAGAGATGCAACAGCAAATTCAGAGCTGACACGAGGAGCAGATTCAGAACTAACACTAGGAACAACTTCAAAACCAAATACAACCAGGTGACAAAACACATCATTCATGGGTGAAGAAACCTCATCAGGTAAAACAAAAGTTGACCCACTAGAAGGACTTTTGGACAAAGACTTAACAAGAATAAGAAGGGCAATTTGTGCAGCTTTAGTAGAGGCAGGTGAAGACTCAGCAAATAGTAAAAAAAAAAAGGAAACACACCTTCATCAAATGTAACATCTCTACTTATGTAGAGTCAACCATTAGATGCAAGGCACTTATAACCCTTTGTGCCTAAGGACTCTTACCCAAAAAAGTACATGGTATAATTCTAGGTTCTAGTTTATTTATTGCATAAAGTCTAAGACACGGATAATAATGACATCCAGACACCTTTAAAACCATAATTTGGAATTTGAGAAAATAATTTTTTCGAATGACTCAAATCGTGAAGCAAAGATGTAGGCAAACTGTTAATAATATATACACTCAAAAAGAATGCTTCATCCTAATAGATAACAACCAGTGAAGCATGTGCAAGTATAGACGTTCCAAGTTCAACAACATGTTTATGGTTGCGTTTGGCTAAACAATTTTAAGCATGAACATAAGGACACGAAGTACGATGAATGATACCATAATGAGATAAAATTGACACCAAGGCTTGAAACTCCTTATCCCGATCAGATTGAAAATTTTCAATTTTGTAATTTGTTTGCAATTTAGCTTGAGATTTAAATTAAATAAAAGCTGGAGTAACATGAGATTTATTTTTCAAGAAATAAACCCAAGTATAATGACTATACTCATCTATAAAATGAATATAATATTTATAACTATTTATAAATGCATGAGGAGCAACCCAAATATCAGAATGGACAACTTCCAAAGGAGAACTAGCATGAGTAACAAAAGATTGATAAAAAAGTATATGACATTTACCCACTTGACAAGACAAACAAATTGAAGCAACAATATTATTAGGTATATTAGTATATAGTATATAACTTTTATGCAATACTTACTTAACTACAAGGTAAAGAAGGCATGCCCTAAAAGACAATGCCACAATTGAAACCAAGCCAATTGACTTACAAAGGTAGTTTTATTCATAGTAGAATAGGATGAAGGAGACGTCACACTTGAACCATCAATCTTAGCCTTTTGAAGCTTCAAGTCAAACACGTATAGTCCTTCATGCACCTTTCCCTTAACCAGAACCTCTTTGGTCACCATGTCCTTTGACATCATAAGAGAAGGGATGAAATTTAAAGTAGACATGATTATCTTGAGCAAACTTAGATATATTCAGTAAATTTTTTGTAATTTGAGGAATACGCAGAATATTATTCAGCATTAATGACTTTGCTGAAAAATTCTAAATTTAAAATGGTATTATCAACATGATTGATAGTTAAGCCCTAACCATTGCCCATAACAAGCTTGTCAGGCCCATTATATGGCTAAGCAAAAGTTCAATTTGCTTGATCAGCATTCAAGTAGTGACATGATGACTCGTACCTAAGTCTGAATACCACATTGGTTCAGATGCAGCAGCCATATCCCATGGTGACGTTGGAACATGTGAATAATATTAAGGTACATAAGTTGCATAGTTCACTAATGGTCTTACTTGTGAAGGCATAATTGGAGCAAGCTAACCAAAATTAGGAAAGGAATATGGCACACTTTGTTGTGCAGGAAGAAGCTAACACATGTTAATAAGATTGAGGTGGTGCTAGCATAGAAGGAGCACATTATGCTACAGTAGCTGATGGTGCTTAACCTTGTGGATACCGATCAGGTGCTCTTTGACCCAATTGATAAGGTGGAGGTGGTACAAGAGTTGAGAAAGCTTTGTTGATTATTAGGCAACACAAAATTCTTATTAAATTTATGCCAACATGTAGCTACCAAACGACCCAACCTTCCACACAATTGACATTGAGGCTTGTTATCTTAACCACCTTCCTTGACCTCTACCTCTTCCTTGGCCATTATAAGAATTGGAATTATTAAGAACAAAATTCATCTATGAATTCTATCCATAAAATCCATGTTGATTTTGTTGAGAAGAATTGGCTAACTGTATATTATTCATCTGTGACAACAAATTCTGATCAACATTCTTCAGTTCATTATTACCTTCAGTTCCTTTGACACTCAAATTCGCACCAGGTAATGCTTGAACTTAAATTTGCATAGTTTTTCTCCTTTCAATGCAACTTTCATGACTCAACAAAAATGCTTTAGCATCATCTGCAATAACTCTTTCTACTAACATTTTCTCTGTGATTGTAGTAAAGACATTATCATAATCTTCATCTAATCCTCCAAGAACGTACATTAAATTTTCTTCCTAAAAAATTGGACATCCAATAGCCACCAATCATTAATCAACATAATCTAAAATTGTTAAACCTCATTTCTTTAATTTCTACAACTTTTCTTTAATTTGTATTATCCTTGCCTAGATTTTGAAGTAAAATTCTTTTCAAAATTAACCAAGCCTCACGAGATGTATCAAAGTTACCTACATGTTTCAATATCTCATCAGTCATATAAGACATGATCCAACACCCTAACATCTCATCTAATCTTTTCCAAGATTTGTAATTTGAATTAACGAAGTCATTTCTAAGTGTTCTTGCTAGTAGATCTTATTAAACATATCCTTGCAACTCCAAACTTCGAAGAGTCTTCGATGTTTGATGCTTCCAAATGGCGTAGTTGTTATTATCTAACTTGATTGTGACAACACTACTACAAAAAGGGTAAAATAAGAATGACAGTCCTATAATCGTCCGTCTTAAAAGAATTCAACAAATAAGACGGTCAATAACCATCTTATAAAAATTCTTTTAGGATGGTTATTAACCGTCTTATAAACATCTTATAGGACGGTCATTGATGGCCCTATATGAATTTTATAGAACGGTCATTAACAGTCCTATATAATTTTAATAAGACGGTTATAAGCCGTCCTATAAGATATATATAGAATGGTCAATGACAGTCCTATAAGTTTTTTTTTTATTTAAATTTTCTACATTATTTTCTGTTTTATTAATACTTGTAAAAATAAAATATCATAACATAAATTCAAGAATATATATGTATATGTATAAATATCATATTATCTCAATTCATGTCACAACAAATTCATCATTAAATCAAACTAAATGCACATACATATATACATGCTTGGAAAACATATACCTATATACACTTAAAAAGTTAATTAATAGATGGAATATACATTACTAAAACTTAACACACATATAAATAAGTACATTATCTCGCTCGATATAAACTTACACACTATCAAAACATTTAGTGATATGCACTAATATATGGATTTTCGATATTGAATATTTCCTCTTTGTTAATATCTATATAAATAAAATCTCAGAAATTACAAAATATATATATATATATATATGGAGGAACGACAACTAACTTATAGGTCATGGCAAGGGTAAAAAATGAAACAAAGAAACATGTATATAGCACAAAATGGTAGCAACATACTCTAGCTAGCTTTATCTGGTAAGAAGAGGTCGCCTTTCATCATCTCCCACATGGTGACTAGCCTGAAAAGAGAAATAATTTAGATACAAAACAAGTATAATGGTGAGTTTTGTTTGCACGATACAAGCTGGACTGAAGCTTCAGACCTCTTCAATTGCTCCTGCTGCCATATGTATGAAGGAATCTTTTGACCTGAAAGGCAAAAATTATATCAGTAATAGTAATGATAATCCACAAGTTATTCCTCTAGAAAAGAAGAAAATCTTGGCTTTATACTACTTTTCTTGCATCAATTTCCTGTTAAAATACAACTAACAGTTGTGAACTTGTCTTAAGACCTAAATGAGCCACCAAACATCATGTTCCTACAACTGAGTGCTAAGATATGATAGAAGTCGTTAGATGTGGGTTTTATATAATTAGTTTGTAACTAATATTACACTGTAAATATACTTGGTTAGTTAGTTACAATAACTAACAGATAGTTTGCTATATATATGTATTGTACAGATTTGACAATTAATACTATTCAGAGATATTTTCTTAACTCTCATATCAGTTTCTTTTGTATGGTATCAGAGCTTGGTTTTCTAGAGAGTTTCTTGATTTTCTCTGTTTCCTTCGTGTTGTTCATCAATGGCTCCACTGATGCTCCCTTTGTTGCCTCTTATAACACTGGTGCGGTTCCTGCACAAACTCTTGCTCCTTCTCCTTCAATTGCAACAACAATCATATATCCTCCAGAAGGAATTGCTTTCTTGATCAAAATCGATCGAACAAACTTTTTAATTTGGTGCGAATAGCTATTGTCAATTATTACTGCTTTTGGCTTTGAGAAGTACTTTGATGCTTTGATACCTTCTCCTCTACCTCGTGTTCTTGTAACACTTTACTGAATCCAGATTATGAGGTTTGGACTCAGATGAATGGAACCATTAAATCATGGATTTATGGATCTGTAAGTGCAAATATTCTTTCTCATTTGCCTCGCTCTAGAACTGTTGCACAATTCTGGTAAGCTCTTGAGACAAAGTTCTCTAGTTCCTCACAAGCTCAGATCATGGATCTGAGACTTCAACTTCAAACCATACAAAAAGGCTATTTATTCATGGATGACTATCTTTTACAAGTTAAACAAATTTCAGATCATCTTGCCTCAATTGGAGAGCACATAGCATATAAGGATCTGGTGTTGTGTGTTGTTCGTGGTCTAGATGCAAGGTATAATACCTTCATTTCTTCTTTGTCTTTTCATGGTGGAAATTTAACTCTTGATGATCTCCATAGTCTTTTACTTGGCCATGAGAGAATGCTTGCTCATCAAGCTAATTAATTAGAACTCTCTACTGCACTTCAAGCTAATTTAGCTTCAAAGGTTACTTATGCTTCTAGAGGTTCTAGTACACAACAAACTTCAAAGTCAGGTTCTGTTAGACCTGCTTGGAATCTGCGTGAATTTTTGCAGAACAATGAGTTGCATCAACCTCAGTTTAAGAAGTTTACCACTCCTTCGACCACAAATAAGAGGTTTCAAGACTCAAGCTCATTTACTAAGAAGCCTAATAGTTATGGAAGTCCTATCAAGTGTCAAGTCTATGGAAAACAAGGCCATGGAGCTCAGAAGTGTTTTCAACTTCAAGATTTGCTTCTAGGCAAGCTTGGTGCTCCTAATGCTTTTGTAGCTAATACACAAGACACTGGCACTTCACAAGAGTCATCTAATTGGCTCTTGGATTCTGGAGCTACACATCATCTCACTGGAGATGCTTCTACTCTGCACTCTTCACATCCATACACAAGTCATGAGGGCGTAACTGTAGGTAATGATTATTCCTTATCAATAAAGAATGTAGGCGATAGTTCACTATTGGTTAATAATACTGGTGCTGTTTTGAAACCTTAACAAAGTCTTACATACACCTAAAGTGGCTTCCAATCTGTTGTCTGTTCATAAGTTGTGTGAAGACAATGATTTATGTGTAGAATTTTTTGCTAACTCTTTTTCTATAAAGAAGGCACACTCGAAGGAGACAATGGCTCAAGGCAAGGTAACTAATTGCTTGTACACTATACAAACAGTGAGTGCTCAACCATCTCTCTCACCACGGGGTTACACAAGTATTACAACTTGTGATATGTGGCACTCTAGGTTAGCTCATCCATCTCATAAGATTTTATAAGTATTGAAAAAGTTTTTTAATTACGGATCTAATAAGCCTAGAGGGGGGTGAATAGGTTATTTTCAATTTTCAACAAATATTGTATAATCTAATCACAACGGCCAGACATGCAATCGCGTGTAAAGATAAATGCGGAATAATAAAACAACACACGATATTTTTAGGTGGAAACAACCTAGGCCACAACAATGACCTAAGAGGAAAACCACCGGTCCACCGGACCACCTAACTATCCACTATGAAAATTATGTTCAATTACAACCATAGAGTCCAGAACTACCCGTCGCAGATAGATCCCCCTTTCTGTAATTTACTTACGAGCCGCTTGCTCCTTTCACAGCCTCCAATAGTTAGATGTCTGGATCCGGACCAACGTTCCGATCTACTTGAGTCACACAAGATCAACCGAACCCGTCACCTTCGGTAATTTCGAGTCACACGAAATACTGAAGCCGTCACCTGTAACGTTAGCACAATAACACAAGTGCAATGCGTGTCCTAGAGCGGATTCAAACAATGAATAATCCTAGCTAGCAAATATACTAACATGCGATGTAAAAACAATATCAGCTAGCAAACCCTAGAACATTCAATTAAGCTCAATATCATGCAAATCAATTAGGCATATGAATATAACATGAGAAAGCCTAAGAACAATAGATGAAGAGAATAAGCACAATTCAGATGCTAGAAAGTATTAGTGCTATATGATTCTAAATGCTCAAGTTTATTAATTATGCATAAACATCCCTTCACTTATATAGAGTCCAATCCTAGTTCAAATAGGATTTGCAATTCACTATAACTCTTTTCCTATCAGGATTTACCAATTACCACAATTATCCTCAAATAAGAATATTGTTCTTAACATTAAATGTGGTCAATTAGGTAAAAGAAACATAAGGGTCGAATTAAGAAATAGAGTTTGAGTAGGAATATAATACTGGCTCGATCGATCGACAGGCCGTCTCGATCGATCGAGAAGGTCTCGATCGATCGATACACAAAATTCGATCGATCTAACTCAAACAGAGAGAACCTGGATCGAAGTTGTTCTATACTCGATCGATCGAACATGGTTCGATCGATCGGTCCAATTGCTCGATCGATCCAGTCCAAACAGAGAGCACCTAGATCGAAGTTGTCTCAGTCTCGATCGATCGACAACTCGATCGATCGAACAATACTCTCGATCGATCGACCAACATGTGCACAATACATTTTTCGTTACGATCCATACTAAGTGTCGTGCTCAATTGTGTGCAGATGTATGCATGATGGAATATTATACCTGTCATATGGACGTTGCAAGCTTGGTGAGTCCATCATCACGTGTGGTCTGAATAATTGTTGAATTCCTATTCTAGATTACAATCAAACATTTTGTCCACGAAAATTGCCAATACAAAATAAACCTTACAATCTCCCCCTTTGGCATTTTCGTGTGACAAAATCACTCTCTCACTACATAACGCTCAAAGTTAAAATATCATTACATCAATTACATAGTGGACTGTCTATGATCTGGTGGACCATCTTCGCTTGATACTTGATACGCTCGGGCCACTGAAATTAGACAAACAAATAGCACACAAATGTGGCTTGAAAGCCTCATTGCTTATTAGTTCAGTGTACATAAAAGTGCGAAAGATATGTAGTGTATGTGGACATGAATCTTTCTCCCCCACAACTAATAAATGCAACATCTCCCCCTAAATTCAATCTCCATAGCAACATGAATAACATGAATCTTTCTCCCCCTTTTTGGCATACGAAATTGACAAATCATGAAACACTAAAGATGACAAGGGTCACTCTCAACAAGGTGGGCTAAAAATGCATAAGAGCACACATGTATATGTCCAAAGCATGTAGGAGGAATTGCATTAAGTCAAAAGAAAAATAATGAAATATGTATGCAATGACTCCCCCTAAGTTCTATGACTCTCTAGACGAGAAATAAATTCAAAAATGTTTTTTTTTTTTTTTTTTTTTTTTTTTTTATTTACCACACAAAGTAATGAACTCATTTAACACGAATAAGCATACAACCAATTGAAAAAATTATTTTTGCTTAAATTTTGATTATTCATTGTATTAGCAAAATAAATAGGTCACATAAACACGCTAACACATATAATGACATATTGACATTCACTTAAGGTAGTATACAAATGTGAACTCCACTTGTATTCCAATAATTTCATTTATGACCAATTTTAAGAGACTCAAAAGAAAATAAGTTCATCTATCATGCTAAATCATTATTGAGTCATCAATCTTACATAATAAAATATGTCTATGAAAAAAGAGATTTTTTTTTTTTTTTTAAACATTTTTGCTCTTTCTTTTTGTACATGCCAAATAGAATTACTCAACTAAATTTTTACCATTTTTTTTTTTTTAAACATGTACGAGCCATAAATCTAATATGATGACTTTCACACTAGTTATGAGGTAGCCCTCTCCGCTCACTGCGGTAGCTTCACACATCATAGTAGGTAGCCCTCTCAATACTAGTTATTTCCCTAAGATGAAATATTTAAAAAATAAGAAATAGGGCTCAATATGATTTCGCAATCAAGATTAGCTCAAGTCTTAGAGTCTTTCAAAATTAATCATAAACTTCATAGATGACATACATGAGTGTTCAGTGGGTGTGTGCATAAGTTCAGTCAATAGTGTCATCATATGAGAAAAATGCAAATATGTGCAGAATTTTGAGTTTTAGCACAGAATATACAATGAGAATCAAAATAAGCCACAAAAGATAAGGTTGTAAAAGTATAAGCATCATTTAAATCCAAAACCTTGTAGACCTTTTTTTTTTTTTTTTTTTTTTTTTTTTTTTTTTTTTAATCCAAAAAAATAACAACAAAAAAAAAACGAAATAAATAAAAAAATACTCACCTAGGGTCATTTAAGCACTCAAACAAAAGTACCTAGGTGGTCTAGCAATAGTGATCAATTGATAGGAAACATGCAATCTTTCCTAACCCAAATTTTCATGAATTTTGATTTCTTTATGTTTTTGGGTTGAGACTTAATTGCATTAGATTTTAAAGGCATACTCTTAGGCTCATATTTCCTATTCAAATTCAACATAGGCATGGTATGATGATAATTATGAGTTCTATACCTATAAGCATGAAGATGATCATTAAATCGAAAAGCATTCATCAAAAATCTACAGTTAGGTCGAATATGGCCTTTTCTACCACAATGATGACAAACAGGCACAAACTTAACAGTTTTAGCTCCTACAGTTTTAGTGGGTGTTTGTGCAGAATTTGTAGCAGTAGAGATAAAGTTAGAAGACCTTACAAATGTAGTTTTTGAAGTGGAAGGTGTACAGTTTTCTTCTGAAAATCCAAGTCCACTTGTATCACCGAAAGGCTTACCAATGCTCAACATCTTGTCTAGTCGTTCAGCTCCAATTGTTAATCTTTTGACAGTTTCCTTTGATTGCTCCAATTCCTGCACAAGCTTTGAATTTTCCTGTTCAATACCTGCAAGACTTAAACTTAACTTGTCAAAATGCTCAGACAGTTCAACTTTTTCTTTTTCTAAAACTGATAAATTAAGGTCTTGCAAATTGATCTGTTCATTCAGCTTTGTTACAGTTATGAGTAGTTTATCTTTTTCTTTCTTGCATTTAATTAAATCAATAAATAACTCCTCAAAACTGTTTGCATTAAATTTATCAAGGATACGTTTACTTCCCTCTTCATCTGAGTCAAAGTCTGACTCACTGGAGTATCCACCAACAGTTGACGTAAAAGCTACGTAGTTGGTGTTAGCTTTTTCTGAACCACTAGCTTGATCTTCATCACTTTCTGTGTCACTAAGGGTAGCATTGAAAGCTTTTCCTGTTTTCTTCTTCTTGTTGGCACAATCTGCTGCATAGTGTCCAAAACCATTGCATTCAAAACATTTAGGTCCAGTGGGTTTAGATTTCTTACTTTCTGAACTCATTGGGGTGAATTCTCTTCCCTTACGATCTTTTCTGTTGAACATTCTCTTGAGTTTTCTAGCAAGTGTGAGTAGCTCTTCATCATCACTATCACCATCGTCAGCATTGATGGTTTTGAGAGCAATTCCAATGTTCTTTTTGGGTGCTGGAAAGTTCATCTCAAATGTTTGAATTGACCCAACTAGTTCTTCAATCTTCATGGTGTCAATGTCTTTGCTTTCCTCTATCGCTGTAACCTTTGCTTCAAAGCGTTCTGGTAATGAGCATAAGACTTTTCGAACCAACCTGCGTTCATCAATTTTATCTCCAAGATTTGAAGAAGAGTTAGCAATATCACATAAATCAGCATAAAAATCAGAAAACGTTTCATCCTCCTTCATTCTAAGATTTTCAAACTTAGTAGCTAGCATGCGAAGTTTTGTTCGTTTAACTTGGGACGTGCCCTCATGGGCAACCTCTAGAGTGTCCCAAGCAGCCTTAGCAGTTTCAATATCAGAAATACGTCGGAATTCATCCGGAGACACAGCACTAAAAATAGCATTTATGCCCTTTTGGTTCCAGCCACTACCAATTTTATCTTGAGAAGTCCAATCAATTCTAGGTTTAAGTGTGACTACACCATCCTTGGTAACCGTAGGTGGTTCCCAACCATAAAGCACAGAATTCCATACACTTTCATCTAAGGAACGTAAAAAGGCTCTCATACGAGCCTTCCAATATGGGTAGTTAGACCCATTAAAATAAGGTGGACGGATTGTAGAAGAACCCTCTCTAAAATGATCCATAATAAGGTCCTAGGCAAACACTAAGTATATCTAGTGACCCGCTCTGATACCAATTGAAAAAGTTTTTTAATTACGGATCTAATAAGCCTAGAGGGGGGTGAATAGGTTATTTTCAATTTTCAACAAATATTGTATAATCTAATCACAACGGCCAGACATGCAATCGCGTGTAAAGATAAATGCGGAATAATAAAACAACACACGATATTTTTAGGTGGAAACAACCTAGGCCACAACAATGACCTAAGAGGAAAACCACCGGTCCACCGGACCACCTAACTATCCACTATGAAAATTATGTTCAATTACAACCATAGAGTCCAGAACTACCCGTCGCAGATAGATCCCCCTTTCTGTAATTTACTTACGAGCCGCTTGCTCCTTTCACAGCCTCCAATAGTTAGATGTCTGGATCCGGACCAACGTTCCGATCTACTTGAGTCACACAAGATCAACCGAACCCGTCACCTTCGGTAATTTCGAGTCACACGAAATACTGAAGCCGTCACCTGTAACGTTAACACAATAACACAAGTGCAATGCGTGTCCTAGAGCGGATTCAAACAATGAATAATCCTAGCTAGCAAATATACTAACATGCGATGTAAAAACAATATCAGCTAGCAAACCCTAGAACATTCAATTAAGCTCAATATCATGCAAATCAATTAGGCATATGAATATAACATGAGAAAGCCTAAGAACAATAGATGAAGAGAATAAGCACAATTCAGATGCTAGAAAGTATTAGTGCTATATGATTCTAAATGCTCAAGTTTATTAATTATGCATAAACATCCCTTCACTTATATAGAGTCCAATCCTAGTTCAAATAGGATTTGCAATTCACTATAACTCTTTTCCTATCAGGATTTACCAATTACCACAATTATCCTCAAATAAGAATACTGTTCTTAACATTAAATGTGGTCAATTAGGTAAAAGAAACATAAGGGTCGAATTAAGAAATAGAGTTTGAGTAGGAATATAATACTGGCTCGATCGATCGACAGGCCGTCTCGATCGATCGAGAAGGTCTCGATCGATCGATACACAAAATTCGATCGATCTAACTCAAACAGAGAGAACCTGGATCGAAGTTGTTCTATACTCGATCGATCGAACATGGTTCGATCGATCGGTCCAATTGCTCGATCGATCCAGTCCAAACAGAGAGCACCTAGATCGAAGTTGTCTCAGTCTCGATCGATCGACAACTCGATCGATCGAACAATACTCTCGATCGATCGACCAACATGTGCACAATACATTTTTCGTTACGATCCATACTAAGTGTCGTGCTCAATTGTGTGCAGATGTATGCATGATGGAATATTATACCTGTCATATGGACGTTGCAAGCTTGGTGACTCCATCATCACGTGTGGTCTGAATAATTGTTGAATTCCTATTCTAGATTACAATCAAACATTTTGTCCACGAAAATTGCCAATACAAAATAAACCTTACAAGTATTAGCAGCAGCAGATTGCTTACCTAATGTCAATCTTCGTAATAAATCTTTTTGTTCTGTTTGTCCATTAGCTAAGGGCCATAAGCTGCCTTTTGTTTCTAAACATGTAAGGTCTTCTAGCTATTTTGATCTCCTTTATATGAATCTTTGGACTTCACCTGTAACAGCTACTACTAGAGCCAAATATTTTCTTCTAATTGTTGATGATTTCAACTGATTTATGTGGATTTATTTCTTACACTCCAAGACACAAGTTCATTCAATCTTTGTTGCTTTCATGAATATGGTTGAACGAAACTTTAATTTGAAACTTAAGGCAATCCAAACTGATGGAGGAGGTGAGTTCAAATTTCTTGATACACATCTAGGTCATTTGGGACTGATTCATAGAGTTATATGTCCCTATACTTCAGAACATAATGGCGTTGTTGAATCTCGTAACAAGAGGGTAGTTGATAAGTGTGTGGCTTTATTAATACAAGCTGGTCTTCCTAATGTGTTTTGGGTTCATGCTTGTCGTTGTGCAGTCTATCTTTTGAATAGGTTCCTAGTGAAGTTCTTCAATGGTCTACACCCTATCAGCTTTTGTATCATAGAACACCAGATTACTCATTTCTTAAGTGTTTTGGTTGTGAGTGTTTTCCCTGTGTGAGACCAATGAATAAACACAAGCTATTACCGAGGTCTATGAGGTGTATATTTCTTGGATATGCTCCTAGTCAAAAAGGGTACATATGTTATGATTCTTCTTCCAAGAAAACCTATACTAGCAGACATGTTCTGTTTAATGAGACTTCCTATCCCATTCATAGTTTGACTAGTCAGCCTGTTATAGCTGAGACTAGTCAGCCCTCTATGATTGAGTCAGTTGTTTTCTCTTAGTCTCCTTTTTAGTCTGTCAGTACTGTTCAACCTTCGACTTCACATTTGTCTCCCTCTATATCACAGCCTAGTTTGTCTTCTTCTGTGGCTCCCATTTTGTCATCACCTACTTTGTCCTCTTCGTCTTCTCACTCTTCCCAACCTTGTTCAATACCTGTCCCATCTCTTTTATCTTCTTCTCCTCTTCCTAATGTGGCTTCCTCTTCTTCACTTCCTTATGAGGTTTCTATTTCTTCTTCTTCATCTTCACCATCTCTTCCACTTAATAATCATCCTATGCTTACCAGGTCCAAGGGTAGTATTTTAAGCCTAATCCACGTTTGTTCACTGCTCAAGGAGCTATCTTACCTGAGCCTTCTTGTTTTGAGGAAGCTCAGGGGTGTTCCAGTATGGGAAGAAGCCATGGTTAAAGAATATGATGCTCTTATCAAAAACAACACATGGGATCTTGTTTCCTTACCTCCAGGAGTAAAAACTATAGGTTGTCATTGGGTTTGCAAAGTAAAGCTATTACTTGATCGTACTCTTGACAAGTATAAGTCACGGCTTGTTACTAAAGGGTATCATCAGAAACATGGAATAGACTACTCAGATACATTTTCACCAGTAGTAAAGCCTCACACCATTAAAGTGGTACTTTCTCTAACTATTTCTTGTGATTAGGTAATCAAGAAAATCGATGTAAACAATGCTTTTCTCAATGGTGATCTTGAGGAAGCTGTGTATATGGATCAGCCTCTTGGTTTTGTTGATTCTTCACAACCTCATTTGGTGTGCAAATTAAAAAAGGCTCTCTATGGTCTTAAACAAGCACCTAGAGCCTAGTTTCATATGCTCTCTACCACTCTGGTCAGCTTGGGTTTCGCAAGCTCAAAGTCTGATTGCTCAATGTTCTTGCAGGTCACTCCTACTAGAACTACAGTTTTGTTGGTTTATGTAGATGACATTGTCCTTACTGGTAGTGACTCTCAATATGTGCAGGATCTGATTACTTTGTTAAATAACAAGTTTGCTCTTAAGGACTTGGAAAACCTTAGTTTCTTCCTTAGGATAGAGGTGACAAGGACTAATGAAGGTCTTCAATTGTCGCAGCACAAATATATACAAGATCTTCTTGTGAAAGCTGATCTTCAAACTTCTAAACCTCTTAACACACCCATGGTTTCTAGTTCTGTTTGTCTAAACATAGTGGAGTGCTTCTCACTAATCCCACTTTGTATAGAAGTCTTACTAGCACCCTTCAATATTGTGTTATGACAAAGCCAGAAATAGCCTATTTAGTTAATAGGTTATGTCAATTTCTCTATTCACCTATTGAAGTTCATATGAAGGCAGCTAAACGAGTGCTGAGGTATCTAAAAGGAACGAATACACATGGTATATTTTTGCCTAAGTCCAGTGTGTTTGGGTTGGTAGGTTTTTCAGATTCTGATTGGGCGTGTTGTCCAGACGATAGAAGTAGTACATGAGGGTATTGCTTCTACCTTGGAGATAGTTTGGTGTCTTGGAGTGTTGCTAAACAAAAGACAATAGCGAGGTCCTCAACTGAGGCAGAATATAGAGCACTTTCATTGCCTTCTACAGAAGTACTTTGGCTGCAGGCATTACTTGGTGAACTCAAGCTCAAATGCTCACATGTACCTGTACTATTGTGTGACAATATAAGTGCAAAGCACTTAGCTTCTAATCCCATAATGCATGCTCGTATGAAACATGCAGAGTTAGACTTTCATTTTTTGCAAGACTTAGTAGTTTCTCGATAGTTAGATATCAAGTTCACACCTTCAGGAGATCAACTGGCAAATATACTAACAAAGCCATTACCAAAACAACGATTTACTTCTTTAAAGCCTAAACTAATGGTGATTCCACCTCCATCAATTTAAGGGAGGATGCTAAGATATGATAGAAGTCGTTAGATGTGGGTTTTATGTAATCAATTTGTAACTAATAGTACACTGTAAATATACTTGGTTAGTTAGTTAGTTAGTTACAACAGCTAACAGATAGTTTGCTATATATATATATTGTATAGATTTTACAATTAATACTATTTAGAGGTATTTTCTTAACTCTCATATTAGTTTCTCTTGTACTGAGATCACTAAAGGCTTGCACACATACCTATGATTATCGTGGTCATCCACAAGTTCCATCATGCCATTTTATTCATCTTTGGCTTTTGAAAGGTGTGAAAAGAATTGACAAAATGAAACATAAGGTATACCAAAATCAGAAACAAAATAGACACGTTCCAATTACATAGTGCATTGATATGAACACGATAGAAATTCCTAATAAAAAGTTGACAGTCAAAGTATGGCTAAAAAGTACAGCAGATGCTATGCCTGTAAAGATTGTGGCAACTGTTGTCAAGTACTTCTTGAGAATTGTATCTAAACACATCAAATGATGCATCTAAATAAGCATCAAATGAAGCAACAATTTTCTTTTACTATTAAGACTGTTTCAATCAAAAAGTGTGCCCCCAAAATCCGGAATACAAAAGCTAATCATAAACT